>JACCIC010000010.1:3740000-4340000 GCA_018907035.1 Sycobia sp. Sy_11 | reverse complement strand
TTATATTCTATACATTTTTCTTTAAAAGTTGAAGAATTTCGATCGAATTTTCAGCAATAACAAATAAAAAATTTGTTTGACACATGCACAGACTAGTGCAATCAGTGCCAATGGGGGGGGGGGCAAGAGTAGCAATTATAGAGAATAGAAACGAGTGGAAAATCGTCTCGCTTTATATAGGAAGAAAAGCTTATCCAAAAATTGGCTGGAGATGGTAGTTAGATTTGTCCGGTAGATGTCGCTTTCGTGGAAATCCCTCGATGGTTATGTATGAAAAAGAGATAGAAAGAAAATTCACAGCGAGTAAGAGGAAGAAAAGAAGCAGAAGTCGGGGAGCAGGGATATGACTTTTTCTTCTCCCCATGCTCAGTATATACCCCCACTTTCTTTTCTTCCAATGGAAGCAATTGAACGAGCAACCTCACAGGATGTCGCCTCCTTGCGGCCAATTCTGCCCGGAAATCATGCCGTGTAAAATTTCATACAATTTTAGCCGAGTTTCCATTGCTTCTCTCTAGAAAGTGAAGGAGAGACAAGATTCGGGACGGGAAGCTTGAAAAGGAAAATAGAATAAATGCACATATTCATGCGGCTGATTCTGTATATGTATTTATATTACATACATTATCCTCCGTCTCAGCTTTGCCTGAAATAATAATTAAACCCATTTCTTGAACAATTTAATAGTATCTAAGTAAAAAGTACTCTATGTATACATTTATATTCGTATAGATAATTTACCTATCGTTAAAAGCAGCCTCCACTTCAAAAAGCTGATATTGCGAAGACCATTTTATACAATACACACACACATATATATATATATATATATATATATATATATATATATTACATGCGGCTTCTACGGGGGGAATTGTGCTTTCAAGTTCGGATGTTAGAAAAAGATGTCCAAGCGTTTTGAGACGACTTCTATGGAGGGTTACATGTTCGGACGGTACAGTATGTCACGGATCGACTGCTATAGAGAGTATCGTGTTAGGTAGGAAGAATTCGATGTCCAGATGTCCAGGAACAACTTTTACGGGGAGTTCGGATTATTGAACAGGAAACTCTCCATAGAAGTCGTCTTATCATACCTAGACATCGTATTCTACCGTCAAAAAAACCGAATCGTCGAGGCGCTCGGATATCGTATTCAACCGCCTGTACACGAAACTGCAACATTTTTCCATAGAAGGCGTATATAAGATGTGTGTATATATATATATATATATATATATATATATATATATATATATATATATTAGGTTGTCAAATATCTCCCTTCCGCTTTTTTGCTCTTCATTCAATGCTTTATAAAAAGTGTTTCAGTGGTCGGATTTACTTCAAATATGCGCCATTTTGTTCGATAATCTCTTTCCATCTAGACGGCAACGTCATAATACCCGTCTCGTAGAAACCCCTCTCCTTGTTTGCGAAGAACTCGGACAGCCACTTTTCACCAGCCTCTTTTGAGTCCAACTTTACACCACCAAGGGCGTTCGACATGAACAGAAACAGGTGGTAGTCACTTGGCGCTATGTCCGGGCTACATGTTGGATGCGATAAAACCTCCCACCCGAACTCCCGTAGCTTCTAATGAGTCATCAACGAAGTGTGTGGTCTGGTGTTAGAATACTACACCCTTCTTGTTCGCCAATTGTGGACGCTTCTGGTCGATAGCCTGCTTCAAGCGGTCCAATTGTTCACAGTACATGGTAGAATTAAGCGTCTGACCCTATGGTAGCAGCTCATAGTGGATGATTCCCTTCCAATCCCACCAAACACACAGAAAAACATTCCCGGCCATCAATCTTGGCTTGGCGACTGTTTGAGTCAGTCCACCGGCCTTGGACCACGACCGTTTTCGCTTAATATTGTCATATGTGATCCATTTTTCGTCGTCAGTCATCATCCGCTTCAAAAATTGGTCGAGTTCGTTCCATTTCAGCAGCACATCGCAGGCGTAGATTCGGTCCAAAAGGTTTTTTTTTGCGTCAAATCATGCAGCACTCAAAAATCAAGCTTTTTTGTACCCAGTCTTCTGCAGATGGTTTAAAACGATTTGGTGACTAACTTTCATCTCCCGGGCGATGTTACGAGATGCCACATGCCGGTCTAACTCGATAATTTCCATGATTTGCTGCACATTAGCTACCCCCTCTCACCTCTCTCTCTCTCTCTCTCTCTCTCTCTCTCTCTCTCTCTTTCTCTCTCTCTTTCTCTCTCTCTCTCTCTCTCTCTCTCTCTACATAGTATTATATAGGGGGATTAAATGATTCTGTTTAACAGAATCTTACTTTATATAATAGTTTTGCGAACAAAAAGATTTTTTTGCTGCAGTTATAATAATTAGCTATATATATATATATATATATATATATATATATATATATATATCCTAGCAGCAGCTAGTAAGCAACTCAACGTTCTCAAACTTGCGGCAACTTTAATCAAAACAGGCACACATTAAAAATTGAGAAAATCTCTTGCAGCAAAGACCTTCCAAATTTCGAATTAGTTAACTAACCCGATTTTCATTAAAAGTTGTACATATATGTTTTTTTGGATTCTGATTACAGATATGATCAGACAAATTGGCGATAATTCCATTTTTATAATACATCACATTAAAACCCAGTAAAAATTTAGTCTAACTTATTTCATCAAATACAAAAAAATCCCAACAAATATTTTGAGTAAAAGTTTAATGTCCCATTAAAATACAGATTTTTTACTCTAAATATTTTTGTTTTATGAACGTTCTTTCTGAACGGCAATAAGATTAACCATAATATTTCTATTGATTATTCTATATCCTCTGTTAGTTTGAATTTTTACTTTTTAAGCGCAATTTTATTAAAGTGAATTTCTTAACAATCATTGTAATTGAATGAAAAAAACTTGTAATTGTAAATTGTATTTTTACATTGTAACATATGAACAAAAATTTAATTCTTACATAGTCTTAAAGTTTTACTATCTTTAGAAAACTAATATACATTTAAATATGATTTATTAGAATAGCTTAATTAACATAATAGTTGACTGATGGACAAACTATTTAGAAAATTAATTTAATTTTAATTAATTTTAAAATTAATTTGAAGCTTACAAGATATAATAATTATCATAATTGGACAATTCTTCAAAATGTTTTTAAAAAAAAAATTGTATTTTATTCATTGTTATGTGTTATTATGTGAACAAGCCCATGTAGGTAGTAATGGATACCTTATAATGTACTTTAATTTCTGTTCAAAATTGAATAATAAGACTACAAATTTATAGAAACCATTCCACTTTCTGAAAATTAATTATGCAATAACATGTATTACATTTTTATTTAATAAGTTTAATTTCATTGTTATTTACACTATAATATCATGCAATTTACTAAAGTCATATTACATTGTACTACCATATTGAAAAAAAAATTTTTTTAATTTAGACAAATCAGTATTAGTAAAAGTATATTTATTTGATACAAAAATATTAATATTGTAAAAGAATAAATATTTTGTAATTTTGAATAAACTACGTTTTTGAAATAGGTTTAATTCAATACAGAAAATATATTTACTACTACATTACACTAAATTAATGATTGAAACACAATAAATATTTCTTGAAATTTACTAAATAGAATTATATATACGTAAAAAATTAAATTAAATAAATAGATATTCGAAAATACAATTTCTTATACCTTATACATCTAATATCAGGTATGTGAATAAGTCTTTCCCGTTTTTTTTCAAATTTTGAGCCTTTATTGTGAAAAAATGGTTACAAATGAATTATTCAAAGTATTGGCCATCGCTAGCTACAACTTTTTCCCATCTTTCTGGCAACATACGAATCCCGTTGCGAAAAAATTCGACCGGTTTGGGCTCTATCCAGTCATCCACCCATTTTTTGGCTTCCTCGTAGGAATGGAAGTGCTGGTCAGCCAGGCCATGCTTCATCGATCCGAAGAGATGGTAATCAGACGGAGCAACGTCTGGACTATACGGCGGGTGGGGTAGGACTTCCCATTTGAGCGTTTCTAAGTATGTTTTCACCGGCGGTGCAACATGTGGGCGAGCATTGTCATGTTGCAAAATAACTTTGTCGTGCCTGTCGGAGTATTGTGGCCGTTTTTCTCGCAGTGCGCGGCTCAAACGCATCAATTGTCGTCGATAGACCTCGCCTGTGATCCTTTCATTCGGTTTCAGAAGCTCATAGTAAACCACACCTAGCTGGTCCCACCATATACAGAGCATGAGCTTGGCGCCATGAATATTTGGCTTGGCCGTCGATGATGATGCATGGCCGGGTAGTCCCCATGATTTTCTTCGCTTCGGATTATCGTAACGTATCCACTTTTCATCGCCAGTTACGATACGATGCAGAAAACCCTTTCTTTTATGTCGCTGAAGCAGCTGTTCGCAAGTGAAAAAACGCCGTTCGACGTCTCTCAGCTTCAGTTCGTACGGCACCCAATTTCCTTGCTTTTGGATCATTCCCATGGCTTTCAAACGCTTGGAAATGGTTGTTCGGTCAACTCCCAATGCTTCAGCAAGTTCTTCTTGCGTTTGACAAGAATCTTCATCAAGCAAAGTCGCCAATTCTCGATCTTCAAAGATTTGCGGCCGCCCGGAACGCTCCTTGTCTTCCACGTCGAAATCACCGCTTTTGAAGCGTCGAAACCATCCGCGAACACTTGAATCATCGACACAACCTTCTCCATAAGCCTCCTGAAGCAATCGATGCGTCTCGGCAGCAGATTTCTTCAAATTGAACCAATAAAGTGAAACTTCCCGCAAATGACGTCGACTCGGCTCAAATTTCGACATTTTCACGATATCAAAAATTTATGATGCGAAAAAATTTTAACTAATGTGTTAGTATGGAATTGTTGACATATGAATAAGCTTTGATTATGACATATGTAACCATTGAATACTCGCACAGTATTGGTGGCGCCATCTCTTACAAAAAACGGGAAAGACTTATTCACACTCCTAATACATATACAAAACATTAACAATAGTTTACACATTCGTATACAATATATATTATACTTATGTGAAGTCATAATCGGGCTTATACACTAACCAAGATAATCTTTTATTACTTGCGGGAATTATAAATCATCAGACATGTCGTATGTACCCTCTTCATAAATTCAAGTGACAAATTAAAGTTATGAACTTAACATAATTTTTAATTTTATTTTATAAAATTTCAAAAATATCAAATAATATTATTTATTCTATAAATAAACAGAATAGAATTTCTAATTAATAACCAATAATTGAAGCCGGTAGAAGACATCAAAGAATAGTATTTTTTAATTAATTGCTTCATACGAAATTTTAGATATTAAATAATAAAAGCAATACATTGCCAAAACTAATTTATTATTTTTCTTATGATTTTTCTTTTATTAAATAAACAACATAATGTTATAATATTATATAAATATTAATTGTTAAATAAATTGCTCATTTGCTAAGCAGAAACAAGGTTCAAAACAACCTAGTTTCTACCTAGTTTTTAGCTAGTTTTTAAACCTAGTTTCTACCTTTTTTTCATGTTATTGACAACGTTCACATTTTACATTCTAAGATTTACCTTGTTTCTAGCTACGATGATTGATTCTGTTGTTACTACCTAGTAACTACTTTCCACTCCATTAAAAATTGCTAGATTTCTACCAGGGTAAAGTCTAAATAAGTTACTGCGTGTCTCTAAATCTTCTCGTGCGCATGAGCCGTACAAATGGCAATGCAATGTTTATGATATATTTAAATTTGAGAGAATCTGAACTTCTGTCTTTGTCGCATACCGCGTTCAATATCCGAATGACAGAGTTATTTCAGTGTTATCGCACTGCATGCGGAAGAAATCTATATAAAAAGATAGCTCGAAAGGGCACAATAATTTTATTCTGTCTCATGTCAACTGATTTGTTAAGTGCTTTCAATTTTTAGGCATATATGTGAACAATAAACTACTTATTAACATAATTTATTATGATAATTAATTTAATTTTGTAAGTTCCCTTTGCAGATTCCTCAGACGCCGTAGACTCTACTTGTGAGCTAATTTTTTCTTAGATTGTAAAAAAAGTGGTGGGAAAGTAGTACACTCTCCATAAATTCAAGTTAAGAATTAAAGTTATGAACTCAACATAATATAAAACTACGTGAGTGACTATAGAAAATGGTCCGAAATCATATCATATCACATCATATCATATCATATCATACTAACTTATAAAGATAAAGCGTCTTTTTATTTGTGCACGATAACCAAAAAAACTACTGAAACGATTGTTCTGAAATTTGACATATAGATTCTATATTATTTTGGGAAGGACATAGGCTATGTTTTTTTTTTGAAAATTATTTTACTTTAATCAATAAATTAAGTTAATGGTTTTAACAATCAGTTTTACCAGCAGTCACTAGGTGGCATCTTAAATTACGAACATCATCTCAAAGTAGTCCGCTTAAAGTATTAATACCAGGCCAGCTCAAACGAATGTTCATATCCAACTTAAGGATTCGTATCCTAAAGAAGGTGTGGCGTCAGTAGGTATTACCTTTTTTATGGATAACTTATTTTTATGGATAACTTATTTTTGTAAACTTTATTTTTCTTCTCTCTCTCTCTCTCTCTCTCTCTCTCTCTCTCTCTCTCTCTCTCTCTCTCTCTCTCTCTCTCTCTCTCTCTCTCTCTCTCTATCTTTCTATCTCAGTTTTTGTCTTTCTTTTCTCCTCTTATAAAATGGTTCCGTATGCCAAATCATACTGCATATAGTTTGTGACGACAAATTATATTTTTATTTTTATACATTATATGAATTTCAGAATTGTGACAAGAGACTATGTTTTTTTTTTTTAGTTTGAACAAAAGAAATGATGGAAAAATAGGGTAATTTACCAACAACCTCGAAGCTATGTATGTATAAATAAAATATATCGTCAATTGTGCATAAAAAGGCAATATCCATCGCCTGCTTAAAAAATATGCTATTCGCATACCAACATTTTGCTTGAATTTCAGTTGGCATCACTACTAAAATATTCACGGTATTTAATTGAAAAAACAGCAATATACTAAATGTATATGTATATCTATTGTATTTATATTACATATTGTACATATTATATATACATATTTTAAATACTGAGAAATATTGTATTGGCGTGTACAGACGGTTGATTATTATATCCCGTTGTCTCAAGATGATTTCTATAGGCAGTTGTGTGTTCGGATGATAGAATGCGATGCCCAGGTGTCTCCGAGCGATTTCTATGGGGAATATTGTATTTATTTGATAGAAAACGACATCCAGGTATGAGGAAACCAATCAAGTTCGATGGGAAGATTCGTGTTGAGACTACGGGGAGTATTGTGTTTATTCCTTAAGAAGCGATGCTAGCTTTATCAGAACGACTTATACTGAAACGATCGTGTTTAGTTGGTAGGAAACGATGTTTTGGTGTGTCGGGACAACGTCTACGGGGAGTTTTGTGTTCGGATGATAGAATACGATTTCCAGATGACATGGAACGGCTTCTACGGGGAGTTACTTCGTCGTATTTAGTTGGTGGGAAATAATCTCCGGGTATGACAGTACGACTTCTATGAAGAGATTCGTATTCTATCATTCGAACACGCACACTGCCAGTAAGAGTCATCCCGGGATACCTGGACATTCTATTCTACCTCCTCAACACAAAACTCTCTATAGTAATCGTCCCGAAACATTTCTCATAGTCCGAACATGATACTCTCCGTAGAAGTCGTTTCTGAAATCTTTTTCTACCGCCCGAACTCAAAAGTTAAATTTCCCCCGTAGAAGTCTATAATATGCATATATATATCGTATCAATGGTCGGCGAAATATTAGCGTTTTGAAGTGGATGCTGCATTGAATCAGCTTTTTCTACAGAAGCGGCGATAGGTAAATTACGGTTAATTATTTATAGTAATATAGATTTTTATATATAGAGTACTTTTTACTTCGATATTATTGAATTGTTTATGAAATCGATTAAATTATTATCTCGGGCGAAGCCGAGACGAGGGCTACTAGTACATATATATAGTAATAGAAATATATAGCAAAAAAGTTCAGATTAAGTCGCTAAAAACTGTAGAAAAAGTTCAGAGTAAGACGCTTCATATAGTAAGTTGATTTCATAAAATATATCGCCATTTGGTATAGTAAAACGATTTAATATATAGTATATTTAAATAGTATACATTAAGAAGCTTTAATAAATAAAAAAACCTCTGATCAGAGGTTCATACATACAATGTATTACAAAGATTTAGAATTTATTAATAATATTAGAATTAAAATTTGTATTTATGTCGACTGTTCTGAATTAAATTATTTAATATATTTATCGGTCTTACAGTTTTTCTAATATAATATATTAGCTAAAATAATAGCAGTCAGGCTGTCCTTGTTTATATTAACCCCCGAAGAATCTGAAATAAAACTTATTATTATATTAAAAATTAAAAATAAAATAAAATAAATAATAAAATAAAAATAAAATATTAAATGAAATAAAAATAATAAAAACAATATTCTATGTTAGCAAAGGACAACCTGACTGCCCCCACCATCTTAAATTTAAATTCACCTTTGGTGTCCGACATTTCGAACCGCAATGGCTCATCCTCAGAAACTAATAAACTAACTCAAAAGGATCATGCACAAAGTAAGTACATTGTAAAGAACATTATTTTTAGGCAACATAAAATTGTTAAAAAGTTAATCTTTTATTAATTTTAGGTACAATATGTCACAAAGATTTCTATAAGAGGATCATGCACAAAGTAAGTACATTGTAAATAACGCTATTTATAGGCGATATAAGTGTTCAAAAGTTAATCTGCTATTAAATAATTTAAGGTACAATAGATAAGATATAATAACCTCTGATCAGAGGTTCATACATATAATATATCACAAAGATTTAGAATTTATTAATAATATAAAAGGATTATGCACAAAGTAAGTACATATTAAACAACGCTATTTATAGACAATATAAAAGTGTTAAAAAGTTAATCTTTTATTCAATAATAAATACTTAATATTTTTTTACAGTCGGTAATGGATATTATACATGCTATGTAGAATTAAAAAATAATGCCTGATGATACAGCATATATAATTTCATAAGAATTTATATTGTCCATAAATTAAAAATATGCAATTCACTCTTTGCAATCATTATTTATACATTATTGTAATTTTGAAACTAGCATTTTCTAAAGTTTATTGCGATATGTAACACATTTATTGATAATAAGTTATTTATTGTTTATAGTACTATAGACTAATTTGAATGATCATTCAAAGTATAAACCTTATAATTAGAATTATTAATTCTAATATTTTATCAGCATCATCATCATCATCGACGTTATAGTATATTCATTTTATTATTTACACATAATTTTTAGTTATTATTCATAGAAAAGTATTGTTAAAAATTAAATGCCTTATACAAAGATCATTCAAAATATAAATATTATAATTAGAATTATTAATTCTAATATCTTATCATCATCATAATCGTCATCGTTATATAGTATATTCATTTTATTATTTATACATAATTTTTAATTATTATTACTAGAAAAGTATTGTTAAAAATTAAATGCCTTTTACAAATGTATAGACTTAAGGTAAAAGTACATAATCATAATAAAAATTGTTTGCTTTCCATTAATTGTGTACTTTAAATTAGAATTAATTTGGAATAGATTAATCAAATCTTCAGAAAGAATATGCAAAGAAAATAAATATATCCTGACAAGTATTTAATTGTCACATAATTTCTTTCACGAACCGAACGAATGGTAAAACTCCTTAATAGTAACAAAATAATGTTTTTAAAGCCTTGTCTACAGGAATAAATATAATAGAAATGTATATATAGGATTAAAGCATATATATATATATATATATATATATATATATATATATATACTAGTTAATCAATAAAATGATTACTATTTTCAATTTGTGTAAATCAGATTTTCGCTTATATATGATTTAAAAATTATTTTTAAAAGTTCTAAAATTTTTAATTTAAGACAAGAAAACAATTATATTGTGTGTGTGTGTTAGAGACAAAATTCGGCGTATATATAATATATTATAATATATTCCGAAGCGAAAGGAATAGGAGCCATGCTGTTTCAATCGGATAATATTGGCGATCTAAAACTTGTTTACGCGATTAGTAGGAAGAATAGCGAAGCCGAAGCTCTGTATCACTCCAGTCGCTTAGAACTTATGGCGATAGTGTGGACCATGGAAAGATTGAGAGTGTTATTGATCAGTATTAAATTTACCGTAATTACAGACTGCGAATGTTTAGTGTACATAAATGCATGGAAGACTAAAGAACCACAAGTATCGAGATGGATTAGTATGCTTTCATTAAAATTTCATTTCGAGATAAATCACCGCACCGGAGAAAAGATGCAGCATATGGATGCAGTATCGCGCAGTTGCATAGTCGAAACGCAATAAGAGTATGACAGCATCGGTGTCTTTAGCGTAGAAACACAAAACGAAACTGCGACAGTTTTCAAAATCGAAACACACGAGGACGGAATAATGTTTTAGCGGCGCGACATTAACTTAAAAAGAAAAATAAATATATTGCAGTAAGAACCTAAAAATAGAACGAACGTACAAATAATAGAAATACTAAATTATAACTTGAGTTATGGATTACTATATAAAAAAGTTAAAGAGAATGGAACGGAACGTAACTTGCTCGTAGTCCCTCAAGCTTTGAGAAAATCCATTGTCGTGCGATATCACGATTGTGCTAGTCACTTTGTCCTTGAAAAAACTTTAGGGACAGTAAAGAGTATTATTTTTTCCAAAGATGAGAAGTTATGTGAAATCCCATATTAAAAATTGTCTAGAAGGTATTTTAGCTAAAAGTAAGGGAGGGAAAGGCAAAGGAGAATTGCATCCGATTCCACCGGAAAAGTGTCCATTCGAAATAATTCATATAGACCATGTAGGCCTGTTTATATCGAAACCAAAAGGAAATAAATACATATTAGCAATAATTGATAATTTGACCAAATTTGCGCAGTTACATCTAGTTCGAGATGTCAAATCAGTTACGACGATTAAGAAATTAGAAAACTTCGTAAATTTTTTCGGTGCACTGTTAAGAATCATATCAGATAGAGGGAGAGCGTTCACCTCTGAATTATTCTCCAAGTTCTGCCAAAAAAAAGGTATAAAATACACGTTAAACTTTAGTCGGCACCCACAGGCAAATGGTTTGGGCGAACGCTCAAATGGAACCATTTTACCTGGGATCAGAACTAGTATTGTTTCGACTGGGGAAAATTTCTGGGACGAAAATGTGAAACAGATGGAATCCGACCTTAATATAACCATTTGCAAATCCACCAGCGTACCACCCTTTAAAGCGGTTTACCGACATCTGCCGAGATTTAACGAGGGCTTGACACGCAGCTTCACTGCAGAGTACAAATACTATCAGTCCCCGAACGAGATTCAAAGGTGTATTCGCGATAAAATTTTAGAAAATCAGAAAATATAAAAAAAGTAGGTACGATAAGAATAGATTAACAAACGTCAAATATATTGTAGGAAACATAGTTTATATTAAGACAAACGCAACTTTAATGGATGAATCTTGTAAATTACAGCCAAAATTTAAAGGCCCTGTGGTTATGATAAACACGCTACCATCCAATACATTCCAAATAAAAAAATTATGAAGCTCCTAACTAGACTCGTACATGACTACCGCACATGTCAGCTAAATAAAGATATGGAAGGGCCATAACATCGAAAATGAAAAAGATCTTGAAATTGAAATTTGCAGCAAAACGATCGATACATTAGCGATAAAAGAAAATAATGTTATTCATAATAAAGCTTATAGCAAAAAAGACGTGCAAAATATAAGAAAAAGTAAACGCGAGCGTAAGGTACCACATTACTATGGCGTGTACTAATAAATTTATACAATATTTAAAACAACTGACTATATAGAAAAACAAAATGTAATAAATGTAAGAAAAAAAATGTATTGATGTATAAATTGAAATAAAATTATAAACATAAATCACATTATTTGAGGTCAAACAATTATTTTCAGGATGGCCGAGTGATAGACAAAATTCGGCGTATATGTAATATGATGCGATGAATGTGCAATTGCGTACATTAAGACAGTACCGCTAGGCGATAAGCGGCGGCTCGCCAAAGATTAGGGATTAGATGTAATTAGGCTGAGTGCAAGTTATAAAAAGTTGATCGAACCAACGCTATGTGTATAGATGAGAGGTCAGGAACAGATAGAACGTTTGTAACGATGGTAGTTAGAATCGAGGCGCGGGTGCGCAGATATTTGTATTGTATTAGATTACGCCAAACTGAGAGTGTGTCTGTAGCATTACAATATTTTTATTATAAAGATGTATTGTAATTATCTTTTATCATACGATTGTTATATCCTTTTTTATTAGCAAAATATCAAGTGTTTGTATTTTATTTATTGATCCTGACGCCCCAACTCCTCTTAACAGACATATATGTATGTATATATATATATATATATATATATATATATTTTATTTATATGTATGTTATATTAAAAAGTAGATTTCTACCAGGGAGATACATGAATAGCAAATATTTCAAATGTAATGTGATATAAATATCAGGTATGTGAATAAGTCTTTCCCGTTTTTTTCAAATTTTGAGCCTTTATTGTGAAAAAATGGTTACAAATGAATTATTGAAAGTATTGGCCATCGCTAGCTACAATTTTTTCCCATCTTTCTGGCAACATACGAATCCCGTTGCGAAAAAATTCGACCGGTTTGGCCTCTATCCAGTCATCCACCCATTTTTTGGCTTCCTCGTAGGAATGGAAGTGCTGGTCAGCCAGGCCATGCGTCATCGATCTGAAGAGATGGTAATCAGACGGAGCAACGTCTGGACTATACGGCGAGTGGGGTAGGACTTCCCATTTGAGCGTTTCTAAGTATGTTTTCACCGGCGGTGCAACATGTGGGCGAGCATTGTCATGTTGCAAAATAACTTTGTCGTGCCTGTCGGAGTATTGTGGCCGTTTTTCTCGCAGTGCGCGGCTCAAACGCATCAATTGTCGTCGATAGACCTCGCCTGTGATCCTTTCATTCGGTTTCAGAAGCTCATAGTAAACCACACCTAGCTGGTCCCACCATATACAGAGCATGAGCTTGGCGCCATGAATATTTGGCTTGGCCGTCGATGATGATGCATGGCCGGGTAGTCCCCATGATTTTCTTCGCTTCGGATTATCGTAACGTATCCACTTTTCATCGCCAGTCACGATACGATGCAGAAAACCCTTTCTTTTATGTCGCTGAAGCAGCTGTTCGCAAGTGAAAAAACGCCGTTCGACGTCTCTCAGCTTCAGTTCGTACGGCACCCAATTTCCTTGCTTTTGGATCATTCCCATGGCTTTCAAACGCTTGGAAATGGTTGTTCGGTCAACTCCCAATGCTTCAGCAAGTTCTTCTTGCGTTTGACAAGAATCTTCATCAAGCAAAGTCGCCAATTCTCGATCTTCAAAGATTTGCGGCCGCCCGGAACGCTCCTTGTCTTCCACGTCGAAATCACCGCTTTTGAAGCGTCGAAACCATCCGCGAACACTTGAATCATCGACACAACCTTCTCCATAAGCCTCCTGAAGCAATCGATGCGTCTCGGCAGCAGATTTCTTCAAATTGAACCAATAAAGTGAAACTTCCCGCAAATGACGTCGACTCGGCTCAAATTTCGACATTTTCACGATATCAAAAATTTATGATGCGAAAAAATTTTAACTAATGTGTTAGTATGGAATTGTTGACATATGAATAAGCTTTGATTATGACATATGTAACCATTGAATACTCGCACAGTATTGGTGGCGCCATCTCTTACAAAAAACGGGAAAGACTTATTCACACTCCTAATATATTATACATATATTTTAAATATTACCTTGACAGCATTTCAGTTGTGATATTTTCTTTAAAAAATTTTACTTATTTCTATCCTACGAACCATTAAGTTAAATATAAATTACGCAAAAAAACAATGTCTAAGAACTGATGATAAATATTCTCTAAAAAAAGTTTTTTTAGAATTTTTCGATACGAAGTTGATACTGGACAAATTTTTTACTAAAATGTATAGTTAATTGTAAATAATAAAGAATATAATTATTTAAAATTATAATTTATCGATTATTACTTTTGAATGTTTAGACACCAATGATTTGAACACAAAATAGGTAGAGTTGTCAATGCTATCTGATTTGAATATAAAAAAATGTTCTACTTTTATTGTTAAAACTATTGTTTATGTAAATTTTGGACTTAAATGATTAAAAATTGCTAAATAAGATTTAAGCAGCAAGAAATTTGAAGTTTACAGAGAACTAATTAATTATGAATTTACAAGTAATCAAAGCTATTAAAATATTGAAAATTTTGAACTGTAAAAAATCATATTTTTTATATTCATTTTTAGAGAAAGGAGTTTTAAGAAAAAAACCTTTAAGATTTGTTTATATGAAGTGCAAATTTATTGAGCTGAATTTTTACATGGAAATTATACAAAGTCAGACAATAATGTAAAAATTCTCAGGCTATGGTAACACTATGAACCTGTAACTCCGTCACCGTAATAATAGATCCCTACTCTCTCGATTGAGATCTTAAAGACCCTTATACGATCATTTCTTCGCCATCTATTTAGTGTTTTCTAACAACGCGCGAGTAGTATATGTCATGATAATGAAACAGAGGAATTTAGAGCAACGGTGCGCGATAAAATTTTGAGCATAACTCGGTAAAACCGCGACAGAAACTTATGCAGAAATGTTACAGTGTATAGTAGTGATACCCTGAGTCGTAGTCAGGTACTTCGGTGGCATGCCGATTTTAAAAAAGGCCATGAGAGCGTCAAAGACAAGGCGCGGAGCAAAAGGCCTATTCAAGTACGACGAACCGACGCGAATACGCAACGCGTCCTCGCTCTTGTTCGTTAAGACCGGCGACTAACCATTCGAATGTTGGCTGACGAGTTGAGTATTAACCGTGAAACACTTAGAAATATTTTAAACAAAGATTTTGCCATAAAAAAGCTGTGCGCAAAGATGGTACCGAAGAACCTTTCAGATGAACAAAAAGCCCACCGAATGAACATCGGTCAAGATTGTCTTAAGAGGGTTGAATAAGAAAGTCGAAAGTGAAAACCATGTTCATTTGCCTCTTCGAAAGTAAAGGGGTGGTTCACGAAGTGTTGTGTTACCTGGACTAACCATAAATCAAGTATTCTACCGCAATGCAAATTACGAAAAAATGGAGCTTGGTGTACCTCCAGAGATCCTGATGACTTGGGTTCTGCATCATGACAATGCTCCCTGTCACAGTGCGTTCAGTGTCTCTCAGTTTTAGGCGACTAAAGGCATCGCTACTATTTCCCCATTTGAAAAAAATGGTCAAAGATCGATATTTTGACTCCGTTGAAGACACCGAGATTCTTTGACGAGGGTATTCGAATAGGTCCCACAAGAAGTGTTCCAAAATTATAACGAAAACTAAAAACTCGCTTAAATAATTTTATAGATGTGGGAGGGGACTACTTTAACGAGGATCACAGTGATGTACCTTAATTTTTATATCTACTCGATTTTTTAATTTTGTCGTATTACTTAATTTTCTGACCTCGTAGTAATATTTCAGAGACATCTCCGTATAATATGTCATATGCAATATTTCTGTATTAATTCATTAGCACCTAATACTGATACAACAAACAGATTTCAGTAACAGAATATTCCAGCAATATATTACGTTATAATATGTCGGATATTTCATATAACAGGAATATTACATAGATATATTTCAGAAATCATTCTGTTAAATTATTGTAGAAACTGTAATATTACAGGTATGTTAGGAGGTGAACTTAGTTCCCGACCTTTTTAACGAAAAAAGGACATTTATTATTAAAAATGAATATACGTTACCTTAATCAAAATATTTTCGGTCATTTTCTTCTATTTTTTCCCATCTTTCTGGCAATATAGTGATACTGTGACGAAAGAGCGATGGCGATTTCGAGGCGATCCAATCATACATCACAAATTCTCGCCTTTCTTGAATATGTCGGAAGTGCATATCAACGAGATCGTGCTGCATCGATCTGAATAGGTGGTAATCCGAAGGCGCTATGTCTGGCGAGTATACTGGGTGCGGCAACACTTCTTCTTCCAGCTCCAACGGGGTCTTTTTAACGAATTTCGTCATATGTGACCGAACGTTGTCATGCAAGCGAATGACTTGCGGCTATTGCTCACATTGCTGATCTATGTTCGATTAATTTCTGTTGCAAATCATTCATTTGTCGTTTATATATCTCAGCAGTGACAGTTTCATTCAGTTTTAGAAGCTTGTAGTACAGCACACTCTGTTGATCCCACCCAATGCATAGCAGTACCTTTGGTCGTGGATGTTCCGTTTTGGTGTCGATGTGAAAAACTGGCCTGAGTTCAACCATGAATCATCTGGCATTCATTTTCCTTCTTTATGAATCTTTCCCATCGCATGTAAACGTTTGCCAACTGCTCTATCACCAACTCCTAACTTATTACCGAGTTCTTTCTGTGTTTGAGCTGAGTTTTCGTCCAATAATGCTTGCAATTCACTCTTTTCAAAGTTTTTTGATTGTCCAGAGAGTTCTTTGTCATTAACATCAGTATCTCCACTTCTAAACGGCTGAAGCGACTCTTTACATGTTGTAACGATGTAGCTTGTTCACCACAACATTTTATAAGCAATCGATATTTTTCTGCTACACTTTTTTTTAAATCAAAAAAGTGCATAAGGGCATGTCGAAAAATGATTTATCACGATTCATTTTTCACTGATCAAAAAATTATAATATCTTCACAAATGTAGATGTCTAACTGAATTTTATTAGTTAATGATAAAACTAAAAAATTAGTAGTAGATCCGATACACCTGACTTTTCGCACTACGTATATCGTCATCTACACGTGAAGGTAGAAAACTAAGCTCACCACCTTTTGTGTGTATGTGCGTGTGTGTGTTTTAATAGGCGTAGGCAGAGCAAGCTCTGCACTAGTGGCCTCTTCAAACCAGCATCCCGCTGGAACTATCCAGGAATATTACTTGGACGGGGCTGTTCGTTAGCCTATACGGCTCCTCTTCTTATGACATTATCCTACGTCCCCCATCCACACAAGTGATCAGGGGTTCGGTGTTCGTCCTCTGCAACTTAAAATAGAATCAGGTAGCCTAATTCATCCTGGGCCATTCGCCTAATTCTATCGGCATTTCTAAGTTTAGTCATCACCTCTTTTGCGAAACTGGCTACTGCCTTCCAGTTTTCAGACGATTCCAGCATTGTTGATAGGATGCTCTCTGGTCTTATTGGCTTATTGATGGTGTTCATCAAGTGCTCACGTTGTGTTCTAAAACGAAGGCAGCTCACTAATATGTTCGGCCTTTGTTAGAATCGTTCCATCGTTTTTGCCATATTTCTATAGAACGATGACGTTCCACGTTTTTAGCACCTTGTAGAGAATTCACTGCGGCCTTACATATGTTGTGCAGCCTAGCCAGTTCATCTGCAGCTAAATCGAAAGGAAGAATTTCGGCAAGTACCTCAGCAGCATCGGTGAATACTGTCCTGTAACCACTAATAATACGTATACAGGAGCGGCGATGGGTCGCAATGGTCAGCTCACAATACGATTTAATTCCACATGCATGATACCAGATTGGCGTTGCATACCTGCTGACAGAATTACAACATAAGCTAATAGCTTCCTCTGGGGTGGGCGTGGGCCACCAATTTTAGGCATGAGCCGACACAAGGCAGTTGAAACTCGTTGCGCTTTTTCACCAGATATCTTTAGATGCTCTTTGAAGTTTAACCTGGCATCAAGCTGTACACCCAAGTATCGTAAAGATGGCGTAGAACTAATGCGGCAGTTACCAACTTTAAGAGTAATACTATCTACCTTCTTACGACTTCTGACAAGAACTACTTCTGTCTTGTGCTCCGCGAATTGTAGACCAGCCTACTTAATCCATCTACTGATGTTGCTGATTGCCACATTGGCATTTTCAGTGAGTTTATCAAGGGTCTTAGCCGTCACTACTAGAGCGATATCGTCGGCGTAGCCTACTGTTATTGAACCAGGCGGTTGTGGAATCCTCAACACTGCATGAGACATAATATTCCACCAAATAGATCCCATAACCGAGCCCTGCAGGACTCCCGCAGTAACCTTATGTGATACAATGCCTTCATCAGTTCGGTATAATATTATCCTATTCTCAAAGTAGCTGGCAACGACATTCTGTAGATAACCAGGTACTCCAAACTCTTTAAGAGAATTCATAATAGAAGACCAGCGCGCTGAGTTCAAGGCATTCTTGACATCTATAGCGACAATGGCACAATACTGTTTAATGCCACCTTTCCATCTCTTACCACTGATTGCATTTCTTGCGGTACACACTACCAGTTTAATAGTATCGACTGTTGATTTTGATTTCCGAAATCAAATATTATTTTTTCAAATATTTTACCTACCGAGTCGAGCATACACAATGGCCTATATGATGACGGATCATCAAGTGGCTTCTTGCCCTTAGGTAACAAAACTACCTATGTGTTTTCCAGCAATCAGGAAAAATACCCTCAAGAAGACAAGCATTATATACTTTTAGAAATATAGATGGGTTATTCTGTATCGCCAACTTAATTGCAGCATTAGGGATACCATCAGGACCAGGGGCAGCACTGTCTCTAATCTTAGCGTAAGCATTATGTAGCTCCATTTCTGTTATAGCAGGTATATCGTTCGAGTGTTGCGTGCGCAGTACAGTCCCTTGGGTGTCATTGGGAAAGACAGCGGAAACAATCTTATCAATCAATACCGTGCTAGTGGGTTGCATTGGTGCCCCACTCAATCGTGCCATGACTGTTTTATATGGTCGTCCCCATAAGTCATTGTTGGCCTCTGCGTACAATTCAAGCCAGCATCGACGCTTGCTTGCCTTAATGGCCTTGACAAGCGCTCTTAGTGCTTCTTTAAATAAACTATTAAACGATAGGTGTGGGCTCTTTGGGCAAATCTACGTGCGCGATGACATTGCTTGCGTAATTCTGCAATTTCATTTGTCCACCAGTAGACAGATTGACGATTTTGAAATCCGCTCTTAGTCCTAGTCATCGACGCATCGCATGCTTCAGAGATATGCTTCATGAGTGCATTTGCTAGATGGCCTGGTGCACCATATTCTAAACGCTCTTCTGATATGATAGTGGCTAACACTTCACGGTCTACCGATCTGATGTTCCATTTCCGTGTGGGCATCCACTCATTGCACTTGTTCTTCACTTTCTTCTCTGCAATCTCGTACAAGATCGCCCTGTGATCACTGTGAGTGTAAAGGTCGCTTACTCTCCAATTAAGAATCCACTGAATCAGGTCATCACTGTCGAATGTTACAACAATGACTGATTGTTTCTCTCCCCTAATGAAAGTGGATTCAAATCCCTTATTAACCACGTGGAGTTGAAGAGAATTAAGGCCATCAAGCAGCATAATACCTCTGTTATTTGTTGAAGCACTTCCGCAGGTTGTGGACCACGCGTTAAAATCGCCAGCGATTAATAATGGTTTCTTGTCCATGGCCTCGTCAACTAATTTAGCTACAAGGATTTCAAACTGCTTGTCCGTCAAATTTGGAGGAGCATATACACTAAAGACGTATATTTCTTGTATTTTAGCCCAGAATATCAATTCGCTCCGATGACTAGACTGCTTTAGTACCTGCCTATTTTGACCAATCCAGAGGGCCGCTCTATTGCTTGTATCACTTATCCAGCGCTGTGGTCTGTCCCTGTCCCAATATGGTTCGGAGGTTACAGCAATGTCTATTCTTAGCTCCTTTATCAGCAGGTCATGGACCGCTACGCACTGGTTAGTATTCTCATGTTTTATGTCTGTTTAAAAACTCCACAGTGATCGGGAACTTATAGCTGTATGCTGGATGGTTAATCTCCTTTTTTCCTTCACATTTACAGAGTAAACAGCAGGGCTCGCTTACACACAGCTTGGATAGATGGTCTTTTCCACCACAGTGCCTGCAAAGGCTAGTTCTGTCAGGGTCCGAGCACACGGCTGCTAAATGGCCAGTCTGCCAACACCTGAAGCAACGCCTTATTTCTGTTTTTTACGAACTCTGTAGCTGACCCATCCGATGCAGACATGCCCTGCACGTAGTAACTCAGCTGCGTGGCTATATGGTACAGACAGCACCCGCGTCTGAGTACCCCCATAAGCTTGCCGCAAGGAACGAGCTATTAGCATGTTAGTCTCCTTTAGTTCGAGGTGGGATTTCAGAGCCTCTAAGACTTCATCCTTTGTAATAACCTCATCTATATCTTTAATCTCCATATTACAAGATTAGTCAGAACCGAAGTGGATGCGCTATGGCCAACCTTAGTTTAAAAAAATGCGAGCCAACTCGTGTGCATCTTTGGCTGTCCGTTCTAACTGAAGTACCAGGACACCGCTTGCATTTCTGCGTATCGTATGTTGACTTCATTCTTCACATGAGATAACTCCGGGTTCTTTATTTGATCCGGGTTCTTAATTTCATTCTTTATTTGACGCAGTACCTCCGCATATGTAACTCCTTCATTGACCTTAATCAATATGGAATTAGGTCTATTTCGTCCACTAAGCCTGCATGCAATAGGTAATTCCTTATCTTTGCCTTTGGGCTTCTTGCGCTTGATGGTCTGCCATTGAATTTCCTTGGCCTCAGACTTCCTTGTAGGTACTCCAATTGATTCTGATGGTCACCTTGAGTCCAGTGATGTTTCTTTCGTCTTTTTGCTACCTACTGTTTTAGAAGTGGACTCTATCCCTTCGGCTGCGCTTCGTTTGGTATCAGAGCGTAGACTCGGCGTAGTCTGAGTCACCACTTCATGAGTACCGGGACGGTGATACTGCAACAGATCATCCTCTGCCATACTGATGCATTTGTATGAGGCATTAATAGAACGAGTAAGATCCTTAATGTCTTGTGCACGTTATGCCTACCTTTCACAAAATCCAACAGTTGGCTGATCTTCTCACTAAGTCGCTCCAGATGATTGTTTCTGCGCGTGATGGAGATTTCTCGATCCGTGATGACATCTCCCTTACTACTCAATGTACTGTCTATGATGATGTTTGATTTGCCCTCCCCAGAATCCGAGGGGCTACCACCGACCATAGAGGCTTGCACTCTATCGGAATCGGTGAGGAGATTGACCTCTACCCGGATTTCCGGATCAGACGCGGACGAGCTCGTGGGGCGAGGGGGCTGGAGAGAACCCGCCCCGTCCCGACACGCCGGAAGGTCCCCGCAGACCATGGGCACGACTTCTAATAGGAGCTACTGGGCACCATGCCCGTAGCTCCTTTCGAAGGAGTGCCCTATCCGGAGTCCACACCGCGGACACCGCCCATCTGACCCGGATTTCCGGATCAGACCTAGACGTTGCCCGTGGACGATAGGTCGAGGGGGGAGTGGGTGGCTCGCCCTATCCTCTACGAACGGAACAGCCCTGAAAAGGGCCTACGAGGCGAAACACTACCCGCAGGTGGGGGAAAGAGGAGGAGTAGGTGGCTCGCTCTGTCCCCTACGAACGGGACGTCCCTGAGAAGAGCCTTCGAGGCGCAACACATCCGGCAGGGGGGAGGGAGGAGCGGGTGGCTTACCTCGTAACCTACGTACGAGACAGCCCTGAGAAGGACCGATGAGGTAGAGACCACCGGGGTAGGAGGAGGAAGAAAGGAGTGAGATCAGCTGCGGCAATGGTGGCGGCTCGATCAACACTCTCTCTCGAGCTGCCGCTGGCGGTGCGTGGCGGGGGCGGCCCGCACGGCCGTGATTGATGGAGCGCCATGCGGCAGTGATGCTCCCTCTCTCTCTCTCTCTCTCTCTCTCTCTCTCTCTCTCTCTCTCTCTCTCTCTCTCTCTCTCTCTCTCTCTCTCTCTCCACCCGGCCGCTATTGGTGCGGCGGCGCTTGTGCTCTCTCTCCGCCCGGTCGGTATTGGAGGAGCGGCGTGCAACGGCGCTGGCTCTCTCTCTTGATCGGTCTGCGGCGCAGGGGTGCGCCGCTCTCTCTTCGGTGTGGAGCCTTAGGAAGTTTGGTGAGCAAATAACAAGGCACTGATTATTTGGTTTTAGACGAGTGTTTATTTTCGTATGAGTGGGCCGTCCGGATCTCTCTCTCTCTCTCTCTCTCTCTCTCTCTCGCTCCTTCTAATACCATAAAACATTCACAAATATTATAAGTTTATTACATTTTTCAAAACATTGAGTTATATACTAGCAGTAAATGTAGGATTCACTGAAAACTATATGTACATTTACTGAAATATTATTTTTATTTATATATTACGCAGAACTTAAAATTTAACTTCTAAATAAAATTTTGTGGAAATATATTAAAAACTCGTTTTAAAAAATGTAATAATTTTAGAATAAATATTTGACAATATTTTATAATACAAACTTTAAAAAACTTAATAAAAAACAATAGAGAATTGTTTGTTTAATATATTGGATTTATTGTATTATACTATTTATTACATTTATTGAATAAATGGTTTCATTATTTTTACTCAACTTTCAATTTTGAAAGATATACTATGAAAATTAATTTTTTGGTTAAAAGAAAAATTAACTTCCAGGTACTAATACTGAAGAAGAAAAACTACTAATACTGAAGAATAAAATAACAAAACCTTCATTTTTAGTATACTTTTTTTATGAAGTATTTATTTTTATTTTTTTATGTTATTTAACGTCGCTCTATTTATGCTTCCAAATATCGGTGCTAATCAGTAACGGAGGTCTACGATATGTTTGCAAACAAAACATATATAAATTATTACAGCGGTACCTGTATCAATCGGTCGAGACCGGAATTTTAACTCGGATCACCTAGTCCTTCGCTCTAGCGATCGAGCCATCCTAGGCCTCATCATCAGTTTATTTATTTATAAGAAATGCAATACTGAGCACTAATTTTTTCTATTTAAATAAATTGATTATCTAATATTAAGTAAAATCCTTATTAAATATAAAAATATGATTTATCTTAGAAAATTGTGTCCTCATTTCAAGTAGTTTTCTTTTATGAAAAAAACGACGAAATTTAAAAAGATATTGATTTCAATAAACAGACACAAACTTAAATTAAATAAATATTTCATTACTACAATCAAATGGATTTTTGCTCAATACATTTTCTTGAATCTGATAAGAAAAAAACTCCAGCGGAAAAGAAAATGATATAAATATAATGCCACTTTATTCATTTCTCTACATATTTACAGAAAATAAATGTTTGTTAGTGTAAAATACATTTATGAAAAATATATTCAATAAATAATTAAGATCTCAAGCATCTCATATTTCTTTATATATACGAAATAATAAATTATTTAATCATTTTTTAGCATGAATAATGGCAAGTACGACTTTAAACGCCTAAGAGTTGTAAACAAGTATATTACATCAAATATATGAGATTTTTAAACTTAAATAATCAATATTTTTTTATGTTTTTTAACGTCGCTCTATTTATGCTTCCAAATATCGGTGCTAATCAGCGACGGAGGTCTACGATGTGTTTGTAAACAAAGCACATGTAGAGAATTACAGCGGTGCTTGTGTCAATCGGTCGAGACCGGGATTTGAACTCGGATCACCAAGTTACTAGTCCTTCGCTCTAGCGATCGAGCCATTGTAGACCTCGTGAAGCATTTATTATTTTTGTTTTTATTACTAAATACATGATGAGTCTTTCAAAATTTTAATAGACATCTCATCTATAGTCTCATATAAATAGTAAATTTTATATATGAAAAACATAATCAAGATTATGAAACCTAAAGAGTATTGGTTACTTCAGGCTAGTCTGCATAACTCAAAATTGCTTTTGATGCCTGACCACATATCTTGATTTACAATAAATACACGAGTTCTTATGCAAGAATTTGTTTACTATTCTCTTGTGGGTTGTTAAGGATCCCTTTTAACTTGTTTATGGCAATCCTTGACAGTGTTTTGTAATATTATATTTCAATAAAAATTATTTTCTAATAGGATACATCAAAATACTTTAAATATTTTAGCTTGTAAGTTTTTGTTCTATAATATTCAATAATGTCTATTTATTGTAAATGTTTGTAAATTTATACTGCTTTCCAATTAATATAAATAAACAAAATAAATGTTTATTTATCAAACAAAGGATTAATTAAGTTCATACTTTGATATTCTAACCATTGATCGCAAAAATTAACTATACTTCCACTTCTTCATTTTTTCATAATCAAATTACTTCTAATGTCTTTTATTCTTTTATTTATTATTCATTAATAAAAAAAAATTAAAATTGAATAATATTATTAAATATTATAGATTTAAAAAAAGTCACTTCAGATATGCAAACACATAAGAATACCAATTTAAGAACGGGACCAGCTCCATTTAAAGCTCCAGCAGTAATTAGTAGCTCTCCAATGAAATCAACACTTGCAGCTAACGCACCGATAGATAAACAACCTGTCTTTACTCGCGACGGAAAAAAATGGCTTATAGTAAGTTAATAGCTGAATGATAAACATTTTGAAATATCATTAATATTTTATTAGTTATCAAGAAGTTATACAAGAGATTTTTACTATTTAGGAATATCACAAAGGAAATAAAAATCTTATTGTGGATAATGTGGAGATGAATAATGTAGTATATATGTTTCGCTGTCAAGACAGTTCTTTAACAATTAAAGGTAAAATCAACTCTGTCATTATGGATTCTTGTCGTAAGTCTGCAATCATTTTTGATTCAGTAGTGGCTAGCATCGAATTCGTGAATTGTCAAAGTGTTCAGATGCAGGTAAAATAAATTTAATCACTTTAGAGATACATTATAAAGCAAGAAAATAAAATGAATGTATAAATAATAAAAAAATTAGTTAAGGTGATGCTAAAGAAACTTACTCTCTACATTATAGCTCCAAAAATTTTATTAATATTAAAAAAATGAAAAAATATTTTATGATATCTAGAAAACAAAGAATTTATTGTTCTTTTTTAATAATCAATCTCTATACGTGGATACATTTACAAAAAACTTAATCTATTTAAGTCACACATATCTGAAGCATTCAGACTTGGTAAATGTTTGTTATCAGTTTCCAAAACAATTATAGAGATATTTTGTGATATAAGTGGATAATCCAATTGATTATTCATAATAAATATTGTGTCATCTGTTTTTTGTGACTATTTTACAACTCTTTTTTCTTTATGCACTTTAGGAACTCTTTTGAACTAATTATATCTTTATTTACAATAACTGAAATACTTTTAGTTATTACATTAATATATAAAGCTGACTTATTGAAAATTACTAGAATAATGCAGATCTCTACTGCTCTTACCTGAACTATGACGTAGATCTATTGCGTCTAAAAATTTATTTAAAAAATTATTATCGAATTGATTTTTGCATTCTTCTTTCTCATTAACCTTACAATGACTTATAGCAATTGTTAATGGTCCTGGAATCGAACATTTTAATGAAGTATTAGATTGTTTTATTGTATGTGTTCTATTCTTTAATATTGGAACATATAATATTAAAGGAAATTTTTTTTATAAGAGATTAAAGATTCACTTAATTGCTTTCTTTCATTATTGTTATCATGTTCTTCAAATTATCCCTTGAAGAAATTAAAAGATAAGATTTTGAAGATGTTTTACTTTAATAGGACTTAGTAATTTAAAGGAATTTCTTTTCTTTCTTTTTATATTATGTTTAATATCTTGTTTATTTACAATTTTTTTTATAAGATGATATGATAGATATTTTTAAGAATTTATTTTTAGATTTAGAATTTTGACAAGTAATAAAAATTTTGTATGATCCAAAAAAGATTTTGATTTTCTATGTAAGGCAAGCAAATTAATCTTTTCAGTTTATGTGCAATTTAAATTTCTTTTAATTTTCAAACATTGATTACTACTTAATTCAAAATTATTTTTTTTACTGACAGTCTTGGTAATTCCTTCTATTTAATATTTTTGAAAATTGTACAGTGATTTTGTATGTTACTGGTTCTTTTAAAAAATGCATGATATTAATTATTTTTAAACTTCTAGAATTACTTCAGAAATTATTTGAACTTAATATAAATGTGGTAGTATCATCAGAAAATAGTATATTATTATCAGTTTTGATTAATTCATATTAGATTTTTCAGTAAATATCTAATAGATTTCTGTCATCACAAAAGTTACCAGCACTATAATTCTTTATATTTTCATGTTCAATTATGAAATTCTGAATTAATTCATTTTTTGAATCATTTTTATTTAAAAGATTATCAGTGATTAAAAAATTAATATTCCTTTCAAACTGAAAAGTAGTTGTATTTTTATTATCCTTTTTTCCTTTATTATCATAAAGTAGTTAAAATTTTTTAAAATTATTATCTGAAAATTATTTGCATCCAATTTATTTGAAGAAATCTTTAAATTTTGGAAATGTGGATGTTTATTATGAGAAAACAACTGGAATTCCTTAATATTAATTTTTAAATAGCTTTGTTACAAATTGAAATATTCTTTTCACTACAAATGTGAATGTTTTTTCATTGTGTGAATTTTGTTTACATATTACTTAGCTTCATTAAATTCGTTATCTTCTAAAATTATTACATCACTATTTCAAATTGAGTCTTGTCCAATTACAACCAATTTTTGTGAATTATTGTTATTAACAATTTTATTATACTCTTCATCTTAATATTGATTTTTGAATAGCTTTGTTACAATTTAAAATGTTCTTTTCACTGCAAATATTTTGTAAAATAATCTTTTCTTTATTGAATGTTTTTTCATTGTGTGAATTGTTTTTTGTATTTATAATCTTTGTTTCATTAAATTCGTTAACATCTTCTAAAATTGTTACATCACTATTTAAAATTGAGTCTTGTTCAATTACAGCCAATTTTTCTGAATTAGTCTTATTAAAAATTTTATCATACTCTTTATTTTTTAAATAAACAGTTTTATAAGTAGTTTCATAATCAGTGAGATAAGATAGAAAATTCAAAAGAATGTCTTTTTCTGAGTTTGAGTCAAAATTTTGTGATGAAAAATTATATTTAATCTCATCATTTTGTCTACTATTTAATCTATTTAAACTTGTATCATTGCATAATTCTATATGCTTTACATTCATATCATTTTCCAAATTCAAATAATTATAAACTTGATTCATTTTAAAATAAAAAAGCTCTGTATTCTCTGGCATATTATTTTTTGAATAACTTTCAAACAATTCTGATGATTTCTGTTCCTTTATAACTTCTTTAAGATTTTCTTCTATCTGTAATAACAAATTTCGATTTTTATTAGATTTAATTATTTCACAGTTATGTGAATTCTCTAATATCATAGAAAATAGATCCTTTTTATTATTTTGTAAACTGACAGCTATTTTTTCAAAATTAATGCTTCTGTCACATTCATTAACATTCATAATATAACGTTTATCACTATTGCATAATATTTTATTTACATCGTTGCTATTATTTTCTTGTTCTTTAAGACTATTGTCTTCCTCTATTATTTGTGGAATAGATGGCATACTTAGTTTATCTGTGCAACTACTTCCACTAGATTCTTCAATAATCATATCAAGAATTTTTGGCTGACAAAACCTTTCATTATTTGCCTCAATTAAGCAACCCAAAATATTATCTTGCTGTTTAATATTTTGCTTATAAAGGTGACCTTTACCTTTATTAAATGCAAGTTGTGATAAAAAATTTTGTTTTAAGATGTTTGTTTTTTTTAAATCTGAAAAAGTAGATTTCACAACTAAATTATGGTGTTTATGCTTTTCACATATACTTGTCTTTTGCAAAGTAACTTCAGTTTCACTCATTTTTGACAATGAAAGATACTTGGATAAATTTTTGAAATTATCTATTACTGTCAAATTATTAATAATTTGATTTTCTACAAAATTTCTATCTGTGACTTCATTGCATAAGCTTAATCCTTTTTCTGATAGATAAAAATTTGATTTCTTTATATTTTCCTTAGTTTCAATTTTCTGATTTTGAGTGTTTTTTATAATACTTCCAAATCTTAAATGGTCTTCTTTAATACTCTTATTGATAAATTTTGTATTTGATTTTCCATATGCAATTGTGCTATAAGTTGAATATATGGGAATCATTTCTGATTTCTCTTTTATATATGAATTACAATCTAAATTATAAAATTCTTGATTGTACTTATTCAACAAATTATTCAAACATTCATAATTATAATTATTATTCCTTTTAATTTTAAGTAAATGATTAATATTTTTAAAATTCACTTTACTTGAGTTTTGATCTATGTTCAAAAGCAGTTTCTGATAATCTTTTAAGATACAGTTACGAAGACACGAATAAAAATTTTTTAATTTTTTAATTTGATATAGTGTATCCTGATCACCATTTTTATTCTGAAGTTTGTTATGAAAAAAACTTTGTTCTTTTATATTGGTTGTATAAATGTTAATGTTTGTGTTCAATGGAGATAATTTCCAAGGTCCTTCAGAAAATTTAGTATTCAAAATTATTTTTCTTTTATGTATATTATTTTTTGTGTTCAATGCCAAATGAAATATTTCAGGATTAACGTTATATTTGACAGATTCCTAAAATTATAATATTATATTACATCTATAACAACTAATATCCCATTGCATTGAATTTAATCTTTGTTTAATACCTTGCTATCTAAAATAATGTTTTTCGAATCATGCCTATAATGTTGGTTTGATAAATTTTCACCTATTTTTGTTTTATCATCTGCAGTGATTTCAGATAATAAATTACTCATTAAGAAATCAGTGTTCAAATCTTTTTTTTCTAACTGATATTCCTTTACATTACTATTTGCAGTCTCATTAAATTTTCTTCTAAAAAATAAAATATGTACTTATCTCTTTTTAATTGATAATCGTATTTTTAAAAAGAGAAATATGTGCCAAATTATTATCATTTGTTTTTTATAATATATCAGTATCAAAATTTGTTTGATACATTGAAATATTTTCAAATTTTAAAGATGTATAATTTTTTTTTCAATTACATATATTACTATCACTCGCGAGTAACTGAGATTTATTAACTGAGAGTATTAACAAATAATTTTAACTTATACTCTTTATGACTATAATTTCTTAAATTAAAGTTTATTTATTGATTAAGTGTATATAATATACAAAAATATAAACAGTTACCTTCCACATAAATGTTTAAGCCAAGAATTTTCTTCATTTTCTTTAGAAACTGTTAACCGAATGTTCTTTAAGTTACTTTTAACACTTTTATTTGCAGTGTGTTCCAAAATCCAAGTATCATATTGCACTTTATATGTGAGGATATTTATTTTTAATTCAAGATCTTGTATCTTAGAATCAACTTCCTTGAATTTTTCTTTATTCTTTTTAATTTCTTTGATCCAACATATTTTCCAATAAAGTAAGTTAATTACTATTGTTATAAATAGTAGTATTGCTAAAATCTTGTAAAATGAAATCTCTAATGAAAGCAAATATACACATTTTGAAATACTATAATGTTATATTTTGCAAACCCTCCACAGTATAGTTTCTTGTGTGAAGCAATCTATAACGTCAGAAACAACTTCTGTCCAAATATAATTAGCTAAAGCATGGGGACATTCCATCCAGTTATGTTCACAAGTTTTTATAAAAGGCATAAAATTTCCACCTATACTACCAAAATTATTCATAAAAAATGAAGTATATTAATTATTTTTTAATATAGGTTGTATTTTATAATTCTTAATAAAAAGTTTAAAAAAAGATCTACCAAATTTCAACTGCATTTTTAAATTCATCACAATTGAGCATCACGACAAAAATTTTTTTTTAATATTCAATATCAAAAATTGATGCATTTTACTGACTCAAAGCTGTAAAATCTGTTATACATTTATAATACATCACATAATTGATAGTTACAACATTGATTTTTTTTTTTATATACATTTGACAATCAAAATTACTACAGTATTTTGTTATTTCATGAACTTTTTACTTCAAACCTTTATATCTAACCTATAAATATTAATGTATTATAAAAAAATATTTAAAGGTACTTGGAAAAGTTCCAACAATTTCTATTGATAAGACTGATGGCTGCCAAATGTATCTAAACAAAGATACATTGGATGTTGAACTGATCACAAGCAAGTCCAGTGAAATGAATGTTATGGTACCTTTAGGGAACGGAGATTACGTAAGAGCTTTTATTAATTATTATTTAAAATTGTATAGAGAAAAAAAAAAAAAAAATATATATATATATATATATATATATATATATATATATATATATATAGCTTTGAAATGAAATATTTTTTAAATTAAAAAATATTAAATAAAATTTTTTTAAAAAAAATAAATAAAAATAATCATGTCAAAAGAAAATAAGATTTTATATAATTATATATTCTAATGTGTAATCAAGCTCAACCCGTTTTTTAAAAATTATTTTATTATAGTAATATACTGTTCATATTTTATTAAAATATATAGTTTAAAAATATTCTTATAACTTAGAATTTCATTAAAATTTATTTAAATTATATTTTATTTTAGACGGAATATCCAGTGCCAGAGCAGTTTAAAACAGTAATTACTAAAAAAGGTCTCAATACTGTTGCTGTTGATTCTCTGGGATAAACATGAGTATTTATTAGTATAAAAAATACTCAACATATTATCATTTGCTGAAGGTTATTACTGCTTACCGAATTAGCAAGTTCAAATGCTTACGAAAAATTAAATATGAGTTGTTTTCAGAATTTATATTCTGTTTACTGATAATCTTTACATCCATATTAATGACATTTATAATTTTCTTAAAGTTTGTAGTACTTTTATGAAAAAAATAAAGAAACATTTTATTTTATCTTAATACTTTTCCAATGTAAGATTTTAAAAAATATAATTTTTTAAATTAAAAATGAAATACTAGCTTTAATAATTATAAATTTTAAATCGCAAAAATGTAATAAACTTTTAACATACTATCATAATTTAAATGAAAATCCTATTTTTGTTTAAGCATTACATATATATGAATTTTTGAATAAAAAATAATTGTCTACTTTTTCATTTGTTCACGTATCAATTTGATGCTACTCTACCAATATGATAATACCAAACTACAAGCAAAAGCCAAGATAAATGGACTTTTTCAATCTTAAAGAATACATCAATAAATAAATAATCTTAAGAAATACATAAATAAAATAAAGCATGTACATATAATATGAACAATATATTAGGAGGCGAACTTAGTTTCCGATCTTCACGTTTAACCTTTAAGGGGCCGGAAAGTCGATATATCGGCTCAAAAACATAATGCTAGGATAGCTCTTTATTCTTAAGTAAATTGATGCGCTAAGTTCATATCGGAAGTTGGTTTGACCTTATCACTTCACAGTCAAGGTCAATGAAGGTCATTTGGAGGTCAAACCTAGCAATATGGTTTGAATCATTGCCAAAGATACGTCTTTGTTTTCTGAGTTACTAAGTTTGGGTTTTACGTCATTGTGAGCTTAAATAAAAAGAGAGATGAAGATTTCTCCAAGGTCAAGTTGAGAATATACCCAGGGAAATATTTTAAATTGGTTTTTAGATGTTGAAAGTCCTTGACACCGAATTTATTGATTCAACCAATCATATTTCTGTCAATATCATTATTCAGATAAATTTCTGAATCTATTCTCGTGAAAGTAGTTTGCCAGTATAATTACAAAAATACTTTTTGCTAGAAATGTATATATCATCATAATTTATTTCGTACAATTATAACTAAAAATTTATTCTAGAAGTAACATATATGATACCAGAGATAATGAGGGGAGACCGCCGACGCTTATGGGCCAGACTGCAGTAAAAATTTTCAACTGAAAACGAGGGCCTCTGGCGGCCAAAGCGAGGTACTGGCCGTTTCGTGCGATATTACAGATGTTATTTTTCGAGCTCGTGCGATGGTGCGATCGAGGGGGGAGACGACTATCTTCGGCGCGTGCAGAGGAAAAGCTTGTCGAGACAATATGCTGGCAGCGGGGGGTGCAATAAAAGATGAGTAGCTTATACTGACCAAAAAGAAATTTTATTGCTACATGTATATATATATATATATATATATATATATATATATATATATATATATATATATATATATATAAAGTCTCGCAGCAGCTAGCAAGCAGCTCGAAGTTTTGAAACCTACGCCAACTTTAAGGAAAACTGACAAACATCAAAGCTGAGAAAATCTCTTATAGCAAAGAGCTACCAAATTTTTCAAGTAGTCGACTAACGCCATTTTTATTCAAATTTTTATATATACGTTTTTTAGGATTCTGATTATATATATGGTAGTAAAAATTGGTGATAATTTCAATTTTATAATAAATCACATTAATACCCAGTAAAAATATTGCTTTTCTAACTTATCTCGTAATATACAAAAAATTCCATTAAATGATGTAACTAAAAGTTAAAAATCTCATCAAAATATATATTTTTTAATCTATATATTTTTTCTTTAAACTTTTTTTATTAACAAAAATGCACTTCACCGTAATATTCTCATTGACTGTTCTATATCCTATGTTAGTTTGAATATATTTCTTCGGGAACTCTTGGTACAGAAAAATGTATAGAATAAGAAATATGTTTTTTGATGAAATCTATGACTTTTCTTAACGATGCTTTTTGAAACTTTTCGTATTTTACAAGATAATTTTAAAAAACCAAATTTTTACGATGTTCTTATAGTTTTCACTATAAAAATGAAATTTCCTTAAATTTTCACCATTATATTTATGATAAGCACTCCAAAAACATAAACAATATTTCAACATACTAAAGTAAGGCGACTAATAAAATATGCAGATACAATCTCACTTTTGTTAATTCAAAAAGTAACTAGATTTTTCTGTCAGTAACAGAATAATATTTGTGAACAACACAAACATTCTGCTAAAGATTCTGTAAAATAAAATTTTTGTAAAAGCCTAAAAATCAAAATCTTCGGGTACTAGACAATAGATGGATATTATAAATAAATATGAATATAAAAAACAATTATTAATAAACAATGGAAATGAATTTAAAAAAATTATTCTACTTATCTCTTCTCAAGATCGTCACAGACAGCTTTATTTTCTGTAATGTACTGTACAATAAGACTACAAGTTTATACAAACATAATATTACTTAACTAATAACATAATTTATGTTGCGCTACACATTGAAAACATTTCCAAATTTAAGTGAGTCAATTTTATAAAAGTATATTTATTGCAATCCCACAAACATTCATTCAAATTCTATTGAAAGACAAACATACAGCTCTAATAGGAACAAATATTCTGCAATTTCGAAATAACCGTGTATTTGAAATGAATAGTTGAGTTTATTTAAAGAGCAAAAAAATCTTTGTTACGTTGCAAGTACATAAACAATTTCAGGTTATGTAAATTAATTATATAACGACATATGTATTTTATTTTTATATTACAAGTTTTAATTCTTTCTACTTACATTATCATCTCGCGCAATTTTCTTAAGAATATCATTTACATGGTGCTCTACACACTGAAAAGAATTCCAAATTTAAGTGAGTCAATTTCATAAAATTATATTTATTGCAATCCAACAAACATTTATTCAAATTCTATTGAAACAAAAATATACAGCTTTAATAGGAACGAATATTCTGCAATTTCGAAACAACCGTGTATTTGAAACGAATAGTTGAGTTTATTTAAAGAGCAAAAAATATTTGTTAAGTTACAAATATTTTTAAATGATTAGAATTTCTAATACACCATACTTGCCTTATTCTATACTTTTGTATAAAATAAGTTTAAAGTATGTTTTAGTTGTGTAAGTAATTTTTAAAATTAAAATTTTTAGCGCTGAAGAGTACATGTAACTGCCTTATTAAACAGATAAACACTCTCTATTTATTAGGATTAAGTCCTAATAATAACCCTAATTAACATTCTGATCGGGATACCTAAAGCTTGAACGGCAGATTGTGTACGTTGAACATTCACTACCATTGCGTTTCGTATAATACAAATATATTACAAATAATATATATATATATATATATATATATATATATATATATATATATATATGTATATATAACAATAAAAATGATGGAAAAATATGTAAATATAGTTAGTATTTATTGCAATATAATATATAGTGTACGTTTACATCGATGAAGATTACGAAAATGACGGTCTAATAAGTTGAATGTTATATTTTGTTTAAATTCTCAGTTCTCATGTATCAAAAAAATATTTACTGTATTTAACTAAACATTTAGTATTTTAAATGTATAAATTACTTATATTGAATAAATGGTTAATTAATGGTATAGGAATCAACCCTTTATTTAAATCTATAAAATTTTTTTTCAGTATAGACTTAGTTCTATGACATACGTTTTACTTGGAACTAAAAAAATGTATATTTGATTTAATTTTATAATGTTTCTCTATTGAACTAAAATAATTAAGTTGCAACAAAATATATGTACGCTTTAAAAAAATTAACTTAACATTGAGACAATATTCATGGCCATTGTCAGCAATTGATTTATGTTTACGAATGCAATAGATCTCGGAAAAGCTGCTAATTATAGACTGTAAACTTTTCCAAAAATTATTTGATTGCTTTTTATATTTTTGGAGTATCATATCAGAATCTTATATAATCATATTTGACACATAACTACCTTGTATGGAGAAGACAGAGAGAGAGAGAGAGAGAGAGAGAGAATGGGAATGTGAGAGCGAGGGGGGAGGGGAGAAAAGAAAAATCCAAGGAGATTAACATGGATTACTCGATGGTGGTGGGTGTTGCCATATCATGTACCTGCATGTACTCGCGAGTGTCCTCTATACTGTTTCGTTTCTTTCTCTCACCTGTTCTCACTGTTTATGACCTGTCCATCTGCACGCACATTGTACGAGGCCTAGCAGGCAGTTTACCGATATACATGCAACAAATGTTGCCATGATTTTGTTTTTTTTTTTTTTTTTTTGTTAAATTAGCAGTAAAAAATATCCTATCATTTAATCCTGATCGTATAGAATACGTATTCAAAATTTGAAGGCGATCGAAATATTAACTTACATGCAGGAAAAACATGATTTTCTTAAACCAAGAGAATAGATTTTCTTAAGAACAAAAATTCAGTCAAGTAAATATTTATTTAATTATAATGTTCTAATTACTTAAATTTAGCTCATCATAATCTATTGCTAGAATTGCAAATAATCTAAATACTTAAATTATAGATTGATCAAATCTGTGGTCAAAGATTTTTCTGATACTATCAAAAGAACAATACTATCGAATTAATTAAATAAAAATTTTCTTAGTTTAAGAAATAGATTTGTCGAAATAATTCATTAAAATTATATACTGCTAAAATTCCAATATAAAGTAAATATTACTTGATTCAAGAAATTTATGCGATTTTCTGTACTAAGTAAATATTTTCTTTAACCAAGTAATCGCATAAGCTTTAACCAAGTTAGTAGGTACTAAAATAAAGCTTATATTTTCTCAACAGCAGAACACAAATATTGTAAATTAAATGAATATTTTCTTATCTAAAGAAAATATTATCTGGAACCAATGATTTCAAATTTAAAATCAGGAAAATAAATTCTTGGATTAATTAAATATCTCCTAGATTTTTGTCAAGATTTTCTAGAAAATGGGTATATATATATAAGAAATATATTCAATTTTTGAAAAAACTATTTACTCAAAAGAATGAAATAGTTTTCTCAAAGGGTGGATTAGATCTATTTGATTATTCCTTGCCAGATGTAAAATTTAATAAATATTTATTTAATTTTATTAAACGAAGCACAAAGATTTAAATATCAAATGTAATAAATAAATAGTAAAAACTACAAAATATATATAAAAATCAAAAAAATATTTTCTATTTTTTAAAAAATTATTTACATATAAGATATAAATAGTTTTATTAAATGATTTATTCTTTTAAATTTAATATTTAAATATTTGTGCTTCGTTTAATAAAATCGAAAAAATGTTTATTAGTTTTTAACAACTCGTTGGATATAATCAAATAAATATATTTCACCTTTTAATAAAGCTATTTAATTGTTCATATTGAATAGCTTTTCCAAAAATTGAATATATTTGTTAAATTTGAGTATATATATATATATATAGTTTTTCAAATATTTATTTATTTAACTTTATTTTTTGTGTATATGTAGTTCCGTTTAGTAAAATTCAAGAAATATTTATTACTTTTCAATAATTTATTTAGTGTAATGTAATAAGTATATGTTCGCTATGCAAATAAACTTAATTGTTTATTTTAAATATGTGGTTTATTCTAAATTACAAAATATTTATTCGTGTTAAAAATGTATCTTTCTGTTTTAAACATAAATTTAAATAAATATTTGTTGTATTTTAATAACTATTGAATTAATTTTAATGAATGCATGATATAATGTAAATAGCAATGAAACAAAATTTATTATATAAAAATTTAATGAATGCTATTATATAAATAATTTACAGGAAGTATAGTTTTTTATATCAAATTAGTATTATTATAAAGATCAACGCAGTCTTATTATCAAATTTTAAATTCAAAATTTTACTGCAATGTCATACAAAAAAAGAAGAATTTTCTGTGGCGTATTGTGACGGGTGATGAAAAGTAGATCTACTATGACAATTCTCAGCGCAAAAAGTAATGGGTGGACCTAGGCCAACCACGGAACATCAAAGGCCAAAAGGTATTGTTGTACATTTTATGGGACCAACAGGGTGTGCTGTACTACGAGCTGCTAAATCCGAATGAAACCGTCACTGCCGAGGTATACAAACGCCAACTAAATGATTTGCAACAGAAATTGATCGAACATAGGTCATCGCCAGCAATAGGTGCAAGGTCATTCTCTTCCATGACAACGCTCGGCCAGATGTTGCGAAAGTCGTCAAATACACCCTGTTCGAGTTCGAATACAAAGTGTTGCTGCACCCAGTCTACTTGCCAGACATAGCGCCTTCTGATTACCACTTATTCAGATCAATGTAGCATGATCTCGTTGATACGCACTTCCGACATGTTCAAGAAGTGTGAGAATTTGTGGACGATTGGATCGCCTCGAAATCGCCATCGTTCTTTTGCCACGTTCTCGCCATATTGCCAGAAAGATGGGAAAAAGTAGTTGAAAATGATGGAAAATATTTTATTAAAGCTAACATGTATCCATTTTTCATCATAATTGTCCTTTTTCTGTTAAAAAAGGTCGGAAACTAAGTTCGCCTCGTAATATATTTTTAATGGTGCCCATACAGCGCTGTATTTAGGTTTGGCAGGGTCCGTGGCACCATTGATGTGGGGGCCCACCAATGAGAGTTTTAACATCACAAACGATACAATTTTTTAATATAATTTTTATTGCATGGTAACGTTCTGTCTCCACTTTTTAGGTTGATTTTATTTTTGGTATATTTAATTTTATATCAGGGTTCGATTGAAGAGGGAGGAACGTATCGGGACTGGTAGTCGAAAATTTAGGTGAATAACTATGAACTCGCTTTTTAAATGATAAAAAAACATTTACTATATTCTCTTTTCATTGAAATACAAAAAAAAATTATAAAATAAATAAATAAACTATTAAATAATAGCGATTTCCTGGTAGACTCCCTGCAACATAAATAAAACAATAAAACAAGACAAAATTAAATTATTATTACGCTTTTCGCATATATATATATATATATATATATATATATATATATATATATATATATATATATATTTACAAAGTATCACGCGCTAATCAGATTATTTCGAATTCCGGGATTTTGCACGGCCTTTACCTATATTCTTTCTCTTTCTATTATTTCTGTATTTACATATATTTATTCACACGGCTCGGTTCGTCTACTTACACGAAGCCGAGTGCTTTTAACAATTTTATTTCGGAATGACACTTGTTTGTTTTTATATTATTCTTAAGATGTGCCTTAATCAATAATATAAAAAGATCGCAATTTTAAATTAATTTCGCAATTTAATTAATTTATAAATGTGCTTGGTTCACAAACACATTGTAGATCTCCGTCGCTAATTAGCACGGATATTTGAAAGCATATATGAAGCGACGTTAAATAACAAAAAAGCATGTTGTAATATATAGAGAAAGTAGGCCCCCGTAAAAACGATACCAGTCCCGTTATATTATAATAGATAAAGAAAGAGGGAAATGGGTAGAGACTCTTTTCATCGTTTCCATTCATTATATCCGATGCATGTTAGAGAGAGAAAGGTATATATCTTTCTTTTTCCGTATACCTCCGTGTGTGCTTTTTTTCTTTTTCTATTAGAAAGGTAAAAAGTTAGTCTTACGCATTTCATACAAGGCTATTATTGACTGGACATGTTGGACTTGGTAACGGGATCATTGATACCTCTACCCATACAGATTAAAAAACTACTCTATCGTAATACATCATCCGAGGAAATCGCCACCTAAGGCATTACTTCGCTAATGATGGAATGTGCCTTTACAGCTTATCTAGGGTCAAGCTTGTCTATTCTATCGTAGCCCTATCATTGATCTTTCTATGATCATTAGTTTTGCGACTACGATTTTAGGCAAAGCCCTCACTGCATCTCATCCCTTCAGTGATGCTAACTTGCATCTACCAATACCCTCCGGGGTAAAAAGACCTCGCCAATTGGTTTGGAATTGCTCCCTTTCTGTTGCAAACCGTAAACAGTGAAATAGGGAGTGTTCCATGTCTACGTCTATGCCAGGGCATGCTGGCTACTCCGCACTATCATATAAGCGTGCACGATGTAAATAGCTGCGAAAGCAGTCGTATCTAGTGAATACCTGAATGAGATGATAGTTAACAAATCCGTGTTGCTGATTTGTCCATTTCATCACATCTGGAATAATACGATAGGTCCATCTACCCTCCTTAGCTATATTCCACTTTTGTTGCCATTCTTCTATCGCCTGATTTGACTATTTTTTATGGCCACGTCTGATACCTTTTATTCTATTTGGGGGATGTTTTTCTTTATGATAGACTATATCCCATTCCATCACCAATATATTCATGTGAGGTATCCTAATGATTATTGACAGCGCTATATTTGATGTAGTGCGATATACACAAGCCACTCTAAGTCGTTTTATCACGCACACAGACAGCACTTTAACTGTTATTTGCCATAATGGCATCAGCCCATATTGGGACTCGGTAAAGTATTACCGAATTCACTATTGCTAAAAGCAGAGTCCGCCTTGGTTCTTTAGGTCCTCCTATATTAGGTATGATGCCAGAAAGTGCTTTAGTGAGGTTTCTCGCTTTTAGTCCTGTGTTTAAAAAGTATTCATTAAACGAAAAATTAGCGTCCACGGTGATATTCAGGTACTTGACTTAATGTTTTGACCATATCCTGTACCTTCTACCGTAAAGCTCCCGTAAAAGTTCTTTTTGGTTCGACCAATAAGTACCACCTTAGTTTTCTCTACAGCAAGTTGTAGATCATGTGTTTTTAGCCACTTGTCTATCACCTCTATTGAGCCATCTCCTATGTACTGAACCTCGCTAAGGCTCTTAGCTACGATAAGCAAGGCTATGTTGTTAGCATATGCTATTATTGTTACTCCACTTGGAAGCGGCTGCTTTAGTAAGCCGTTATATAATATATTCAAAAGTAGAGGTCCTATAACCGAAACCTGAGTCACGCCTCTAGTGATGTTATAAGAGTGTGTGCCTCTACGAGGGCGGATTGATAAGTTTCCGGCCTGACCAAGAAAAACTATGTTTTTAAGAATTCTTTTTTATCTCTCAACATAATCTCCTCCAAGCCTGATACATTTCTCATAGCGGTGTTCTAGTCTAGTAATGCCATCTCTATAGACTGATTCGTCAAGCTCCTCAAAATACCCCTTTACAGCTTCGATTACTTCCTGATTGTCTGCAAATCTCTTATCGCCAAGTCATTTTTTGAGGTTAGGAAACAGATAATAGTCATTCGGAGCTAAGTCTGGAGAGTAGGGAGGGTGCGGCATCAATTCAAACTTCAAATCGTTGACTTTAGCTATCACAACGATTGACGTGTACGCTGGCGCTTTCTCGTGATGAAACAAGATCTTTTTCTTCGCCATATGAGATCTTTTAATTTTCACTTCGTGACTCAAACGTTGCAATAAGTCTGCATAGTATTGACCAATGTTAGTTTTACCCTTTTCAAGGTAAGAAATGTATATAATACCTCTTGCATCCCAAAAAAACAGTAGCCATAACCTTGTTCGACAAAAAATTGTTTTCGCCTTCTTTGGAGTTGGTTTCCGTGGTTCAATCCACTCTTTAGACCGTTGTTTGATTTCAGGAGTGTAATGGTGAACCCATGTTTCGCCAATGGTTACGAATCGACGCAAAAATTCGCTTAGATTACGCTTACACAACGCCAAATTGTCGGTAGAAATGTTCTTTCGAATCACTTTTTGGTCGACTGTTATCAAACGCGGCACCCATCTTGCACAGAGCTTTTCCATATACAACTGATGGTGCAAAATATTTTATATACGTTCATATGACATCTTACAGGTCTCATCTATCTCACGCATTTTTAATCTGCGGTCTTTCGGCACATTTTGGTGGATTTTTTCGATCATATCTGGAGTTGTGACCTCAATGAGGCATCCTGAGCGAGGCTCATCAGAGGTGCTCACACGACCTTTTTGAAACTTGGAAACCCACTGCTTAACGGTTGAACATGATGGGGAGGATATCCTCAGTGTTGAGTCGATCTCTTCTTTAATTTCCTTCGGCGTTAACCCCTTCAAATAAAAGTATTTGATGACAGCATGATTTTCCAGCTTTTCCATTTTTACGAAAAACACAGAGGCGTCTTGTTCAGCATGCTCTCAAACCTAAACTAACATGGCGATCGAACTGAAACTATAGCTACAAGCTATCTAAGGATGGTATTATAGAACTCCACCTCAAGGGACGCCTAGTGACGCCATCTCTTGGTCAGGCCGGAAACTTATCAATCCACCTTCGTATTGGTCTTAAAAACGACTTTTGCGGAACACAATATACTTTTCTGCAAAGCAATCTACATTATCAATTACAGCCACTAATCTGGCATATATAATTCTCTCAAACATTTTGCCAAGGATGTGGAGCATGCAGAGAGGTCTATAGGATGATGAATCATCTGCCGGCTTAATCCTTTAGCCAGAAGAACCAATCTTTCTGCCTTCCACTGCATTGAAAAAAGTCCTTCTGAAGGCTGGAACTAAAAACTTCCTTAAAAATATGAAGTAGGTTTAATGCTGCAGATTTTATGGCCAGTCCAGGTATTCCATCTAAACCTGTTGATGTAGCCCTATTAAACTCGCCTCTCCTCAAATCTGGTGCTATGATTGCATCTTTTGCTCTTTTCAAATGAAGTCTAGTGTTTATAGGTCTTTCCCGGTCTTTGGGGTACAACTCGTACATCACTTGTTTAAGGAAGCTTGGACTGGATGGTCTATTATGGTCCATGGGTTTCTTGCGCATGACCGTTATATACGGCCATCTCCATGGATTATGTTCAGCCTCCTCACAAATAGCCTGCCAACCTTTTCTCTTCGCAGATTTGATACTCGATTTGAGTTTCTTTCGCTTTATTTTATACAGTGCTTTTATTTGCTCACGGTTCGTTGTAAATGGCTTTGTGCTTACACACTGACATAATTTCCTCGCATGCAAACCACCATGTGTAATCACCGCTATATTTCTGTTCCACTAATGACAATGGGGACGACCCCGAGGATTAGATTTGGCACCCATTGATATACCGTTTGAGCTCGCCAAATACTGAACTTTCTCCTCAACTCTACCAACTAGCCTTACTACTATATACAAATATGAGTAAGATTTTATTTATAACTTGTCAAATTTTTATTTATTCTTCTAAATCTAATACATCTCCCTCACAATAATTCCGTCCGAATACAATGCAACTATGCCAACGCTTTTTCGAATTTTCAAAATATTTTTTTACTCGTATACCGGAATGACCATTAAAACCATGTCCCCGAAGTGGTCTTTTGAATTTGCTGAACAGCCAGAAGTTACACTGTAAATCAGGCAAATACGATGGTTGCGGAATGATATTGGTTGATTTTTTTGCAAAATATTCACGTAAAATAAATGTAGTGTGAGCTGGTGCATTATCGTGATGCAAAAACCAACAGTTATCTTTCCATAAATCTGGCCTTTTGAGACGAATAGCTTCACGCAAACGACGCATAACACTCAAATAATATTTTTTCTTAATCGTTTCGCCAGTTGGAAAGGACTCATAATGCACCACACCATGATAATCGAAGAAAACAGTGAGTATAACCTTGATTTTTTAACGACTTTAGCGTGATTTATTCGATCTATAGTCTCTTTTGGCACGATTTTCGCTCGATTGATCGGTTGTTTCTGGAGCGTAAGCGTAGATCGAAGTCTCATCTCTAGTTGTTATGCGTTCCATCTTATCCTGATAGTGCGAAAGCATCGTTTTAAAGACCTCTATGCGACGCTGTTTTTACAAAAAATTGAGTGTTTTTGGCACTAATCGAGATTTCGCTCTTTTCAGGCACAAGATGTCTTTCAAAGTGGTGTTGACTAACCTATTTGATATTCCAACAATATCAGCGAACGCTCAAGTAGTCAATCGACGATTTTGCAGAACCAATTCTTTGATTTTATCGACGTGAAGACCATCAGTAGATGTTCTTGGTCATCTTTGATGTGGTTTGTCTTCAATGCGTTCTCGACTTTCTTTAAACAATTTGTGCCAATCAAAAACACTTGCTCTTGATATTGACTTCTCAACAAAGGCCTTCTGTAACATTTTGAACGTTTCGGCGGCCAATATTTCATTTCAATGCTCTTCTTTGTTGAATAATTTCAGACATTATAAAAACCGAAGTGACAACTTTACTTTGTTCACAAAGAAAAGTCTTACTCATATTTGTACACAGTAGTATGTCTTTCAAAGTCTAGAGAAAAGGCTGAGAGTCAAATATTGAGGGCACTCATCTGCTTCTTTCAATCTAGGAAGCTCTGCCCTAATTTTTTATTGCATTTTTTAATGTTTTTATGTTGTTAAGTATGTCCCCATGTTTTTATGTTGTTGTGTATGTCTCTTATTTTTCCCTTATCTTTGATGATATGAGATGTTTGTGTTTCCTTATCTCCCATGATTCTTCGTACGGTTTTCTGGCTAGCTCTACTTCTTAACGCTCTGTACTCTTTTAGGCATCTTACCACCCGCATCTCCATATCCTTAAGTTCTTTATAGAGGTTCTTCTTTTACACGATGAACGTGGAATGCATCATGAATAAAATCTCCGTTTCCATCTTACTGAATATCTGGTCTGCTTCCAGGATACTTGTAACAGTAATACTTATAACGGCCGAATGACCAATCTGTGCAGCTATATCGTAGGCGTGACTCTCCTCAAAATCCAAGGAGCCAGCGCTGACCGCCGGTGTTTTCACCCGATCGGAATCAGTGACAGGATTTGGTTGTACTGCCTGTTTGGGGTATATTTTCATTGAACCCACTTTCCATATTATTGAGTTTTCATTCGAAGTTCTTTTCCCTAGTATTTGGTCTGCGGGGCATATTTTATTTTTGCCCTATCCCCTCTGCTCAGCAGTGTCCTAGACATTGTAACATATCAAAAAATAAAAAAACTATTAGGAGTGTGAATAAGTCTTTCCCGTTTTTTGTAAGAGATGGCGCCACCAATACTGTGCGAGTATTCAATGGTTACATATGTCATAATCAAAGCTTATTCATATGTCAACAATTCCATACTAACACATTAGTTAAAATTTTTTCGCATCATAAATTTTTGATATCGTGAAAATGTCGAAATTTGAGCCGAGTCGACGTCATTTGCGGGAAATTTCACTTTATTGGTTCAATTTGAAGAAATCTGCTGCCGAGACGCATCGATTGCTTCAGGAGGCTTATGGAGAAGGTTGTGTCGATGATTCAAGTGTTCGCGGATGGTTTGGACGCTTCAAAAGCGGCGATTTCGACGTGGAAGACAAGGAGCGTTCCGGGCGGCCGTAAATCTTTGAAGATCGAGAATTGGCGACTTTGCTTGATGAAGATTCTTGTCAAACGCAAGAAAAACTTGCTGAAGCATTGGGAGTTGACCGAACAACCATTTCCAAGCGTTTGAAAGCCATGGAAATGATCCAAAAGCAAGGAAATTGGGTGCCGTACGAACTGAAGCTGAGAGACGTCGAACGGCGTTTTTTCACTTGCGAACAGCTGCTTCAGCGACATAAAAGAAAGGGTTTTCTGCATCGTATCGTGACTGGCGATGAAAAGTCGATACGTTACGATAATCCGAAGCGAAGAAAATCATGGGGACTACCCGGCCATACATCATCATCGACGGCCAAGCCAAATATTCATGGCGCCAAGCTCATGCTCTGTATATGGTGGGACCAGCTAGGTGTGGTTTACTATGAGCTTCTGAAACCGAATGAAAGGATCACAGACGACGTCTATCGACGACAATTGATGCGTTTGAGCCGCGCACTGCGAGAAAAACGGCCACAATACTCCGACAGGCACGACAAAGTTATTTTGCAACATGACAATGCTCGCGCACATGTTGCACCGCCGGTGAAAACATACTTAGAAACGCTCAAATGGGAAGTCCTACCCCACCCGCCGTATAGTCCAGACGTTGCTCCGTCTGATTACCATCTCTTCAGATCGGTGACGCATGGCCTGGCAGACCAGCACTTCCATTCCTACGAGGAAGCCAAAAAATGGGTGGATGACTGGATAGAGGCCAAATTGGTCGAATTTTTTCGCAACGGGATTCGTATGTTGCCAGAAAGATGGGAAAAAGTTGTAGCTAGCGATGGCCAATACTTTCAATAATTCATTTGTAACCATTTTTTCACAATAAAGGCTCAAAATTTGAAAAAAAAAACGGGAAAGACTTATTCACATACCTGATAAATTCTTGGATTAATTAAATATCTCCTAGATTTTTGTCAAGATTTTCTAGAAAATGGGTGGCTGAAATTGGAAATTAAATAAATATTTTCTTATCTAAAGAAACTATTTTCTTGAACCAATAACTGAAGATTTTGAATCACAAAATTTAGTTAATTGATTCAAGCCGACAAAATTAAGTGAATATATACTTGGATTAAGAATTTCAAGACTTCACTCGAGAAATTGAATTTAAAATGAAGAATTCGATTCCTATCTTTAAAACAATAATTACTTGAAATAAGTTGTTATTTTTTAGAAACATGAAAATTCAAGTATGCTAAATGTTTAAAAGAAGTGCATAGTTTCATGATTCAAAGCATTATTTTCTTGACTTTAAAAATCAAAAGTTTAAATTGAGCAAATAATTTCTTGAATTCTTTCACATACCTGATAGCAAGATTGAATTTTCCCCTATCCGCCACCTGGAGACGCGCCGGGTAGTCTAGCAAGCCTCCGGTGTGTGCATGCGTGCGTGTGTGTGTGCGTGTATGTGTGTGTGTGTTACTGATATTTTTGCTTAATTAGCCTTTACAGTCACTCGTAAATATTCTTCATTTTTCAAAAAAAAAAGTTTTTAAAAAATGAACTGGTACTCATACATATTTACATATACTTACTATATAAAAATTGATTTCAAGTACCAATTCGTGTAAGTTTCAAAATTATTACTTATTATTATTCAATAAAAAAGTTTCCAGCCCGTCGAATGAATTGAAATTAAAAACAAAACTTATCAACACAAGTATAAATATATATATATATATATATATATATATATATATATATATATATATAATTTTTTAGTAAAACAGGTTTATTAAGAAAATTGATCGGAAATTTCTTCTGAAGCTTTAAATAAAGAGCAAGTTACACGCATAATATATTTCTTGTCGCACTCCTTTCAGAATACTGTATTTTTGATTTTACTAATGCTTTGCCTGGTATACGAAAGACAAGAAAAATTGAAAAATCGAAGAAATAAAAGTAATAAAGAACTGTAGTTAGTATAGAGGTATACAACAGATTTGGCAAGTATAGGTGTGAACAACTTTTTTTTCAATATAGCTCAACGGTGCTCATCCATGTTAGAAGAGTCCGAGATTTTCAAAGCCAAACATCTAGTTACTTTATGTTATTTAATTACCTTTATATCCGATGGTTTGTATATATATATATATATATATATATATATATATATACACACATGTATATATATACATACATACATATATATATATATATATATATATGTATAATATATATAATATATATAATATAATATGTTAAAATCTCACAGATATTAAACGTTCGAAGAGAATTTGATGACATGTTATTAAATTCTTCAATAATATAAATTATCGTAAGCTTGTATCAATCGGCCGAGACGGGAATTTGAACTCGAATTACCAAGTTATTAATCTTTCGTTCTAGCGCTCGAGCCATTGTAGGCCTCAATGATATAAATATAATATAAATAATAATAATATAAATAATACAAATCTTCAATAATATACTATCTATACTAATATACATTTGACTGAAATAGTAGAAATATATTTGTAAGCCCTGTTAAAAATAAAAAATTAGTAATTTTTTAATTTGTTATAGCATGAAGCCACTATAATTTCTACTAATCAAATAAAGTTATAATCAATTTCAAATTTCAATATGAACTTTTTAATAAGAGATTTTAATTTATTTATTCTTTCCTTTATAAAAGCCATTTTTAAAATAGCTGGCGTCTCTATTCGATTAAAAGTTATTAAATTTCTGCGCTCACATTATGCAGCGTGCTGATGCGCTGTAGCTCTCAATCTTCTAGTAATAGGAGAATCCATTTTGCTTTTATTGCATGTGATAGACTAAAACAATTGTGAGAATACAAAAAGCTTTTTCATCATTCTACTCATAAACCTAATCAATAATCATATCTAAACCATTATATAATAAATCTTAAAATTGGAAAATATATACGAGCATGTGAGAGATGCATAAGAGCGTGTTGTATCTTACATATTTAATAACTGTTGATCTAAAATAGACACATGATTTTTATAAAATAGATTTTTGTGATAATCGAATAAAGAACACAAGCGATACTCTAACGATCAATTTTTCACCCGATGATCTATACATTTAGCATTAAATAATAGGCGATTTTTTTGCTTATTTAAAGAAAATGATGGTAAAAAGATAGTTCCTTTACAAACAACCTCAAGAACATGGATATATATATATATGTTGGAATAACTATTGAATATTAATATATATAGCAGATTGGAATAATATAATAAAAGACAAAGACAAAGGATTTGACTTCACACGTAAAAGCTTTATTAACCAGCGACAAATCTCTACAAGCTATAGCAACCGACTAGCGGTCCTTCTCTCTAAAGGGCGCTCGCGCAGCGCCGCTCATAACAAGCCGCCGTTAACAAGAGCCAGCTTGACATCACTTTGCAGACAGGCCTCAGTCCCAGTTTTCTGGTTCCGAACCTGCAAATAGAGAAATCTGTTAATCTTCCAGCATTATTTTAGACCTCAGCTTATCATGCAACTGAGTGCACAATGCTTTGGTGAATATATCTGCTAGTTGGTTTTTCGAGCAGATCCAATCTATCTGTATATACTTTCGTTTAACGCACTCTTTAATAAAGTGCTCTTTTCTCTCTATCATGTGTCTTAATCTATTGCTGCCATCGGTTTCCGCGCACAATTTGGCAGCCAAGTTATCGCAGTACAGTACAACAGGCATTTAGACATCACGAACTTAATCGAGTCGTGCAGAGCGAAAATTTCCTGACATGCATCACTCATGGCTACGTACTCCGATTGGCATGTGGACAGAGCAACACTCCGCTGTTTTTTTGTTTTCCACACTATTGCGTTGCCGAACAGTCGCACTATGAGACCGCTTGTAGTAAGGGCATTTGTACAGTCTGATAGACTGGCGTCCGAGAAGGCCGTCATCCTGTCAGACAAGCCTTTGTATACAAGACCTTTGTCGATTGACCCTGACAGATATTTGCATACACGGGAAGCCATCTTCCAGTCTTCCTGTGTAGGACTTATCTGGTGTCTACTTAGAATATTCACTGCGTATGTTATATCTGGTGTCGTAGAATTGGCCAGATATAGTAACGATCCTACTAGTTCACGAAACATTCTATCGGGAGACGCTTCTACTGCGCCATCTTCATTTTCTCTGCTTTTGCGCGCTCGGTTATTCGCATATGCTATCGGGAGTAGAGTATCCACTGGGTGCGTTCTTTCGAATCCGAATTTAATCAATAATCTATGCACGAATTTTCCCCGAGATAATTTAAGTGTTTTCTTCGCCCGATCGTGATCTAACCTAATTCCCAGAAATTCGCGTGGTTCACCGAAATCTTTAACTTTAAATTCAGCGCCAAGTTTTTCGGTTATATCTTTGATTTCCTTATTGTCGTTGCTGGAGATGAGGATATCATCCACATACAAGAGTACGTAACAGACGACGTCGTCTGCTCTTTTTACAAATAAGCACGGATCTATAGAATCAGATGTGTATCCAAATTTATTGATTGTCTCAGTAAATTTGACGTTCCATCTTTTCGGGCTGATTTTTAAGCCATATAACGAGCGTTTTAATTTCCAAAATTGTTTGTCGTTTTCATCTGATTTTACTCCCTCTGGTATATGCATGTATATATCCTCCTCGACTTCTCCGTACAAGAACGCGGTCTCTACATCGAGTTGACGAATTTCCCATTTGTAATAATTCATTATCGCTAAGCACGCTCGGACTAATGGCAGTCTAGAAACTGGCGCATAGATTTCGCTAATCGAGTACTCGTTTTTGTCTTTAAAACCCCTAATTACTAGACGAGCTTTATATCTAACCTTGTTTTTATCGTTGAGTTTAGTTTTAAACACCCACCTCGAGTCTAGAATATTCGGATTGCTATCGCTGACCATTAACTCCCTTTTGTTCACGGTTTCGAACACATTTTTATCTATGAGTGATTTGATTTCATTCTCTATCGCTTCTATCCAGTTTTTGCTATTCGGTGAGCTAACGGCTTCGCGATAATTAACGGGATGTTTATTTATTGATGCTATGAGTATGTGCCTAGCTTCGTCGCGTAGCTCAACTCCGTTGTCGTCATTGACGTACATTTGAGAGTCGCTATTCTCCTCTCCCTCTGAATCTTGTGATTCTACCTGATTTTTCGCAAACGATAGTTTGTTCTTTTCTTTATCGAATATGTCTCCGTAGACAATATGTTCAAGTTACTTGAGATGTCTAGTTTCGTACATTTTTCTTTCTTCGGGTACAAGTAATTTATAACCGGTTTGAGTATATCCTACGATTACACCTCGAATCCCTTGTAGGGCAAACTTATGGTCTAAGTTTCGCGGTTTCTTGAAGAAGCCTAAGCTGCCGAATCTTCTAAGCTGTCCTAGATCTCAGCTAAAGCTGCTACGCAATTTGAACAGCGGTATGTTCATGTCTAACGCTTTCTGCGGACTCCTATTGTAAGTGTAAACTGCAGCGTCTACCGCGAGATCCCAATTGCTCAGAGGCAGACCTGAATCGCACATCATCGCGCGTACTTTCATTTCAAGCGTCCTATTGAACCTTTCTGCAACGCCGTTGTATTCCGGAGTATCTGGACACGCGAGTTGCAATTCTGTACCTACTTCCGTTAGCCTAGCTATTGTTTCTCTGCTGGTGAATTCTGTGCCTTGGTCAGTACGCAGGTAATAGAATTTTTCATCCGACCCTATTCGTTTCTTAATTTTCGCACGCACAAGTCTATGCAGTTTCATGCTTCGGTCTTGCTTCTAACTGGATACGCGCATGCTACCCTCGAATAGTCATCTATCAGAACGATTATGAATTTATATCCTCCTGGATGTGACGCCGGTTTAATAGGCCCCATAGTATAGCCATGTAATATTTGCAACGGTCTATCTGCTCGCGTTCGCGTTTTATGAAACGGTAGCTTTACTATTTTAGTTAGATGACAAACTTCGCAATTATCTATTTCAGAAGTATCTATTAAGTCCTTTTCGTTAATTAAGTTTTTATTTATTTTCGCGAACTGCTTGAGATACATGATTGATGCATGACCTAAGCGCGTATGCCATAGCATGGCTGCAGATAACGCTTTAGAATTTAATACATTACGATTCCTATAAACAACTTCCGGTTCTTCCGAACCATTAACCTCACCTTCTCCCTCTTTCGGAATAACCCTGACTAGTTGGTTATCTGGACTCGTTTCCGATATTACGGGCGTATCGGATGTATTTGAATTCGCTAAACCCGACTTGCTTCACGTGTTCATGGATACGCTTGAATTTTCTGCGGCTAAGCCACTGTCTGTTTTTAATTTCGGAATTTCTAACGAAATGGTCCAAAAAGGAGATTTATAATTTCCTGTAAGTATTTTCTCTTTCGTTTTCTTATCTATTACGTCGATGCGTTCGTCGTTAAGATAAATTTCCATACCGTTTTCTACAAATTTTCTATGTGATAAAAGATTTCTCGCGACTTCGTTCGAATATAATGTTTCAGGCAGTTTAATTATTTTACCATTTATTGCTCGCGTTTCCGCCGTCCCTTCGGTGTCAATATCTAGAAATTTATTTTTGTTCGCGCAACGCATTTGGCAGTTGATCGGCTTAACATTTGTTAAGATCAACTTAGATCCAGCTATGTGCTCGGTAGCACCAGAGTCGGCTATAAAATCGCACAATAACAAATCATTGTATTTTGTATGTTTGGTTGACTCACCCTCTGTTCCGCGATTTTCGTTGCTACCGACCTCTTTTTCTACGTTGTAGGCCGTGCGTCCCTTTTTCTTGCTACTGAAAGGGTTATCCTTTCGCCCATCATTTCGGTGTTGTTCATACGGCCGTTTGGTCGTGTTGGCCTGCTTGCTGGGGCAATCTCGGGCGATGTGATTACCCAATTCATTACAATTGTAAGATTGTATGAGCGTGGGAGTTGGGCAGTCTTTCAAATTGTGCCCATACTTTCCACACGCTCTACATTTGAGAGCACTTTCTTTGTCAGACAATTTGTCTGCATTAGGTACACTCTCATAAATTCCGACTCTGTCCTCGAATTTATCCCAGAATTCTACAGCACGTTCCTTAGCAGGATTGTACTTTATCGTGTATAACGCTCTCCGAGTTGATATACGCGTCGTTTTAGTTTCAAGTCTTTTATGTTCTTTTAATCTTTCGAGTATTTCGCTAGGAGATTTCAAATTCACAATCTTTTGATAATATGTATTATCGATATGTCGAGCGACTCTGTTCTCGAGCAATGCAGGTTATCGTGAGACTTATTTGCATTTAACACAGAATCAGATGTATCAATATTATTATTATTATCAGAGTCTGATAGTCTTACATTATGTCTCGAGTCTCCCTCTGATGCTGCGCCTGGGTTGTAATCATAGTCACGATGGTCCAGGGATGGCTGCACTTCCTTCTCTTTGGATGGCGACGTTGATCCAATGTCCATATGATTAACGAGAACCTTAATCATTTCGTCCATTACGTCTTCATATGGATTGAAATCCTTGTCATTTATTGATCTGGACAGCTTCCCACGGGCTGGCTGATCATCTTCTTGGTGGGACCCTCGAGAGCTGTTGAGGATCTCGATATCTGGCTCCAATGGCGGGATGTTGGATATCGGCTCCTACCGACTCGATGATGGTAAGGCAGGACGACCGGATGCCACTTCCAGGATCGCTGGAACCAGCTTCTCCGCCAGCGTCATCACGGCTGTTTCGATTCTGTCGGACGACAGCCATCTCGCCAGGTTATTAAGGTGGCGTTCCTGTAAAATGGAGTTGTGCTCCACCATGTCTTTTATGGCCTCCTCCCATTTATCCATTCGCTCGGAGGTCTGCTTCGCGACAGATTGTATGTCACGAAGCACTACCTCGAGCTTGCTATCGTTTTCGGACTCTTTCCTCGGAGCGATGGTCTGCTCCGGAAAGAATTCAATCAGCACGTTGCCAGCAGGCCAAGCTCGGTCTAGTTCCTCGAGCTCCTTCGGACGCAACAAGTGCCCAATTCGTACCACCTTTGTGCCCGAAAACACAATAGCGGCGCTCAATGTTCGCTCTTGGGAGCGATAGAGGTACCCCTTCTGCCCATGAAAGAATCTCTCGTGGCCGTGCCGCCTCCATACCTTCCTGCTCAAGGTATCACTCACTGCGGCATCGTTACCTATAGGATTTTATTAAACGTAAGTACTAGCTAGATTTACGCTTTGTGGCGTGACTAAACCACCTTAAGTAGAGATCTCTTTTCTCACTACACGCGTTCAGTTCCCGTAAGTACGATATCGATTTTTCTTCTTGGAAAAGAACAGTGTTTCTCACTAAGTCCTCGAAACCCTTAAGTATGTATTAAGAGCCCCGGAGAGCGACGTCTCGCTCTATAAAGTCACATTCACGTCGAGAGAATACAGAAATGTATCCACCCCCTCTGTCAAGGCGGTATGGAACGGCAGGTAGGCCCTTCAGACTAGTGCGTAACACAGCAGCAACTGCGCTTGACAAACCAGCCAAATCATATACTGTCCAGCATACGCAGACGCAGGGGGATTGCGGCCGCAGCACTGCTGCCCCTTACAAGTACGGTGCACTACACACTCCCTCTTACTCGTGGTTATATGAGATTCCCCTTTTCGGTTAAAATTCTAACTCTCAACTTTTAAAACTAATTTCTACGAATTCGAAAAATTTATCGTGAATTATTATTGAGTGAATTCTTTATGTTCGATTCGCGGTAAATTATTAAGATTTTTCGCGCGCGATTTTTACATCTCTACATAAGCCGCTTTAGTTTTAATAATAAATAATTATCAAAATCAATTTAAAATTATCTGAAACAATTTTAATAAATAATTATTATTTGTTTAAATTATTAAATAAACAAATTGCAATTTTAAAACTTTTCAAAATTTATCTGTCTCAAATTCAAATTTTATTATATTAAAAATTTGTACTTAAGCATATTATTCACTAAAAATTTCAATAATCATTTTACTTAATTATCCAATGATAAAGTATTAATTAACTTTAACTTAGATAAATTTTCAGCTTATAAATCGTCAAAATCGCTATTTCAGATTTTGATTTCGAACCATAGTGGTAATTACACTATAATTCATATATTCAAATATGAATTCTCTTTTTAGACATTTCAGTACTTTACGCACTTTGGTAATAAATTCAATTATAAATAAATTAAATTTTACTCAGCCTTATACATTAGATTTTGAACAAAGACCAAATTCCAACTTACGCTTTACAGCGTTTACGCTCGAAGTTACAGTTTTATTGAAATCCATTTCCATAAAATAATCAAAGTTCTTTCTTTGAAGGTTTCCCAAAAATTCAATTAAATAAATCTCCTCGTAGATTTGTCTCTCTTCCTTCAAAGACTGGAAAATGTCTTTCTATGGTTTTTCAACAGGGAGCAATACGTGCTCAACCTATTACTATTGCACAAAGAACTTTTCACAAGCACTCGCTTTCAAAAACTGTTTTTCACTTTTCACGAATTTTTAAAAACTAATGTTTGGTGCTTCTTTCTAACAATATATATATATATATATATATATATATATATATATATATTTAGGTAGTTTAATACGCTAGGCTCCGAACAACATGCGTGCGGATGTAGAGGTCAGAAAGAGTGAGAAAGAGAAAGCGAAGGTGAGGTATATGGGGTGAACGCGCATAAATGCTAAACGCAACACTGATCATTATCGGGTAATCCCTGTTAATCCCCTTAGGTTTTTCTTTTCTCATGCTCTATCTCCCTCTCTCTCTCTAATAAATACAGTTCTAATTCTAATTCTCTCTCTGTATCATAATATATATAATACATTAAATATTTTAAATAAGAAATCAAAAGACAAAGTTATTCATTCAAAACATAAAAATTTATAGTTATTGGAACTAGATTATGAAATATATATTCTTCAATTTCTCTATATTTGAAACATAGAAGTTACCCAGTTATGAACTTCAGACAAAGAATGCTTGCTGCAAGATTGTTAAAGATATATTCTTAAATATAATAGCATTAATAACAGATGCAATCATCTTATTAATTTTTATAATTTTCAATTAATAAATAAATTGATGGTATTACATTTAGTTTCTCTGAAAATTTTCTTTAATTGAACATTTTGTAATTTTTGAACCAAATGTATTTTTAATTATGCAAATGGTTTATTGATATACCATTAATTCATTTATTCAAAATAAGTATTTTACAATAATAAAAATTTTAAAATAATAAAATGTTTGTTGAAATTTATATTTATGTTGCAATAAAGAAGAATAATTATATTTATGAATTGAAGAGTGTGTGTGTGTGTGTGTGTGTGTGTGTGTGTGCGTGTGGGTGTTCGGTGTATAAAGAATTTATAACAGCATAATATGTAAAATGTATATGTAAGATGGAATAATTAAACACCATTTTATTTAAACAATTGTATCAATCTTGTAGTGCAGGTCATGCGGCGTAATGAGCGCCGTTATGATCTTTCGCGCCGTCGATAGAAAGAGTGGGGAGGGGCTAAAAAAAACTTTGTTTAGCTTACAACTTGCTTTGAAGCGCTTAATAAAATATACTTAAAATCCTTTTTCTTACATCTAGTGCTTATCGTGTCGCGTAAGAAAATATCTTTAGTTGACGTACCTCAATGTCTTTGTGGCATTCATTGATATTAATTTAATATAATACGGTGCCGTGCCGGAGTACCGAACTTGCATCAATTTCGCTCGATTCATACCGGTTGCGCTTCTGGAAACATTTGAGCCTCGTTCGTTGGTCGCGTTCATCATTTAACTCGCACCGGTTATTTGCTGGCTGCATCGCCCGTGTAATGTATTACCAGTTGAATTATGGATTTCATTCATAGATTAATTTATCGCGTCCATCTTTCGTCACATTTATGTTGTTTGATTTTTTGCATCTATTTTATAAGTGATTATCTTGTGTGCACACAAATTCTGTAGTATTACGTATAGTCTTTACGTATATTAGTATAGTCTTTTATAAGTCATTGTCATTATAGGTGAGTTTTTTGTGTCTTGATAGGCTTTTCCTCACCCGAGCACAATAAAAATTTTCATGCGTGACTCAAATTATGTGTTCTATTAATTATTTATTCCTTTTCATCATCATTCAAATTTATAATCAATCTAGAGGGTGAATCTGAAAAGATCAGCTTGCCTTGTTTAGCTTAAACATTTTGGTGCCTCCTGTGAGGTGTGAAATGAAAAATCTCCGAGTGCCATTGAGCCAACAAGCCACCCAATATCGAAGGAAAATTTTGAAAATTTAAGTATTTTTTCCTCTATAGACATTTATAGAACATAATATTTGATATTTTAGTATATCTAGCGATGTGAGCTCAGCATTAACAGAGTGCGAGCTTTAATTTTTATGGATATAAATAATTAATCATCCTTCTGTCTAAGAATCTGATTGATTTAATAATTTTAATTATTTATTAATTAAAATACTTTTTTGTTTTTATAAGTCTGCTGTACATTCAATTTATTTGAGGGTTATTGATGAATTGAATTATATTTAATATAATATCGATGTAATGGAAAATCGCGTGAAAGTGATAGTACAAAAACGATGTTAGTTAAAACAACAATGCACGTCTTTGTGTAATATTATTGATCGGGACGGATACGATACGTCTATAGCAAAATTATATTTAGAGCGCGTTAGACAAGTATGGGAAAAATATGCAGAATTATATAACGAATTGGCTATATTGCAGCCGGATGGTGATCGGACAGATGGAATCGAAAATATTAGAGATCGATATTATTCACTCGCGTCTAGAATGAATTCAATCTGTAGGTAATCTTCAATGCCGATCGAAAGTGCAAATTAATTAGCGTCCTATGCACGCGAAAAAAAATCAAGCTACCTGTAGTTAAATTGCCGAAGTTTGATGGAAATTTAGACGGCTGGTTATCGTACAGGAACACTCTTGAGAGTATTATAGATTCACGTCAGGATATTTCTGATCATCAAAAGTTCTTATATTTAAGAAATTCTTCGAAAGGGGAAGCGCTCTCTAATTTGTCAATTTTTGACGCTAGCGTGGAGAATTATAAAAATGCTTGGCAGCTGTTAAAAGGTTCGTATGAGAGGAAAAGAATTCTTATTTCAAAGCATCTCCACGCTATAATAAACACTCCTACTAAGGTAAATGCAACGCAGTATGATTTAGTAAAACTCATAGACGAAATGAAGCAGTGCGTAAACTCATTGCAATCATTAGGCGTAAATACACAATCGGAATTTTTGATTTGTTTCTTAGAACATGCATTACCCGATTCTATCAAGGAGAAATAAGAAGAATCATTAACATTACATAATTTTCCGTCAATAGAAGATCTATATAAATTCATCGCGGAAGCGGCATATCGTATTCATAAGCCAGACCAGGTTGATAATCGAACGGAATCTGATTTTAAAAGTGATAAACGTGTATTATTTCAAGGAGGGCCGCATGCTGCAAGGGCTCGGAAGTGAGAGACAGGGGTGCGAGTGCTTCTCACTGATACGATTTCCGATTGTGGTTTATGTAAGGGACTTAAGTATCTATTGTTCAGGTGCGCTAGTTTCGTAAAATTAGAAATTAATGAACGATGGAAGATCGTCAAAAATCTCGGCGTTTGCACAAATTGCCTACGTAAACATCCTGAAGGTTGTAAATTCCATTCTTGTCAGCATTGCGGCAAGCGTCACAATCACTTACTTTACGATTTTAAACGTTATCCAGTGATTGGGACTTCTGGGACAAAGAATGAGGTATCTCAAGCTGAAAGGAGCAATCATGGAATCAATATAGGTGCGCAGAAGAGTTGACTAGCTATAGATCCAGTTGTCTCGCCGCTACAGCCTCAACTCCTGATGAGTGCATCATTGCACATAAGCGATGGCGCAGGTAAATTTATCAAGGATCGTGTTTTACTAGATACATGTGCATCTGTCAATTTGATAACTGAGAATTTCGCGCGTAGAATAAAATTGCCGATAAGACCATGCTCTATACCTATTAATACAATCGAATGTACGCTCTCTCCAACGGTTGCATAAATTTGTCGTATTTTTCAATATATAGCGTTTTCGGTAAAACTCTTACATTTTTAGTTGTTTCTGAAATTGCAAAAATATTCCGCCAGAGGATTTTTTCAAGGTACACTTTAACTTTACCGCGAAATGTGAAATTTGCCGATCCGAAATTTCATCTACTTGACCAACCGATTTGTTGATTGTGGCCGGGGCTACCATATTGCTTTTTGGATAGGACAGATAAAATTATCGCAGGATGGATCGGACGTTTTTCTTCAAAAAACTCACCTAGGATGAGTAGTTGTAGGTGGTTTCTCAAATAAAATTCAACGTCATATTTCATATTGCAAATTGACGGATTTAACTGCACAAATTTCCAAATTTTGGGAAATCGGAGAAATCAATATCTCCGATATTATAATGAACGATGATGCTGAATGTGAAGCTCATTATCACTACACTACACGTAGTGTATTGGGCACATATATCATTAGACTGCCTTTTAAAACCAAAGATTTAGACTTTGGTAATTCACGTTCTGTAGCACTTAAACGTTTCTATGGGCTGCAAAAAAGACTTAACGCGGATCCATCTTTAAAGGAAGATTATAAGAAAGTTATGGACGAATATATTTCCTTGGGATATATATCGCTTGTCTTCAAAGAGGACTCTAATGATTGTTATCTTCTTCAGCAGTCAGTGATAAAGGCCTCGAGCTCTACTACCAAGGCACGCGTAGTTTTCGATGCATCTGCCGAAACCAGCTTCGGAATGAGTTTAAACAGTATTCTCTTGGCAGAGCCACAAAACTAAAGCGAAATTATTCGCCTATCAGCTCAGATTAGATCGTTTAGATACATCATCACTGCTGATATCGAGAATATGTATAGAGAAATCCTGATACACCCAGAGGACAGAAAATATCAATACATTTTTTAGTATCATAAGGGGCTCATTCGGACATTTCAACTAAATACAGTCACTTTTGACCTCGCGTTAGCCTCTTATTTGTCGATTCGAACTATAAAAAAATTAGCTGATGATGACAGCAAAGATGACTCGATAGCCGCCGAAATTATAAAACGTGATCTATACGGAGATAACTTGATAACGGGAGCAAATTCTTTAAACGAAATCTTAACCACACACAATGAATGCATAAAATTATTAGAAGGCCGTGGATTCAATATTAGACAGTGGGGCTCTAACCATCTTAGTGCTCTTGATGATCTACACAAAGATTTGAAGGATTGAAATTTCGCTACCAATGAAAAATTTGTTTTTAGTACCTTAGGTATTTATTGAATAAACCAACGAAACGTACAATTGCTTCGGAAATCGCCAGAATTTTCGACCCATTGGGACTACTAGGGCCTGTTGTTTTGTATGCGAAAACTTTAGAGGAGGCATGTTGGAGAACGGATGTCAAATGGGACGAATTGAGTTACATTTTGAGTTACATTCATCATGAAAAGCTTTATTCGAACAGCTTGCTCGTCTTAATTCACTTGCATTTGAGCGTCATCTAGTAATTCAGAATTCTGTTGAGATTCAACTGCACGGTTTTGGCGATGCCAGTAAAGTTGGTTCCGGAACCTATTTATATGAGCGCTCGAGTGATGCACGAGGACACGTAGTGGTAAGACTGTTCTGCGTAAAATCACGTGTTGCGCCACTCAAAGATCTCACCATACCACGTCTCGACCTTTGTGGTGCTCCGACCCTTGTTCGTCTTTTCAAAGAAGTGTCGGAAAGCCTTTCCTTCATTCATAACAAGGTTATATTTTGGAACAATTCTTCAATAGTATTACATAGTATACGGCGGGGTTGCGTAGGCGCCAAATGACGGCACGTGAGAACACATTAAAATTCAGCCGATGTATTATCACGTGGTCAACTCCCGGCTGAATTTTTGAACGACAATATGTGGATGCACGGTCTTCCGTGGCTTCAGAGGCCCGAATTAGAGTCGCCTGTAAGTCTGGAGCTCCCAGAGGTTGATTTGCCAGGATTAAAAAAGGTTGTTTACCTCTCAATCCCAATGAAAAAGCAAGATAATTTATTCGAAAGATTTTCCTCTTACCCACGTATGGTCAGAGTATTGTCATTATGCCTTCGATTTCGACAAAATAAAGACAATAAGGGTCCAGTCACTATCGATGAATTTCGAGCCACTGAAACTCGTATATTAAAAATGATACAGGAATCGACATTTTCCGCTGAATTGCAAAGACTACATAGAAATAGTAGTAACAAGGGTGGCAATTTCACAGCACTTAATCCATTTATTGATAAGGATGGATTACTGCGTGTGGGAGGGTGGTTAGGGAATTCAAATTTAAATTTTAACCAAAAGCATCCTTTTATTCTGCCTTCTCGCCATCATATCTCTAATCTTATTATTCGCGAAAATCACCAAAATCATTTTCACGCAGGTATTTAGTCAACATTCTATTCGGCTTAAATTTTGATTATTAGATGGAAAAAATCAAATATGTAAGATCATACGTACCTGCGTCCTATGTAGGAGATTTAAATCGAATACGATATGTTATCAGATGGCAGATTTGCCAGAGGCGAGGGTTGAACGAGCTGCTCCATTTTTGCATACGGGAACTGCTTTTTTCGGTTCGTTATTAATAAAGGAAAGTAAACGTCGCAATCGGGTCATAGTTAAAGTGTATTGTTGCGTTTTTATTTGTATGTACACCAACGCAGTTCCTTTGGAAATCGTGAGCGACCTGTCAACATATACTTCTTTAGCTGAATTTAAATGATTTAGTGCACGGAGAGGAATTCCGACACATGTGTATTCAGACATCGGGACGAATTATGTTAGAGCCAATAACAGGCTGCGAAAACTGTTCGCTTTATTAGATACCGATGAATTTCTTGATCAAACCGATTACTTTGCCGCACAAAATGGCATTTCGTGGCATTTAAATCCTCTATTGCCACCACATTTAGGTGGTTTATGGGAAGCCGCCGTAAAATCGTTTAACACTATCTCAAACGCGTGATAGGAAATTCTTATTTTACCTCTAATGAATTGAACACTGTAACAATAGAGATTAAATCAGTATGCAATTCGAGACCCATTTGTCCTATTCCATCAGATCCAAATGATCCTATAGCGTTAACACGTGCTCACTTTTTAATAGGTAGGCCCTTTAATATGATCCTAGAGGTTAATTATTTATGTGTTACAGGTAACCGATTTTCGTCTTGTCGTCTAATCACAAGAGCACGCCAAGATTTTTGGAAATATTGGCACACGGAATATTTAATAAATTATAAAAACAACAGAAGTAGAGGAGAGACGAGCCCAATTTGGAATTGAACACCGCTGTCGCCTTCATTGTTAAAAATCAGACGTGTATGAGCTGGCAGCTGGGATGAATTACTAACTTGCATCCGGGAGATGACGGTGTTGTACGGGTCGTCAATGTTAAGACTTCGAAAGGAATTCTTAAAAGAAACGTGACCAATCTGTGTCCAATTGTGGAGCCGGAAAACTATAAATAACTGTTTAATTGCAAAATATGTAATGTTTATATTTCATAAGGCGCTGTCAATATATTAAGAATAATATCATTATCGAGATTATTGTTCGTCATTTAAAGTACATTGTAAATATTCTGTAAATAATTTCATGTACTTTAAATCTTAGTATTTTATGTCATAGTATTGTATTCAAGTATGTGTTGTATGATAGCTCTCTCAACGGAGGGATTGTGTTCCGCATCAATCTTGTAGTACGGGTCTCGCGGCGCTATGAGCAGCGTTATGATCTCTCGCGCCGTCGATAGAATGAATGGGGGGAGCCAAAAAAAGAAAAAAACTTCGCCGCGTGGCGAAGCAGTTTAGATTAGGACTTGCTTTGAAGCGCTTAATAAACATATTTAAAATCCTTTTTGTTACATCTCGTGCTAAAAGTATTGCGTAGGAAAATATCGTTAGCTGACGTGCGTAAATAATATCTGACTTTATGACTTTCTTTTATTTTTTAGAATTTTTTCCAAATTGATCAAGGTAAGACTTCTTTGGTTTGATAAATTTCAAAACACGGATCTATACATACAAAAACTTGACAAGTTTTACATTCATAAGTACTTCGATGTCTGGTTTTATTCATGAGAAATAAACAGCAATTACCTTGTTTCTTTTTCTCTTGATCAATTTTCTTAGGAAAATGTTTCCCAGTAAGTCAAGAGTCATTGGACTGACATGAATGACGCAAGTCATCAGAATTTATCCCCTGTAAGCCTCTCACCACTTCTAAACGAAAATCAGGATAAGAAATCTTTTTGTTAGTGGTACTTTTCATTTTATGTAATGCATGAGAATTTACCAGAACTAAATCAAGTAAGTGAAAAAAAAGTTTTCGATACCATTTAGTAGATTTTTTAATCGCTTCTGTCAATATAAATTGTCTGTCCAATTTCTCAATCCCTCCTATATTTTTATTTTAGTTCATTGTACATATTGGTTTTATAATATCTTTATTAGTACTCCAATGTTTCTTCCCTGTACTTGCGTAACCAACTTCATGTACTGCTGTTATCATAAAAACTTCTTGCTTGTCCATCCTCTTTATTGTTAACCAAAAATCTGTATGGACTATTTCGATTTCACCTCGGATCAATTTACTGACAGGCTTGGGTATTCCTTTTCTGCTTTTCTTCACGGTCCCACACATACCAGTATCATTGTCATGGAGAAAATTTGCAAGTTGAGGAGACGAGTACCAATTATCTATGAAGATAATGTGATCTTTGTTGAAATATGGTTTGAGAAATGAACTACTATATTTTCAGAGATTCCCAGACCAAATTTTTCATAATCTGTATCAGCTCCTGTATAGATAATGAGTCGTACCAGGAAGCTAGTTTTACGATCACCCAATTCAAAAAAATTTATACCAAACCCGTGTCTTTTCAAGGGTAAATATGGCTTAAACTTTAATTTTCCTTTCCACAGCATCAAACTTTTATCAAACTTTCCCAGGATGCATAATAGGGAAAAATTTCTGATTTAGAAAATCTATTATAGGTTTAATTTTTCTCAGAGGGCGATTCTTGTAGAGTGATGCATTGTCCCTATTATTTTCAAAATGCAAAAAACATAGACATATCCACTACGGGACATGTATTTTCTGAATATTGGAGTGGATAATAGATGATTCATATTTCAATAATCTTTGACATTACACTTATGAACATGGCCCATGTTGATAGTTAGAGCAAGAAAGATTCGCAATTCTTCTACTGTTACATCTTTCCATGGAGTCATATTAGAATGGAATGTATCAAGGTTTTGCGTCTGGAAGAGACCGAGTGAAAAATACACCGTCATCTCTCTCAGGAACATCAAAGATTTCTAAAGAAGCATTTGCTTGTGATTCACCAGCTCTATCGTCAGCATACTGCTCTTCCGGTTCTGACTCACCATTACTCCAAGCACTCATTATTTTGGCTCGAGGAAGGAAATTTCTGTTGTAGACTAGCGATGAACTCTATGAGTTGTTCTGCTGAATACCATAACTTTGTATGTATCGAAAGACCAGCTCAAAATCAAAAGGTATTCCGTAGTAAGAATAGTAAAAATAAGTATCAAAGTGAAAAACGAGAAAAGATACTCAACTCAAACGATGGAATGAAAAGTACAAAAGTATTGTAATGGTAGAGTAACGGCAGAATAACGGTTAGCAAAAGCTTGTCGTTAACGAATCGTCGAGTCTCGTCTTTTCTCAGAACTTATACCGGTGGAACGACTGTTCTTGTGTCAAGATGCTCAACGACGGTGTTTCGCCACGTAGCGGTCGAAAGTGGAATTAGCCTCTCTTTCGCCGCGGTGGTTACCTATATGCAGGCGTTCTATAAGTGACTTATGTTACTTATATTATTTCTTCTAGAATAAATTTCTAGTTATAATTGTACGATCTAAATTATGATGATATATATGTTTCTAACAAAAGGTATTACTGTAATTTTACTGGCAAACTACTTTCACGAGAATAGATTCAGAAATTTATCTACGAGATTGATTGATTTATCAATGATATTGACAGAAATGCGATTAGTTGAATGAGAAAATTCGGTGTCAAGCGCTCTCAAAATCTAAAAACCAATTTTAAATATTGCCCTGGGTACATTCTCAACCTGACCTAGGAGAAATCTTCATCTCTCTTTTTATTTAAGGTCAAAATGACCTAAAACCCGAACTCAATGACTCTAAAAAAATAAAGATATATCTTTTGCAATGATTCAAACTATAGTGTTAGGTTTAACTTTCAAATAACCTTCATTGACCTTGACTTTGAAGTGATAAGGTCAAACCAACTTCAGATACGAACTTAGCGCATCAATTTACTTAAGGATAAAGAGGTACCCTAGCATTATGTTTCTGAATCGATATATCGGCTTTCTCGCCCTTTAAAGGTTAAAGACCAGCGGCCTTACTATGCCTCAAGAGACTCGATCCTGGGTTTCGTTAACGCTCAGCGGTCTCTCCCCTAGTCCCAGAAAAGTCGCGATCCTGGGCGCACGGGCTCTGACGTGCTTTAGTGCCTGCGAAAAGAACCTGGTGGCGGGTTGAGCTGGAGCCACGAAGCAAGAAGCATCGAGCAAGGATCAGATAACTCGTTATATACCATCAGGCTTCGTTGTAAAAATGTGTACATATATTGTGTCGACCATTTTCGCGGTCGTCTATTTTCGCGACTTTAAAACCACTGCTCGCGCGCGATCGGGATTAACACGTTCGCGAATCGCAAGAGTGCGCGGAGTTCGAACGGAAAACGGAGCAACGAAGAGCATAGGAGCGCTCTTTCTCCAGATAGAAAGGAGAAAGTGGGAGAGAGAGAGAGATCCAGACCTCTCGGGATCTCAGACGGCTCACCCAGAAGATATAAATATTTTAACCAAACTTCCAGCGCCTTATTATTCTCTCACCAAACCTCTTAAGGGTCGACACTGAAGAGAGAGAGGAAGCAGCAGCGCCGCACGGCGCTCCATCAATAACGGCCGAGCGCGCCGCCCCCGCCGCGCACCCCCGCACGCGCCTCTAGCGGCGGTTAAAGAGAGCGTTGACCGAGCCGCTACCACCGCTACAGCGAACGCCGCCGCAGCTGAGCGACTGCGAGGCCGACGGAGGTCATTACAGTTTGAGCCTTCGGCCGAAGCTGACCTTACTCTTTCTCTCCTCCTCCTACCCGGTGGCCTCTACCTCATCGGTCGTTCTCAGGGTCGTCTCGTACGTAGGGGACAGGGCAAGCCACCCAGTCCCCCCACCTGCGGGTGGTGTCTCGCCTCGTAGATCCTTCTCAGGACCGTCCCATTCGTAGGGGACAGGGCGAGTCATCTACTCGCCCCTCTTTCCCCTCTCGACCTCCCGTCCACGGGCATCGTCTAGGTCCGATCCGGAAATCCGAGTCAGACGGACGGTGTCCGCGGTGTGGACACCGCACTGGACTTCGGCAGGGCATCTCTGCGAAAGGAATTACGGGTCTGGATACCCAGTAGCTCCGAATAAGAGTGGTGAACAAGGCCCCCGGAGACCCAACGGCGCGTCGAGAGACGCGCCTGGCGATTGTCGGAGGACGAGTTCCTCCTGGGCACTCTCCGGGGACCGTGCTCGGAGCCCCTGATTCATCCCCCCTCTTTACGGGCCGGTGGTCGAATCCAGTTTCGGGGATCGGGGTCGATGCCGCTCAGGCCTTAAAAGAGCCGATCATGAAGGAATCATGGGGAATATATTCATTTCTCCCCCGACCAGAACTGAAGGATGAAGTCTGCCAACTCTCGCTAAGCAGCTTCGACCGGTTGGCCTCGCCGCAGACCTAGGAGGCGGAACGAACAACAGCGCGCCAAACGATACTCGCGGTACCAATTGCCAGATATTCCCTGAGACCACCACGGAGAACGTCTGGGAAATTGACTTGAATCAAAAACAAGGTGTCCAACACGCCCCGCCATCCCCTCTATATATATATATATATACCTATATATATACATATATACCTATATATATACATATATACCTATATATATATATATATATATATATTAAAAGTACGTAGAATAGTATATTACGTTTCGATGGTTTCACAATAAATTAAAAATTTTTTTTTGATATAGCATACTTGCAGTATAATCGCTGCGATATAAATTTCGCGAAGATTTTTTGATAATACAATCTTGCTCCAAGGCTATTGCGATCATATGGCAATCTAAATCTCGCAGCATGCCTGCTCCAATAAAAATTGCTATGTGAGTCTATAACAGAGATCGTGGATGAACTTACGAAAAACGAACATCATCGATTTATCCATTGTTTTTCGATGTTATTAAAATTATCATAGTGTCGTTTGATCAAAAAATTTAATTCTCAAGTTAAAAACTATAAACATAGAGTTTTTTTGGAAACATAGATATTTCTTGGGAAATATTAAAATTTATAAAAATATATTTTAAAAAATCGTTGTACATCTGATTAAAATACATATTTTTATTCCATTTCATTCGTCTCTACAAGCAGTATTTCTCGAAAAAAATGTATATGAAGATACCTGTATTGAGTATATGCGTGGATATGGATATAGAACTATTCACGGAACTCCGAAACGGAATAGTTGAACTTTGTCGAGAAATATTATTTGCACCCAAAACTGTAGAGAATAAAAAATATGTATTTTAATGAGCTTTATGATTATAGTTTGAAATTTTTTTATACCATACTGGTTTTTTTCAACCAACTTTTTTTATTTTCTAAGATAAATTGAACAAACCATGATCTTTATGGACTTTGCATGGATTTAGGAATAAATTTTCAATTTCCGTCTAAAGCTGTTACAATTTTCGTAATTAGTTCTCCAAAAATTATAAAGATTCAGAAATATAGTTCGGGGAATCTTTTTGGAACTAAACTGAATACAGCCACACCACTGACATTGTTTCGGCGAGTCCTGAAGCTGCCGTATTTTTTTCTGCAGATATTTAATATATGGTCATATTATCATAAATAAAATTATCTAAGTAATATATTTTTATACATTGAGTATTTTTTACATAAATAGTATTTAAATATTTGATTAGTTGGTTATGTTACTATCTCGGGCGAAGCCGAGACGGGAATGCTAGTGTATATAAATATATATATATATATATATATATACACACATTCACGTACACATTTTTATATACGTGAAGAACATATACATAAATTTATTAAAATAATATCAATGCAAGTGATATCTATATAAGTAGATTTTTTTATTACAAATTAGAAGTAAAAATCAGGCTGCTGCGAAGAATCAAAAAATAAGTGTATTCACCCCCCACAGAGAGAGAGAGAGAGAGAGAGAGAGAGAGAGAGAGAGAGAGAGAGAGAGAGAGAGAGAGAGAGAGTGAGAGAGAGAGCGAGAGAGAGAGAGAAAATGGATGGATTTTGGTCGCGGTTGGAATTGGTCCGAACTTGCCTAAATAGAGAAAAGAATTAGTGTATATATTCTTTTTATATATATATATATATATATATATATATATATATATATGCAGTTTTTTTCTCTTTTTATCGGTCCTTCACTTCCTCTACTTCCCCTCTTCGGTATCGTGCCTGCCTGCCACCTTACCCCTCCCCTTGGTAACAGTCAGTATTTGGGCTCGCCGTTTCTCCTTTATTGCTTTTAGATATGTGTTCATTTCTTATTTTCTATTCGGACATTTTTCAGCAGTGTACTGCAATTACCGATAATCGACATGGCAGACGCACCTTGTTCGGGCACCTACCACAGTAGGCTGTGACGCCAATTGGGAACCATTGATTTATATGGGCCCTGGTAATCTCGGTTCATCTCTAATAGTATAAGTGCAATACAAGAATACCAAACAATACATTCTAGTTATTAACGTTGAATTATTAATAACTAACCCAATTAAAGAAATAAACTATACGTTGTGAAGGATAATTATTGACATAAACGTATCATAATGTCAACATAATGTTAACATAAATTGTTAACACAAGTATTAATACAACTACATAAGTAAATCAGAATAGAAGAACACTCAGAATAATAATATTATATAATAATAATAACATTATTATACATTAACATTATAATAACAATAATATTAAATACATAGAAAAATAACAGGACGAGCTGAAAATAATATTATGAGATAATACTAATATTATCTAATATTACTGTTATCATAAAATTAATATAATTATTCCATAATAATAATTTTATAAAATAGTACTAACAGCATCTAGTAATAATAATAAACAAATAAATAACCTAAAATATTAGAATAATTTTTAGTAAAGTTGATTAATATAGTATAATAATTAAATAATTAAATAATAACACTAATATCGTTTAATAACGATAGTACTATATAACAAACGACATCATAAAATATGGTGATAATAAATAATTAGAATAAACTAAAATTTTAGAATAAATAAATAAAAACTTTTAGTAAAGATTGCTGAATGTAGCATACCAAATATATATATATATATATATATATATATAAATAAACGAGAACAATTGTTTATTAGTCTTATTTATCTATCATATTTATTATCTACTATCGGTATTTATAAACAATATATAAAAAAAACCTTTATATAGTAACTTCTACAAAAAGAAGTTAAACATAGTTTAAGACATTAATAACTAAAGATCATCGGACGCTATTAATAGTGTAATAACCTTTTTTTAAGTACATCGTACTGATTATCTTCTCCTTAAACAATAGAAAAAAAAAGGATTCCCTCGAGTTCAAAATTAACGCCCAAATTTGTGGAACCCAGTCAAATCATAAAAAAGATCTCCTTCGTAATCTTCCAAACTAGGAAACGATGGCAGAATAAATAGAGTCTATATGTCGGACTTAAAAAATACTACCCACTAACACTCAGAATTTTATTCCAGATCCCGGAAATAACAAGAGCCATAATGCAAGGCATCGGAAGAGGCCAAGGCTTACGGAGGTCGATACTAGCCGACCAATCGCGCCAACCTGGGATAGCATCCCAAAGAATCATGCCTCCGAGAAAGGAGAAGCGTGGGGGTTAACCCCAACGAACGCGAAAGCGCCGTGTGTGCAAGCACGTCCGGGTTCCCCAATAATAACACATACCGACGTCAAGCCTATAGAAGAGCAGATTTTGAAAGAACGCGAACAACGGCAAATAAACCTTATCGAGTTCAGCCAAGACTCGACGCAAGAGATCGTTGAGGAACCAAGAAGCCCGACAGCTACAAGGCCTGTCGACGAAGCCTCCTTCAAGCTATCCCTGACAGACAGAGACGTACCTCAAAAAGATAACGTCATTTCTGTAAATCCCAGCCCCCATCTTTATCGAACAACCCGCACAGCGGCAGTGCGACAATCCCCCTCCCCCTATTGACCCTTACCGATGAGAACGACGGCCGCCGTGGAGTAGAAAACGCACAGAAGTGCACCCGTTCGGAATGGCGTAAAACTGCCGACACCATCGAAGAGAACGATGGCAAACGTCCAGAAAGATGTAAAATTACCACAACAGCACTAGAGGAGGACCATCCGGAAAGACATTAAACTATCACAACATCAGGTGCAGAAATAGAAGAGGTCCGTCCATAAAGACGTAAAACTTCCACACCATCGAGACAAGGAGAAGAGATGCAGGAAGAAGGAAGAAAAGAAAAAGAAGTAAAGGAAGAAAGAAGAGGAAGCAAGGAAAAAGGAACGGAATGGATCTATAATCCGTTTTCTCAGAGATACGAGAATCTTGGGGAAAAGATCGCGGCGGACGAGAGTGATAGCAATGACTTTCATATGATGGGGCCGCTAGAGGTGTCCCGTAGAATGGTGATCGTACACCGAAACCTGCGAGATGCAATACCATACACGTCCGCGAGGCAAATCAGATCAATCTCCCCCTTACCGTATCAACCAGGCCCGAAAACCCATCAGCCCACTCCCAAAAAGCAGCTCGTATATAATCCAGCTGTTCCAATTGTTTATGTAAGCATACCAGAGGACGGCGAGGTGTGTCTATACCGTGGCGACCGTTGCACCTTCATGTGCTCAGTCAAAAGATAAGTCGTTGGAAAACCCGCCCAAATTCCCAAGGTGACAAAAAAACAACGGAGCAGGAAAAGAATATAATACCTACGCGGTATAAAACACCTAAGGATGACAAGGCCGGGCTTGACAAAGAGATCCCCAGTATAATACCGTGCCAAGAGATACCCCCCAAATGGAATCCGTTCAAGCTACCAACACCAACGACGCTAAGAACTGCCTCACCGGTAGCAAGCATCGAACTGTCATCAGATGAGCCGCAGGTGACGCACAATACCGCTAGCACAGTAGGAGCACTACCGGCCCTGATGGACCTAATGGCATCGCCGCTCCTCAATTTTACTCCCCCTCTACGCCCACATCTTTCACCACCTGCTAGGCCAATTTCATAATTCGCAATTGTGCCCAATAAGCACAGAACAGCATACCCACACGGCTGTTGGAACTATGATGAATCCGGACATGGCTATGCCACCTGCCCACACCCACGAAGCAAGAAATTTTGCAATAAGTGTGGCAGAGCGGATCGCGACGTGCACACCTGCGCATGCATACAAGATCGTGCGACACCCGTCGTATCGTCTTGGGAGGGGGAGGGCGCTGCGCCAGGCGTTTACGCAAAGTGTGTCGGATAGTTGCACAGTTGTGCAAACCATGCAAGAGGTGGCAGGCGCGACGAGAAATGCGCAGCCCGTTATGATCCCCATGCCAGGGGTAAAAGTTTATATGCAAAAGTAAAAGTAGACCTAAAGCGCACATTGCTCCAGAACTACCAGCGATTGTACCTGGAAGAGTACCAAACACTAACCCATTACAAATGTCCAATATAGATCCCCCTCCCAATAACGGTACAAATGACTAATATAGATTTTCTCAAGACAGTTACAAATGGCCAATATAGATCTCCCTTAAGACTGTTACAAATAACTAAGATAGTTTTCTCCAATTACAAATGGCTAATATACAAATATACGAATGGCGTAAATAGCCTACGATTTATTAGCTATTGTACCGGAAAGCCGATAAACCTTGAGCCAAATACAAATGACTAATATTGTTCTTCCCCCAAAGTCATTACGAATGGCCAATATTGTTTCCCCCAATGTCGCCCCATGATCACCGCTAGCCCCACCGCAGAATTAACCCAGTCGTAGGCAATGCCAATTGAAATAGGAAGCCAATTGAAAAGGATGACCGGGATACGTAGAATATTAGAGCCAAGGCACAGCGTCGGCAGGCGAGGATGCGTAAACATAAGTGAGCGAACAATGGATCGAGCGAATACACACCAGCGGGTGTAATCAATAACGTTTAATACCACCAGCGAATCTCCACTCCACGCGACTAACTTCATTTCCTTTTTTCCTCCCTTATCATATCCCCACCATAAATCAGCTGAACACCGCGCACAATAATTAAACGAACGACCAGCATTCCAATCACACTCTCCCCGTAGGTTTTGGAAGGGCGAGTTTGTGACGACTGCTTCGTTAACACTCAGTAATCTCTCTCCTATCCTTAGAAAAGTTGTGATCCTGGGCGCACAGGCTCTGACGTGCTTTAGTGCCTGCGAAAAGTGCCTGGTGACGGGTTGAACTGGAGCCACGAAGTAAGAAGCACCGAGCAATGATCAGATAATTCGTTATATAACATCAGGCTTCGTTCATTTCCCATACTTCCCCTAGCTCGAGTAAAAATGTGTATATATATTGTGACGACCATTTTCGCGGTCGTGTATGTTCACGACTTTAAAACCACTGCTCGCGCGCGATCGGAATTACCACGTTCGCGAACCGCGAGAGTGCGCGGAGTTCAAACGAAAAACGGAGCAACGAAGAGCATAAGAGCGCTGTTTCTCATTCCTGCGTATTCCGTTACGGAGAATGTAGTATTGCACAATACCACGATCTAACCTAGAACCACAGCCCCGGACATTGAGAGGCCAACTCGCTCGACTTTTCCGATCCACCACTTCTCGGCACCGAGTTCAGGCAAGGAGGCTCTTGCCACCAACCATGCAGCCACGTATCCACGTCTCCCTGGCCGGCGGAGACATCCTCGGCATCGCCACACTCGAGTCGCAATAAGAGACGCCGCCAGTACCGACGCCGTCAGGGAGCGAGCGTGCGAGAGAGATAGAGCGCACGGCTCCAAACGAAGAACGCCGGCACCGACGAACGAGCGAGAGGGTGAGAGGAAGGGCGAAAGAGATAGCTGCAATTTCCTTGCGGCAAGTAGTTTTCCTTAATTTATATTGTTATTGCATGTCGCTATTCAGGTTGCCTTTGCCCGCCTTCGCATACATTGTAATAGAATATGCGAAGTCTGTGATTCGCGTAAACGACCGTTCCGTCGTAATTATCCCCCTCCCCCCCGCGTGTTCGTTTTCGTATCGTTCCAGTGTTCCCATCTAAGTCTGTATCTTCCCGCATTGTATCCTAGCTTCCCCACGCGTCGCGGAACCTGCAAAGAGTGGGTAGCCCGCCAGATACCGTATTTTATTGTATTGCATTTTAGTATTGTTAATAAATACATTATTAATATTGTTATCTCCCCCGAGTAATTCTTTCCGTGTTCCCCCTGTTCCTTGTTTCAGCCGGAACTAGCGTGTGTGCGCAATCAAGCATACAGGCAGATACAGCATACACATACAGCATACACATACAGGCAGATACGGCTACGTGAGTAAGCCGCTATACACGGTAAGTGTAATGCCAAAACTGGCGTTACAATATATAGTGTGTGAGATTAGTATAATATGCGTATAAGTATAAGTTTTAAATACCACTGAAAATAAGAAGCGTGCGGAATATAGGTTAATAAGGTATAGCATAATATTTAACATAAGAAATCTTTCTTGTTTTATTACAGATCAGAAGGCTCCACGCCAGAAGTTTTGTTTTATTATTGTGTTATTTTAGTATTTTGTATAGACTTTAATAGAATATATTTTTGTTATTTTTATAAAATTATAAGTCAGTATCGTGATTTTTTCCGAATTTACCGAAAACTCTCTTTCCTGTCAAACTGATCCTGGCGATATTACTTAAATTATAAACTCTCTTTATAACTATATTTATAAATCTTTAGTTTCTTAGTACTAGTTTTTACTTAATTTCTACTTTAGTATATTAGTACTATCTTTATAATCTTAACTATCAAATCCAAGCCTTTGAACAAAAACATTCTCTCCTCGATGTTTAAGAATTTCTTCAACGAGATAAACATCTGGATACTTGGTTCCTAGAATATCTTCTTCCTAGAAACATCCAATAATGAGTTGATTTTTATAATCTTTTAAATGGTAAATTATCGAATTATTGCTGCAGCTTGTGGTGAATATTTCCATAGACCATTTATGTGTATATTCTTTCAGAAAACTCTGCTTTAGTTTATTCATTCGTACTTTATCTGGAATATTATATCCATTAATTTTTTTTCTTATTTTTACTCTGCTAAATAATGTTCTTAAAATTTGTGATTTATTTGCTGATGTAACATCTTTCGGTTTAACACCGATAGTTCTATGCTTTGTTGTATTATAAGCAGTAATTATGGTCGGTAAAATACCAATCCACTTCTAATTTCTGCGAGGACTAAACTGCATCGACATTTTTTCTTTCAAAGTACGATTCAAACACTCGCATATAGATGCTTTTAGATTAGTATATTTTGAGTATAGATTAATATTATTTTTTCTCATTAGTTCTTCAAAATGTACATTTTAAAATTCTTTACCTCAATATGTATGCAAATTCTTTGCTATACGTCCATACTTGGCAATAGTATAAAAGCTGTTTGCACATCTTTACCAGGTTTTCGCTTCAAGGGTTGAGCCCTTGCAAAATTTAGAGAAAGTATCTATGACTGTAATCATGTATTTGTATCTTTTATTTTCTCGAGCATAAAGTTGCCTTTTAACAAAATTTGATTGCCATGTCTCATCTACATCACGTAGTTCAAATTGTCGTCGATTATAATTTCGACGAGTAGGCTTATGAATTTCCCTCACTATTTCCAATTTTTTTTTTCTTTGAATATTTGAATCTTTGAATTTCCAATTTTTCTTTCTTATACATTGTGTGTTCTTATTGCTAACTCTGAAACTTCTTTTATCTTACTATTAATAGAAATCAATTCACTTCTAATCTTTATTTATATGCATTTAATAAAATTTTTGACTTAGCAATTCTTTTTTCTAATTCTACTATTAGATGGAACTGCTGGTAAAATGTCGATTTTTTCAGTTATCTCACTCAAAAGTTTTAATAAGCTTGAAGTTACCTCTTGTACATAAGTCTCAATGTATCTAATTTTAATTTAATTTAACTTTAATCTAATTTTAATTTAATTAAATTTAACTTAACTTAACTTAATTTAATTTAACTGGCGGTGAAAGATTGCACCGTCGTTTATTTTCCATATTATATGAACTATAATATGTAAATTTAAATCCAACGCCAGGTGGACCTTCTCTTACTTTTGTTATTTCTTTATGCGGCTATCTCTAGTCACGTGAGGTATATCCCCTCTCATATACTTATATACCTTTACTCCGCGGTAGAGAGAGAGAGAGAGAGAGAGAGAGAGAGAGAGAGAGAGAGAGAGAGAGAGAGAGAGAGAGAGAGAGAGAGAGAGAGAGAATTGATATTACGCGCTCTTTCTCTCTTTCTGATTTGCTAATATACTTAGTGTAATTGTTTCAGTATTTTTCACGATTTTTTCATGATTTCGCGCTTTTATAGTTGTTTTCGGTTGGTTTTCGCTCATTTATAATAGAGTTTCTAATGTATTATTATTCACCGGCGTTGTATTGCGTGTACGTATATTATTATACTGTCTCGGTGTATTGATCGTGTTCGTATCAAATGTATTAATTAATAATTAAAATATAATGATTTACGCGGCTGTATATATTCGGCTGTCGCAAGATTATTGTTCTCTTTATGTACTCCATTCACAAAATCAAGAAAAGTATGACGATTAATTTCCACCAAGACTTTTATCATCTTCCTCAATATCACTCTCAGCGAATTCGAAAGAAATATTAATATTGTGAGTGCTTTGATAATTTTATACAGTATCATTATTGTTAATATCAGTATTAGTATCATAATTACCCTTATCATCACACAACGATTCTTTAATTTTGTTTTCTTTTTAAAAGTAAATAAATTGTTCTCTTCTTCTTTTTAAATATTTGATACATTAGACACTTTTGCTACAGTAATGAGATTATTCAGAGGAGTAACGATTGGTTTGAACGTTTCGTCTAATGCACATTCTACATTCGCTCGATCATATTTTAATAATTTACATTTACGTCTTATTGCTTCACGTAATTTGGCTAATTGACACAGTATAGTTTTTTCTCGCTGATAGTCGGCGATGCTGAGTATACAACTTTAAAACCAGACTGTTCGATATATTTATGTTAGCCTATACTTATAGCAAAACAATCGAACCGTTCTCTATATCTACCATAATTTATATTTGGATCTTTATAAATGACTATAAACCTATGTTACTATCATTCCAACAAATTAAGCATATGTTTTTAAATTGATTAAAAGGTATGTCTGAAGTTACATGATCTATATATATATATATATATATATATATATATATATATATATATGTGCGTGTGTGTTTTAAATTAACTTCATCTTGTCGAAACAATATAAGTAAATTAACATTATCCCTTAAAAGATGTTTTCGAATGTATGCATAGAACTGACAAAGATAAAAAGAATCAACATTCTTATGTCTTCCCATGCAAAAGTAATCTCTAACATTGTCCTGTTTCTCGAAAGCAATATTATCGAAAATCATAATAGAGTTAGAAAGCATACTGTCAAGTGATACTACTGCTTGATGTTCACTAAATGGAAAATATTGTACGCCCTCTATTGGCTCCAAGAGTTTTTCTAAATACTTGATTTTTGGTTGATTCAAGATAAGAGTTAATAACTGCTCGTATACTATTTGGCAGCAAATCTCCATGCCGTTCGCTCTTCTTTTCCTTCTCAGTAACAGAGTCAAAATTTACAGGAGTTAATTTTGTAAAGTACTCTTTAAATTCCATGTTTGCAGATGACGGTTGTAACTGAGGTAGTAGAGTATAAATAGCACGTTTATATATAAAATTAATTAGTATCATTTTATCTTTCGAAACAGAATGATCGTACATAACCGAAAGGTAATGGAGTAGTTAATAAGATACTTAGTCACTTACCTATTGAACTGCATTTAACAGGTTATCCATACTTCGGTCCTGGGACAAAATTAAAAAAACGTATGGCTTGTGATGATTCTGGGATAATTTCTCTTGATTCTGCTTGCAAAGATCACGACATAGCATATTCCAATATTGTTAACAATATGAAAATTACGCACGCTGCGTCTTAAATAAAAGGATACAAGTAGGGCTGAAAAGGCTGCTGCACTTGCAGTCTATAATGCAATGAAACTTAAAACAAAGTTAGAAATGGGGTTGAAAAAAATAAGAAATAAAAATTGCCTAGTAAAAACAGTAAATCAGCATTGGAAAAAATAATTAAATCTGCTATATATTCTATGATTCGAAGTTCCAGTTCTCAAAAATGAGTTCTCTCTGCATTAATGAGTGCTCGTGAGACTGTAAAAAAGGCTGGTGGTAAAGGCAATGTGAGAATATTAACAGTTAATAAATAAATAACATATTAACAAATCCGAGGATATTAACAGTTCCGCAAAAATGATAATAAATAGGTAATTGTGTTTTCGCCCTCGCGTATATATGTACATGTATATAAATATAATCATTTCGATCAGGTTCGGACTAATAAAAAACTCAAAGTGTTTTTATTTCACATTTGTCAACCTCTTCAGGTGCTTGGATAAAATATTCAAATAATTACATATCAAAATTATATAACGGTGAGAAATACCGTACAATAAATAAATCAACACTTCTAATTAAATTTACAAACAAACGCAATGACTTTCTAAGTCAAACTGATGAAAATTTTAATATTGATAATGTCAACGTTGCTAAATCAATAATGATCACATAAACATAACAAATCAAAAACTAATTATAAAATTTAAGTCAAAATATATTCTAAATTTATAAAAGTGAGATTATGTCTGAATATATTTCGCTAAGACATAGCGTATCTTTCTTTTCATTAACAGTGTTTTATTAACAGTTTGATATTACGATGTAGAAAAAGCATTTCAGATATAATTCAATTATATCTGAATTTCAGATATAATTCATTCAATAATTTTATATACTACCCCAGTTTTTTCCAATTTTTTTGTTTTATCATTTCCTAATTTTATAATATTATTGAGTTTATTATTAATAATTGGCACTGTTGAATATTCAATTTTGTCAATTTTTAGAACAGTTTTTAAAAAAAAGGGTGAATAAATGTAACGGTATAATAGTTAAACGAGATCCATTATTATGTTGATTATAAACCATATTAAAATTATTATTATTATTAACATTTTTACTATGGTTATATCTAATACAATTTTTTCTATATTCTAAATGTTATTGTAAAATTGAGGAGGGTAACCGTTTTTTTGTTAAATATTTTTTACTATGTCAATGTTTTTATTCTGATAACTATTGTGTGATAATAATAACGCTCTGTCAATCAAATTAAAAATAATGTTTCTTTTTTGTTAAATGGAGTGATTACAAGTAAATTGTAAAATTCTATTGGAAGAAGTCGGTTTTCGTACCGATCAGTAAGAAGGTACTTGTTTTTTCTAATAATAGTAATATTTAAAAAATTGATTTTTTGTTATTTTCAATTTCATGTGTAAATTTTAAATTTTTATCATAATTATTGAAAATATTGCATACTATGATCATAATCTCTTTTTTGACAGAAATTAGTGCATCATCAACATATCTAAATTATATTAGAGGTAAACAATTATGATCATTTTTTTAAATTTTAAGACATTCTGTTTGTAAATTGTCCAAGACCAAATTAACAAACAATGGAGAAATTGGATAACCCATAGGTGATTGAAAATTTGTTTGTAAATTTTATTATTAAAACTAAAAAAGAATTGTCAAAAAAAACTTGGTATAAGTAATAATATCATTGAATGGTATTTGACACCGTCTATGAATCAAATGGGCTCTTTTTTCCAGACCCTGGATTACTAAAGAGCATGGTATGTTAGTGAAAAGAGAACATACATCTAAGAATAATAATATATAGTCAAATCGTATAATAATATTCTTAATTTTTTCTACTAATTCAAAAATATTGTTAATATATGAGTTAGGTAGTGGATTTGCAGATTTTAAAGTATTGATAAAACTTTTGATAAAAAGTGGCTAGGACTATTTACAATAAAAATAATGGTAATTATAAGTTAAATAAGTAAATTAGAGAGCGATGGAAATTATTTATAACGCTTCTAGGTTTATGAATAGCCAGTCATGTCAGCAAACAACCAGTCTTTCGCTGGCTTCAACAAGTCATTTGCCTAAGCAAATATTTTATCGTCGTTCACGCCAGTAGACAGTTCTCAATCACAAGTTAGCAGTTAAAGTACTTACACCTAAATATATTCAATTCCTAAAAAGTATAAGTCTGAAAATCATCGCTCCTAGTAGAAAATAAATGTTATTTTTTCAACTCTCTTATAACTTCTCATTGATTTAGCAAGCATCGTACGTCTAGGAATTGGTTACCTGTCGTTCTACTGACGAGCCTAGCAGGTAACTGAGGGCGAAATAGTATTTACTTCAGCTCATAATTTTAACTTATTCTTCAAAGTTAAAAATTATTTGTTGCGCATGTCTTAGGAAGAAAATGTCACATTTGACTCAATCGTCGTGGAGATAAATATTTTCGATGTCTTACATCGCAAAACTTGTGGAATTATTCAATTGTTTGAAATATTATATCAGGTATGTGAATAAGTCTTTCCCGTTTTTTTTCAAATTTTGAGCCTTTATTGTGAAAAAATGGTTACAAATGAATTATTGAAAGTATTGGCCATCGCTAGCTACAACTTTTTACCATCTTTCTGGCAACATACGAATCCCGTTGCGAAAAAATTCGATCGGTTTGGCCTCTATCCAGTCATCCACCCATTTTTTGGCTTCCTCGTAGGAATGGAAGTGCTGGTCAGCCAGGCCATGCGTCATCGATCTGAAGAGATGGTAATCAGACGGAGCAACGTCTGGACTATACGGCGGGTGGGGTAGGACTTCCCATTTGAGCGTTTCTAAGTATGTTTTCACCGGCGATGCAACATGTGGGCGAGCATTGTCATGTTGCAAAATAACTTTGTCGTGCCTGTCGGAGTATTGTGGCCGTTTTTCTCGCAGTGCGCGGCTCAAACGCATCAATTGTCGTCGATAGACCTCGCCTGTGATCCTTTCATTCGGTTTCAGAAGCTCATAGTAAACCACACCTAGCTGGTCCCACCATATACAGAGCATGAGCTTGGCGCCATGAATATTTGGCTTGGCCGTCGATGATGATGCATGGCCGGGTAGTCCCCATGATTTTCTTCGCTTCGGATTATCGTAACGTATCCACTTTTCATCGCCAGTCACGATACGATGCAGAAAACCCTTTCTTTTATGTCGCTGAAGCAGCTGTTCGCAAGTGAAAAAACGCCGTTCGACGTCTCTCAGCTTCAGTTCGTACGGCACCCAATTTCCTTGCTTTTGGATCATTCCCATGGCTTTCAAACGCTTGGAAATGGTTGTTCGGTCAACTCCCAATGCTTCAGCAAGTTCTTCTTGCGTTTGACAAGAATCTTCATCAAGCAAAGTCGCCAATTCTCGATCTTCAAAGATTTGCGGCCGCCCGGAACAAAACAGATTTCCAAGACCATATGTTATTTATAGTTATTGATTGTTCGAAGCAATGAATTATCATGGAATTCCATGGAATTTAGGACAGTTTTGTTATAATCAAATTATCAATGTACTTTATGAAAATCTATCCAATGCAACTAAAATACTCACCGATGGAAAAACAAAACGAGAATGGCTAGCTAGATTTAAAAGATACAATTTTATAATTAACGACATTGTAAATTGACCATTATCCGAGTGGAAGAAACAGAAGCGCAAGCATACTATAATAGTATACGTTAATAATAGTGCAGCATACAAAGTTAGGTATGCACTGAACAATGTAAAACTATTTACAAAACACTATTTCGAAATGCGGACAAAGTAGAGCTTTTTCTCGTCAAACACAAGCATTGTGAACGAGCAACAGTAGTACACATACACACACACGCACGCATTTACACGGACACATAATGTTTTGGAAAATACAAGATTCGACTAAGTTGTAGGTGGTGTAGAGAAAGAGAAAAATATGTACATTTCTCTCTCACTCTCTCTCTCTCTCTCTCATACACACACCGCTAGTGGCCGTGTGACGTAGTAAAATATAATTTAAAAAATGGTGCACTGTAAGAGAGAGAGAGAGCTCTGAGCTCATCTACTTGCACCTATAATTATTCAATTTACAAGACTAATTGTGCACTACACAATGTTAAAGATATATTGCATAAGTTCTGTATTTGTAAAAAATAAAAAGAGTTTGCTATAAGCATAATGGAGCATTATCAGTGAATGAATATCTCAAATTCTCCGGAATTTTCTCAAAATAAAATGAGAAAGTCTATTGGCATTCTCCTGAACCTAAAGTCTACTCACATGTAGTGTGCTATGCCCCCGCCATACCCTAGTTTGGGCCTGAGCATCCTTTTTACAGGGGGGAGGCGAGTCTACTCACGTGTAAAGTCTGCTTATCCGCCAGCACGATCTATATGGGGGCTCGGCACAGTTTTTCAAGTGAGGAGGTGATCTAGAATGCCTATGAGCTAGATTGCCTACAGCCTATCTACCAGCTGATGCTAAAATGAAGTAAAATTACTGTAAAAATATAAAATAATCTGTCACATTAGATGAAGCACTTGAAGTTTTTTCTTTCACGAGATTTAGAGAACGACCAAAACAGGGAACCCAAACAGCCAAATCATTTCTCTGCTTTATTAGAGTCTGTAAACAGTTGTATCTATCATTCAAAGTTGAGGCATTGTCATAAGATTGACTGCTGCAATTGTTTAAATTAATGCTACTCTCTTGTCGAAATTTATTCACACCATTCAACCTATCTATAGCTTTATGATCTTGATTTTCTAAGAATTTTATAAATATTTCGACCGCCTTATTTGTTTCAATATATCTTAATATTATTGTTAATTGATTTTGATGACCCTTTTTATGACCTATTAACAGAAATCAAATTAATTTTTGCTACTTTCAAACGTCTCATGAATTTGTTATGAATAGAAACACCGATTTCTTTAATAAGCTCTTTAAAAATTGTAGAAGATAAATAATTCGTATTACCACTTCTAGAATTTCCGTACTGCTCGACATGTCGTTTCAAGAAATGATCATATTTCATTAACATTTCCATAATGCCTGAAACATTACTTTATCTTTTGATTCTAAAGTTTAGCTAGTTCCTCTAAAAGACCAACCACGAACACCTAAAAACATTATTACGTCTATGACACACTTCAAAACTTTAAGCCAATATTGAGCAGAACTTTCAATTGGATTTTTGTAACATTGCATCTATGCGACCATATTATTTCTTCATATTATTGAAATTGACTAGCTATTTCAAATGGATATTTCACGTTTCATGATGTAATAAATGGTCAAGTGCATATTTTCAATCATAATAACCATCAGAAGCAAATGGACTGTTCTTTGGTCCGAACAACTTACAATGAAAGCAATATAGACGTCCAGTACCCGATGAAAAACATAGCCATTTCAAATGGATTTGCTCGCCAATTTTTGTTGTGTGTTGCAAAAAGTTAACGTTGTATTTTCTAATTTTAGATCCATCTTTTTACTTTACTGATTTTTCTTGAAATAACTAACTATTATTAGAGTACTAGATATCTATATATATTTAAATTATTGAGCCAATCATCAACATTATTTGATATATTTGCGGGCCACAATCCTATATCGTTCAATAAACCGGGATTAATTTCGTTATGGATCTGGAAACGTATTTTTATATGAAATTATAATATTAGGTACACAATACCAAGTTTCAAATTCAATTGATAATTAAAATACATGATACGAGAAAAGCAAATGTGGGAGTCATTCTGAATTAAGTAAATAAAATAAAACATTCCATTTAATTCTACGTTTCGTACATGGTTTTGGACCTTCTCGGGCCTCTTATTGTACATTAACTTCAATTACTGATACATATTAAGTTTAAAAGCAAATCTTGCGAAATATAATACACTTTGTGTGAATAATAATACTGAATTGATCATTAATTTAATAAAGAAATTGAATGCTAGTATGATGCTTATGTTTTCAAATAATACTTCAATAGTCCAGATGCCAAGAAGGTTTTCGTAGCCGATGGAGGTTCCAGTCCGTCAACCAAGTTTTCTAGGGGTATTTTAACGCGTGAGAGTGTTTTGCGCAAAATTATTGTTCAAAAAGTTATTAATAAATTAAAGCTTCAAATGTTGCGAACACGGAATCTCGAACAAGAATTACATTTTAGATCTATAGTTTTTATTATATTTTTTCTAGGAATCAGATATAAAACTTTTTACAGAATTAAAAATTTTTTATTAGAACTGGAGATATTGTTAATTTAGTAACTATATTTTACATGGTTATGCAAGGCGCCGAACAACATTTACTATTTATCTTATTTCTTAACATTTACTATGCGAATTTCAAGACTTCATGTGTCTCATTTTGAAGCTAAACTAATAATCAATTGAGTGGATTGCGTAATATTAGTAGAAAACCTTATTAATAATAAGTTTTGACTGTTTCAATTAAAAAAATTATCAAAAAAAGAATTTTTTGTTTGTTTAAAGCTAAATTGGACTCCCTGGTTTCAAAATAAAACGGAAAAAGTGCACATAATTATTACTTGTTTTAGAACCAATAATTTTTTTTATTGTAATAATAAGTTAATTGGTTCTCGAGAAATAAGCTTTAAAGCACGCGATCGCTCGTTACCATGTTTAGCGCCCATCATGCTGTCCTTGTCTAATACAGCGCCTCGCCTGAAAATGAGCGATCACGAACTTCAAAATTTATTTTTCACGATTCAAAGCTTATTTGTCGTTTACCAATGTTGGTAATCGAACTTCAAAATATATAAAATTGTTCGTTATTCTTTGAAAAAGTGTAAAGTAACACCCTCTTTATGATTAAATTACTCTTGTTTGTAATAGCTAATGAGAAGTATAAATTACAGAACTAAGGAGACTTAAAGAAAAATAAAATGCCGAACACGGTTGGAATACCGGAATGAAAAGGTCTAGTGAAAGGGAGTAGACTAATAAATAAGATTTGAACAAACTCGAAGCGACACTTTTAACGAATTAAAAGTACTTATGTGGTTTACAAAGTTGCACGTGAGAGTCTAAGGAAAAGTTTAAAATTATTGCTTATTAGTATTTGATAAAGCACATCTGGGTATATTCACATGAAAACGAGAAATAGTGAAGTTATTTTTAACTGCAACAGATGCATACACTAGTGAAACTGGCAAATTAGCGCTGGAGACGACTCTAATAAAAAAGCAATTCTGATAACCAGCCAACAAGACAGCCTGTACTTAAGCGCTAACGTAGGCTAGTCAAGTTGCAGGTGTAAAAAATAGGGAATCCAGATTACCGATTGATGGCCGTATTAATATTTCGAATGTACATTTAGCCGTGGCAGCTGCACATGAGTACAACATGAGCATTTTTCGAACAGCTTTGATTTTAGTTGCCATAGGAGAAACTCATAGTATTTATTAATTTTGTCGAACAGTTATAAAACAATAATTCTATTAACTATTTCATTGTATTTTGAAATGAAGAGGGTCAGATTCAGCTATAAATAAATAAAAATTTGATTTTTTGATAATTTTTCTAATTTAAACACTCAGAACTTACTGTTTACAACATTTTATGCTAATATTACGACATAAATTCGATTGTTTTTTATTTGGGTTCAAAATAAGACATATTATGTCTAGAAATTAGCAGTAGAACAGAAGTTGGCATATAAATAGTGATAGAAATAATTGAATGGTTTTTCATTGTTTGTTCTAAAATATTTTATACAAATTTCTTTATTTTAATGTGATAGGCACAATTATTGTATTACAGACAAAATTAGTGTATTAAAAAAGTGATTATTTGATAAAAAGATAAAAAATTTCATCTAATATGCTCCTTCTTTTTATTAGGTTGTTAAATATATCCCTTCCGCTTTTTGGCTCTTCATTCAGTGCTTTATAAAAAATGTTACAGTGGTCGGATTTACTTCAAATATGTGCCGTTTTGTTCGACAATCTGTTTCCATCTAGACGGAAATCTAATACCCCTCTCGTAGAAACCTCTCTCCTTATTTACGAAGAACTCGGACAGCCACCTTTCACAAGCCTCTTTTGAGACCAATTTTACACCACCAAGGGCGTTCGACATAAACAGAAACAGTATTCACTTGTTGCCATGTCCGGGCTATATGGTGGAAGCGATAAAACCTCCCATCCGAAATCCCGTAGCTTCTGACAAGACATCAACGAAGTGTGTGGTCTGGCGTTGTTCTGGTGGAATACTACATCCTTCCTGTTGGCCGATTGTGAACGCTTTTGGTCGATAGCCTGCTTCGAGCGGTGCAGTTTTTCAGAGTACATGGTAGAATTAAGCGTCTGGCCATATGGGAGCAGCTCATAGTGAATGATTCCCTTCTAATCCCACCAAACATACAGCAAAACATTCCTGGCCGTCAATCCCGGCTTGGCCAGTGTTTGGGACGGTCCACCGGTCTTGGACCACGATCGTTTTTGCTTGATATTGTCGTGTATGATCCATTTTTTGTCGCCAGTCACCATCCGCTTCAAAAATGGGTCGAGTTCGTTCCGTTTCACCAGCATATCGCAGGCGTTGATTCGGTCCAGAAGGTTTTTTTGTGCCAACTCATGCGGCACCCAACCATCAAACTTTTTTTGTATGCAGCCTTCTGCAGATGGTTTAAAATGGTTTTGTGACTAACTCTCATCTCCTGGGCGATGTCACGAGATGCCACACGCCAGTCTAACTCGATAAATTCCATGATTTGATCGGTATTCGTCGTCTCAAGTCTTCCGCCAGCTGGTTTATCTATGGTGTCGTTTTCACCGGCTGTGTTTAAACAATGTAGGCCTCGTGGTTCTTCACAGGCCACTAAATAAAGATTTAAATAAATAATAACTAATAATAAAGAGAGAGAGAGAGAGAGAGAGAGAGAGAGAGAGACAGAGAGGTATGAATGTGCGAGTGATCGCGCGATTCGCTCGCCCGGTGGCGGTATCCATGTATACCGTCCCGCGGCCAGCGTCGAAATGAAATGCGTGTGTGCGGCGCGCGGAGTCGGGCACAGCCAATCCACGCGCGCCGTGCGGGAGATAAAGAGAGAATGAGGTGTGCGTGGAGGGGATAGAGAGAGAATACGAAGCTATAGCTGCGGCTTGGCTCGTGCATGATTCCCGCGGTATTTTGAACCCGGCGGGATTGCTTTCGAACCTGGCGTGCGCCACTTAGATTTTCTCTGCTGAAAAACGGTTTTTAAATCAAATAGCAAGCTTGTCGGAAACTAAAACAGTATTTATGGTGGTATGGTCCGGCGGCATGATGATTAAATATTAATATAAGGCACGATTGCAAACACTTGCATATGCGTAAGGGTAATATGCGCGTGTTAGAATATTCGTGCTGATTACACCTATATGCTTGCGCGCGTACATAAGCGCGCTCCCGCGCATAGGCATGCAGTGCACGCTTTAATTGATGCTTAGCTATATTGTTCGAATCATAGCAAACTAGGATCCATAGAGACTTCGATTAAGAACATCGGTTCTAATCAAGCTCAAGACATTTTAAGATAGGCAGCTGTAGGTGGTCGGTGTAATAAGCACGTCGGGGTGTCAGCCTCGCTTTAGAAACGGGGAGGCCTTGATCGTCTGCCATCGAGCAGGGTCGCGGTGGTTGATATTGCAAGAGTGAAGTCGCCAATGCGCATGTGAGGATGTGCGTACATATACTCTCTCTATGTACGAGATGAGGTGCATAAGCGGGCTTTGATTCCGATATGCAGCTGCGACTTCACGATACGGTCCTCTTACCCTGAGTTGCCAATACTTCCTTGGTGATTCTTGGTAATTGAGTTCGAATAGCCGTTATAGAGTCCGGCATTGCGGATCGAAAATAAGTACAGGCCTGTACAGACGAGTTGATTTTCGTGGCTTACTAACAGCTTTGTCTGTTCTTAAGTGGAAGCAACGCGGATAGAGTGCGCACTATAATAAAATTCAAATATTATATTCAAATATAAAAAGTCAAATACTTCTTTGGCGTGGCCTGTTCCTTAAGAAAAGGAGGTCTAGATAATTGCGGCCTAATCAATATCAACCATCGAGGTGCGAGAAATAATAATATCAAGCTACCTCTTATTAATGTATGCTCATTATCATTTTTATAGCTGGCGAGGAGATGAAAGGGACCAAAGCGCAGGCTTTAATCCGTGTAAGGACTGAGAAGTGATTATATTTGATTACGAATGGACGTTAGCTATACGTCTCGTTGGATATGGAGGACGCGTCAAGCTTCTATCTGTATTTTTCCGACGACAAGATTATACAGGTCGGATATCTCCTCACGGCCACGGAAAGAGAGGTCCTCGTTCACGAGTGGCCTCGCGGCGTTAAAACGCTGAAGCTAGAAATTCCAGAAGGGACGAATAAATTCCCAGTATCGAGAGATGAATTAAGAAAAGCTCTGGAGGATATAGAGCGGAAAAATGAGGCACGAGTCACGGAGGCCAAAATTGAGGCGGCTAAAGAACGGGTGGAATTCTTCCGCCAACAGAGAGAATTGAACAAGGAGCTTATTCAAAGCTTGTCTCTATAGCTGACTGAAACCGTAAGGTTACACGTCCTGAACCTGAACAACATCAAGGATCAGGAAGTCAGAGTCAACATTTTTGCGAGAAGATTCACAAAAATGTTGCGCTTGAGAAAGAGAACTCCAGAGAGCAAGAAAATTTGAGCCTAAACCAGGAGGTTTGGCCAGAGGCAAATCCATTTGCATATGGTGCAACACGCCCCGTCCCAACTATTGTTGAGCGCAGGGTGGTAAGTACTCAAGAAGAAAACTGGGATGAGGTAAGATCTAAAAATTATAATAATTTTAATTATTCTATTAATGATTTCATATATACTGATAATATTTCTGAAAATATTTCGAATACAGATGCAGTGCATCATAATGCTGTATCTGAAAATACATTAACAGACTGTGTGTCTAATAACGAAGCGAGCGAAAATGCAACAATTCGAAAAGATGCGATTGATGTTGACAAAGAATGTCAAATGATGAGCGGGGAGATGAACCAACGTAATGATGTCAAGAAACAAGTAGAGTCACGCGACGATAATAATATCGCGCCGAATATGAAACAAATAGTTAATAAACTATTAGAAAGTAAATTAAAAGAGAGATCAAGTGACTATAAAATTGAATTGCTCGCGGAACGTCTCGAGAATTTAGTAAGTAAAGATAGCGGAGTAAATAGGAAGTATAAGCTAACGATTGATTCGCGATTCGAAATTTTTAAAGATTACTTTACAACTGAATTGAGAACTAAAAGGTTAAATTATATTATGAGCATGGACGAGAAGCAATTAATAGGTTTTCCGAAAAGAAAATAACAGACGATAAACACAAAGTACGAGAAATTATTATTAATCATATAGACTTGTATTATCAACGCGTGGTAGAAATAAAATCACCGCGTCAAATAATTCAAAAACTTGAAGAATATAAACATCTTGAATGTAGAGTCACGCGGGTCGCGGCTAGAAAAGATTTGTATAGCTTAAAACATATTTCGAGCAAGGAAAAAGCTGCTGATTTCTGGAATCGTTTTGAGGATAAAATTAGAACTTTTGAAAACGCGCCTAGATCAAATAAATTATCAAGCGATGAAAAGCGCGATATATTTTACAACACGATTGCTGGTTCACTCCCAGAAACAATTTTAGGAGATTACCTTCATGAAGGCACAATGGGTGTAGAAATGGAGTTAGAAGTACTCAAAAACTTGATATTGCAGGTGGAAGCCGTGAAACCTGTGAGAGAGGCTCAAGAGAGCTCTCTCAATGTAGGGATGAGTTGGTCGTCCTGGCCTTTTACACGGAGATATCCAGAGCCTAGAGACGCGAGGCCGAAAAGACGCGCCTTTATACAAGGGACTCCGAGACGCGATGCGGGAGCTAGATTGTCTTTTGACAACGATAAGAGGCGATGCTATGGATGCGGACAGAAGGGGCACGTGAGTGCAAACTGCCCGAATCAGGGAAAGATTTTCTGTTATAATTGCTGCAAAGCAGGCAACCATATAGCCAAAGATTGTAGGGCCATGAGGCCAAATGGGGAGCCAGAAAAGAGAAAGGTTCCAATGAGATCTGGAAATAAACTCAAACGACTGAGACATGAAAGAAAGCCACTGAAAAGCAAAAATTCTTTTAGCCTTGCCGGTATACAGGAGGAAGAAACTCCCATAGGTAAGAACAACGATCATTTTATATTTAATACATTTGATAAATATACTGTAAGGGAAATCAAACATAATAATGCATTGGAGTTCATCGCTGACTCAGGATCTACTGAGCACATCAGCAATAGTAAAATTTTTTTTAAAAAATTAGATACAAACTTCAAGTCTAAAATAAAATGCGCGAACAAAAGGTCGGATCTACAGATAGAAGGCAAGGGAGATATCAAAATCGAGAACGAGTTAGGCAAATCCATAAAACTTAAAAATGTTTTGTACTCGAGCAATCTCTTGAAAAATCTATTCTCGTTAAGAAAGCTTGTAGAGCAAGGTATAGAGATATATTTAAATGACGAAAAGATAGATATTCTAGATCCGAAAACCAAAAACTTAGTGCTATCTGGCATTTACGAATCATCGTTCTGGGTGTTTACTGTAGAAACTAAACGGGACTTAGGCGCGGCGCAATCAGCAGAAACAGCTGATAATAGAATCAATCAGGGCGTTAAGACTAGAAGCAAGAGCAGTGCAGTAAAAGCAAAAAAGGATAATAAAAAACTTAGCAAACAGATGCTGTTGCACTTACGCTTAGGACACGCGTCCGCGAAGTACATGACAGAATTTTTCAAACACAAAACACTACAGTAAAACTGCGTTAGCATATCCGATGCGCCATAAAAACAATACCGGAGAATATTTAGAGGGAGGAGTGAAGAGATTGAGAAATATCCTCGGTATTGATGAAAAAGTATGCTACCTCAGGTGCGATAAAGGCACCGAGTTTACAAGCTCAGACACAGTAAACATCTTAAATAAACTCGGAGCCGAGCTACAGCTCACGTACCCTGTTACACCGGAGCATAACGGAGTGGCAGAAAGATGTAATCGAACATTAGAAAATAAAGTTTGGACGATAATGCATGATGCAGGAATGCCACCAACACATTGGGAGTCAGCAGTCCGCACTGCAACCTACATATACAACAGAACACCACACAATTCGGTTAAGTATAATATACCATTAAAGATACTATCAGATAGATACAAAATAGATCCAACAAAATGGAGACGTTCGGTATTTAGAAAGCAAAGGAGAACAAAGAATAAATTCGGCACAACAGGCATCAAGGTATTTCTAGTCGGTTATAACAACAACGGGTATAACATATACGTATCAGAGGATAGGAAAATATATGAGTCTAGAGGCGTGAGGTTTATAGAAACTCAAACTTATAAAGATCACTTCAAACATGACAACAAGACGGACAGTCAACCGGACAGAACAAAAACAATAAAAGAACTAGAACATAGAATCACAAGAAGTGTGTCTAAGAAAATAGAAAGTCAAATAGTTTATTCGTTAGATGCGGAGGATAATAATACCGATATTAAATATCATGCGTTATTAGCTAGGATAAACGGAGACTCTCAAACTTATAGAGAAACAATAAATTCATTATTATTCTAAATGTCAGATTTTCTTTGTGAATCTTGGGAAGTCCATAACATTTTGCTACAGTTCCATTTTCACATTTTAAATACTTATATATAGTATCATTTATATATTCATTTCTTTTCCAATTATTTAATCACTCTCACATTTATTATATTATTTATACAATTTATGTAATCAATTTTATTGGAACCTACAGTTACATTACCTTTGTCGGCCTTTTGGAAGATTATATTAGGGTTATATCTCAAAAAATTCTTCGCGGTAATTAAATCATGTATAAAATTACTATTTAAAAAATTACCAAAAATTTATTTTCTCTTTTAAAATTTTGTGAACGTGGATATTTTGGAACATGGTATTAATAATAAGTATAAAAGGAAGAGTCTTGAAAGTATTCACATTTCCAGGAATCGAAACAATGTGAATTTAATGTTAGAGTCTGGTAAATTGGACAGTGCTTATCATTCCTTATTAAATTGATTGGTTTTGAACAATTTGTGTAGAGGGGGAATTGAGATTTAATTTACTAAATTTGATGGTGGTGATGGGGTATATATAGATTAGAATATAAGGTTGAGTTTAGTCCCTGATGAGGAGCCGTAGCGAGTTCGAAACGTTGGACAAGTCTTTAATTTTGAATTTAATTTTTATTTTTAATTTTTATTTTATTTTTATTTTTATTTTATTTTTATTTTTAGAGTGAATTGATTGGACTGGAAGACCAATAAAAAAATATTTATTAACTGACCATAGCAGCTTAAAGTGGCTGCACACACTGAAAAATCCAGTAGGATGCCTGACACGATGGGCCACGGCCTTACAGGCCTGTAATATGGATATCATCCACAGGAAAGGCGCGCTCTACAAGGTGCCTGATGCGTTATCCCGACCGCCTACCAAAACTGCGTCGCATACCACTTCTCTCACGACCATTGAGCAAACAGATTGTAGACAAACAAACTAAAACAGTTCAACCGTCAAACCGAGAGATTCACAGACTGAATAGCTGTCAACGGCCTGCTATATTAACATCAACCAAAAACGACAACTGAGACACTAGGAACAGGCACAGAGGATTGCAAACTGGTAAGTTCGTCAAAAGATAGGGAAAGGATAATGCACGAATGCCATAACGCAACAACATCAGGGCATTTCGGAGTAAAAAAGACTTTTCAGAAGGTGAGCCAAAACTACTATTGGCCCATGATGAGAGCGGACACATATAAATAAGTGCGAAACTGTCCCGAATGCCAGATCCATAAAGTGTTACACAGAGCACCCGCAGGATTGATGGGAAAAAGAAGTATAGAAGGCCCATTATTTATGGGACCGCCCCCCAGCAAAGTCCAACATAAATATTTGCTGGTGTTAGAAGAGCTCTTTACAAAATACGTAGAAATACGGCCGTTGCGTAAGACCACTGAACAAACAGTGATAAAAGCTCTAACGTTTACTTTAACGTTCCACATTCTTCTGCCTTAGATTCAACAGCAAGAAGATGCATAGAGACAAAGAAAAAGGTCTCCCACGAACCAGGTAAAGGGTACTGCGGACGCTGTTTCCCCCAGGAGTGTACTGTCCGTTCAAGAATATATACCAAAGGTGATGATACACCACCTATAAATAGACGGACCTGGAGACGACGTTTCCCCCATGGGTGCACCGCCGGCACATGAATTTACCCGTGGACGTTTTTCCCCCGGGGGTGTACAGTTCATGCAAAGATGTACATAAGAGGTGACGATACACCACCTAAATATGACAGAATTGATAGAGGTACTACACGAGGTGCGAGACGAAGGAACGCAAGTCGATCTGATCTCGTTCAATCCAGATGCGACTCAGGATCTAGAGATCGAAGAGGAACATCCACAGATAGGACGATTGACGAATAAAATATCATTCTAGCTTATCTTTCTCGATACAAGTATTCCGCTTACCGACCCATTAGTGCGAGAGCAGCCCCATCCAAACCCTACCGAATCAAAGATATTTAAGCAGCATGAGAAGTTACAGCGCCTATCTATAAAAGACAGTAAAGTTAGGAAGGTGAAAGAAACAGATTGGATTTACAATCCATTCGAAGGACGTTACGAAGATCTAGTGGACAAGATCGCAGTGGACACCGATTCAGGCAGCGATGATTCGCATAGAACAGGACCGCTGCAAGCCTCTCGGTGTAAAATAAGGGTCCACTGCAATCCCCAAGATGCCCTTCTGTATACGTCAGGGAGACAGGTAAGGTCAATCAGTCCCCTGTCCTACCGTGCAGGACCGAGAATTCCCCAAAATGAACCAGTGAAAAAGGAAGCGATAACCCGCCAAGATCCAATTATACTGATTAGTACACCAGAGGACGACGAAGTTCGCCTATATCGAGGAGACCGCTACGCATTTATGCGATCTGTGGTTACTCAGAAATCGAGTAAATGGAAGACCCGCCTCAAATTCCCGGAGAAATCATAGAAGAAACCACAAAAGAAAACGATTGTACCGTCAAAATACAAGGACAAACGGAACCCTGAGGGAGAGGCAGATTCCAAGGAGGCGAAGGATATTAACGCCGCCACTCAGTATGATCCCATTCCAGCCTTGACGGATATGGTTGTAGAGACCCCCAAAGACTTCGTACCCCCCAAGAGACCCCACCAGTCCCGACCCTCGATGCTTTTACCGCGGCAAGTTTGCATACACCTATCCGCGAAGGGTGTTGTAACTGCAGTGAGTCTGGTCACTACTATACAGATTGTCCATATTCGTGCAAAGGCTGATTCTGCTTCAGATGTAGCAATCCAGCAAAGGACCTGCCATCGTGCACCACGTGCAGAGACAGACCGACCCCTGTAGAATCGTCGCAGTCGAATAAAGTGAAGTCGACCCGATAGGAATCCTCAGGAGAGAAAGAAGAAAGAAGTGGCGTACAGACGACACAAGCCACGGTGATGCCCATCGTAAGTGAAGATACCACCGTAAATCAACAGTCAGTGGCTGAAAAGCTACAGCAAGTAACCGGTGCACTGGGTCACACCACCCAGCCTCTTATGGTATTTATGCCAGGAGCGTCGGTGTACTTCAAAAAGTAAAAGTCCTGTACCGCCCATAAAACTTCCTCATATCTTACAAAATTCTTCCGCATATCATATCATATTCTTCCCCCTATCGTAGTTAGTTCTTCTCCCTTAGTTTAAAACTTCCCCCTATCGTACTTACTAATACTTCTGATGGAGCAAATGTAGATCGAGGGCGCAATCACAGTGATTCATTCTTGTTGAAAAAGAGCGAACAACACCGGCCTGATTTTAAAGAATTGAATATAAACCTCTGATATCTCCCCTTTTTCTAGCGGAGCCTCAAAAAGGGAAAAAAAGCTCAGAAATACCGGCTAACTACAAGCCGACGACAGACCGACGAAAAAGGGTAACGAATGAGGTCAGGCTAAAAACGATACCAAATTGTTATTAGTCAGCAATACAATTCGCAATAGAAAAATCCAGATTGAGAATAGAATATAAATCTGGAGTACAAATGGCAATAGAAGAATCCTAAAGCAGGAGAGGAAGAGGGCAAATGGAAAATAATAATGATGAGTGTAAATTAAAATATAGAAATTGAAAAAATTGAAGATACAGAAATAATAGAAGTAGACTTAGACTAGGAAAAAGAATAGACTTAGGAATAGGAATAGGTAAAACATATTAATAGTAAGAACATATGCTATAAATTACAGTATTCATTATTTTATTATTAAATTAAACTTTTTTTATCTCTTATAAAGTTAGATTAAGAAGTACATTTTTTTATTAGGTTACAAGCAATTATGATTGATATAGGTTAGGTACGATGTTCAAAAAAAGTTTTGTTTTTTTTCTTGCTTTTCGTTAACATCACCACGTGTAGCTGATCAGCATACCGAATAAGTAAAGGTAAGAGTAGTCGCGTGCTAGTGCACAGGATAATATATATATATATATATATATATATATATATATATATATATATATATATATATATAAGAAGGTATGCCCTTATTGATGTACTTGATAATAGCCAAAACTGCTGGATCGATCGCCTTCAATTTGTCACCACATAATCTAATAATCTATACCCTTCAGGATTAGACAATAGGCTATTTTTTGCAAATTCCAAAAAAATGACGGAAAAAAGGTAGTTACTTTACAAATAACGTCAAGGAAAAATATATATATGTACGTATGTATGTATGTATGTATCTATATATTTAGGTAGACTGCCACGCTATTCATTGCATATGAATTTAAAATATATAAATATATAGTTATTGTAATTAGACTATCATATGTACATTTTTTAGTTCTAAATATTTGAATGATAGAAGTTATCTATTTATCAAATGAACTTCAGAAGAAGAACGCTTTCAATTAATTTTATTTCTGAGAAGGTGCACATTAGTCGAAAGTGTAAGAATTTTTAAGGACATTATCTGAAATATAATACAAATAAATTATCTTAAATACATTATCTTAAATACAAATACCTTATTAATTTTTATAATTTTCAATTAAAAAATAAATTGATCGATTATGTTACACTTAATTTTTCTGGTAATTTTCTTTCATTTAAAATGTTGTACATTTAAATACATGCTTTATTAATTATACAAATGGTTTATTTACATACTATTAGTTAATCATTTATTCCAAATAAATAATTTATATATTTGTAATAATGAGATGTGTATTTAGATACTGTAAATAATTTTTTGATTGACGAAAACTAACATTTTTTTTAAATAAATTCGATTCTTATTCATTTGAAAAATATTTCTTTGCTTTAACGAAATTATCAATGTTTTATCAAATCATTTTCAATGCCGTATAATTCAAACAAAATAAAAAATGGCACTGTAGAATCTTAACTTATTAGGCTATTATTATTATATTGCAGTTAAGAAGAATAATTCTATTTACATATTTGGCTTATTATTGTATGAATACGTACACACACACACACACACACACACACACACACACACACACACACACACACACACACACACACACACACACACACACACACACACACACACACACACACACACACACACACACATACATACATACATACATATAACATCTACACATCCACACAATATTATATAAAAAGTATAGTAACCAGAGAACTGAAAAACTTGGATCCACCTGGCGAAAAATTTTTTGAAACTTTTTTGTTTTTAACACACAAGATATGAAAATTAATGATATTCTTATGAAATTAAATGTAATGCATTGAAGAAAATGCATTTGATTTAGCCAATTTAAATAATTTGGACAATTAATTATGTTATCGTATCAACTAAATCAGTACATGTATATATATATATATATATATATATATATATATATATATATATATATTTAAATATATATTTTTTATAATTAAAGACAGTTATTTATATTAAGAGTGCTCCATACCTCTGACGGAAGTTAAAATCGATTGAAGCGCCTGATTTTTAATATACTGTGTAAGTTTACGGAACTTGAAGTGTACAAAAAATGCTGTTCTGTTTTATCGATTGTTCTAGTATTAATCAAGGCCGTAGTAGCCCAAGTTAAATATCTAAATTATAAATGATCCATACAAAATTTATATTTTATAATATTCTTATGAAATAAGTAGCGGAGTAGTTGATCATTTGTATATATATATATATATATATATATAATTTACACACATAAAACGCACAGAGAGAGAGAGAGAGAGAGAGAGAGAGAGAGAGAGAGAGAGAGAGAGATATGCATATATATGTATATTAATCTTGATATGTATATGTATTGATATTATTATGTATTAATTTTAATTTATATTGCACTGTGACACTGATGGAAATATTTATTAATTTAGGCATGCACATATATATATATATATATATATATATATATATATATATATATATATATATATATATAGTAGATTTAAGTGTAGAAGATAAGGATACTAGGAGACGAGCAGTAATAAAGAAACATCAGCTCGACATCCAGCGTTTGATTGAAATACGCATATATGTATGCGTATCTACACACACATTATCATATATAATCTCCATACTCCTAATTTCTAACCAAATTACTTACTCAAAAATGTCAAGGGCCGTGGTGGTCGCAAACGATTAATATATATATAGTAACTTCATATTGAGTTTATATCAAAACTTGTTTACCAATGATTTACACAATTTTATACGAAACTTTGGTTTATGGAATGTTACAAAAAAAATGATAAAAAATTAAATGATATTAATTATTTCATTAATGAATAGAATGGGATCTCTTAATTATGAATATTGAAATAAGTATAAAGATAACAGCGAATAATATTTTCAAATTAATTTTTTTTTTCGAAAATTTAGATATACAAAATTGACTGTTTAAGGTCAACAATTGTAAAATTAATTATTATACTTAATTTTTGGGATGACAAAATCCAATACACAATAGACTTTATTATTTTATAATTCTTTCAAACTGTTAGTTTATGTATTCTATTAAATTATTTTTTATTAAACAAATAACATAATAAATTATTCTATAAATATTAATTTCTTGCAGTATAGTAATTAAAACTTGCATTTGAAATAAAATTATTATTTATTAGACAGAAATAAAAGGACCTAGTTTATACCATTTCTTAATTTTACTATAACAATGTTGAAATTTTTCATTCTAAGATTTGTCTATTTTATAACCACAATAGTTCAATTATTTTTAGTTCGTGGTGACTAGATTTCAGCCTACTCAAAATTATTAGATGCCTACAAGGTGATGTATAACGCTAATTTTCGATTCTGTTCTGAAAGTTTTGAAAGTATTTTTTCAGCTTTTGTTGGTCATTCTTTGATTTGTTTTTAATTTTCTAGTATTCCTGTGAAATTCTACTTTTAATCTATTCTTGCGCAATAAATCAGCCATTATAACTCCTTTTTTCTACACTTAAATTTGGAATTATTTTTTAGTACCAGGAATGTAATCTAAGGAATTTTTCTTCGTCATTTTATAGAAAACCAAGTTGGCATTCTTTACACGTACAATTTTTAGATATAAAGAAATTCAATATTTTCATTTTATTGGCTTTATGTATAAAATATTAGTTTTGTTATTGCAATGCTATAATATGAAAGTAGTAAATAAAAATATTAAATTTTTATAGTTTTGCGTATACAATACGAAAATGATACAATAACTATAAATAATAAAAATACTACGTTTAAAAACCAATTTGTATATTTCATTTATTTAAAATTAAATATGATATAGAACATTTTATAAAAAGATACATTCGCAAGTTTAGGTTCTACGTGGCTTGGTGATAAAATCACAGCGTAGCCCCCATCTATGTTACGATAATAGGACTTTTTCGAGGAACATAAATTTTAGATTCAGAAATTTGGTCTAATAAATAATAAAAATTTTTCAATTTTTAACTACTTAAAAAATAAAACTAATGACTAAGTATACATTTATAATAAATTTTTTAAGAAAAGCAAAATAACTAGGCGAGTTTGATATGTTTTTAGAATATTAAGAACTTTCAAAAATAAATAACTATTATTGTAAAATTTAACTTGGTTCGAAAAAAATTTCTCTTTATTGTTTTTTTTCCTCTATCCATATGTTATTACAATATATTTCTATCGCATCTAGTGCCATTCTTTTTCGTATTAACATATTTGCGGCGTTGTTATATTTTATTTTTTACGCTGTATTAGAACTGCTTCTTTGGCTGCTTTGCTGGCAATACGATTTTTAGTGCTGTTTGAATGAGCAGATGTCCTTAAGACTTCTATTTTGATTTCTTTTCTTGATTTATTGAATTTTATGAGTTTATAATTCATTTGATTAACTTCTTAATTATTGGCGCTGAAATTGTGCAGTGAATTTAGTACACATTTTGAATATGCACATATATAAGATGAAGCTGTGTCGAGTGGATTGAGCATATCTGATACCAAGAAGTATTTAGCATATATCTGAAGCAAATGCTTCAGCTGAAAAAGTAGAGAATTCGACTGTAAATTGATAAAAATTTTTATCGGTCATACAGTTTTTCTACAATAATATAATATACTAATATAATGAGTATCGGGCAGTCCTTATTTATAATCACCACCGTACAATCTGAAATAGAAATTACAACTAAATAGTAAAATAAAAATTAAATTAAATAAAAAATAAATAAAAAAGTTAGAATGAAATAAATTATATTAGAGTTTAGTCCTTGAAGATGAGCCGGAACTGTTCAAAACGTCGGAAATGAAACGTAAATTTAAATTTAAGCTGGTGGGGGAAATCAGATTCTCCTTTATTAAAATAGAATATAGATTATTTTATTTGTATTATTTTTAATTTTTAATTTAATTGAGTTTTTATTTTATGTGTTATTAGTAATTTGTATTTAAAATTTTATGGGGGTTATTATAAACTAGGAGAGTCTGACTGTCATTCTATTAGTATAATATTTTATTGTATAAAAACTGTAAGACCGATAAAAATATTTATGAATCTACGTTAAAATAAATAAATAAATATATATATATATATATATATATATATATATATATATATATATATATATATATATATATATATATTTAATAAGGTATTATTTTCAATTTTCTATTAAATGAAAATTTAATTAATCATGATTTTTAATTAATACAATAACTTGTGTTGATGAATTACTTTGTCATACTAAAACTGTAATGATCAGATAAAGGAATCATGTATTTGAGTATATGGTCAATAACTGTATTACGGGCATCACAGTCCACGTTCGCGCAAATCGTATCAGTGCGCTGGCAGCTAGTGTATTCTATCAATTCGTTCAACACTGTTTCCAAAATCGTGTAAAAAGTAGTGGCAACAGCATGCGAGTGTTTACGATTTTTTAAACGAATGAACCACAAATCCGAATAGAGTCGACCCAACCTCTCGACAAATTTCGTACAGTTGATCCGATAATATATATATATATATATATATATATATATATATATATATATATATATATATATATATATATATATAATTCAGGTATCAACATAACGATTACCTGATGAATGGAGATGGGTCTTAATACAATTCTTGGTCATGTATTCTGATGGATTATTCTTTTCTCTCCTAAAATGTTAATTATCTCCATATTTAACTTTTTATGAATTAAAAATAATAGCTAATTAAAATTTTATTTCAATAATAATTATAATTTAATGATTAATTAAATAAACATGTAAACAATAATTCAATAGAAATTATTAATTATTAATGGCAAATTAATATATATATATATATAAAATTTATATCAGTATATATTTCATTAAAAAAGTAGAGACAAACGGTTATATACAGACGAGACATGACGGGCACCCAAAATTCAAATAAGTTCAGGTATTTTAAATTTCAATGTACAAGTGATAAACAAAAACCTATAATTTAAGGTGCTATTTTTGAAGAAAAACATTATTAAATAAATTCATCAAAAATGTAAAGCTTACCAAAAGACAATTTGCTTCATCTCCCCTTCCCCAGAGTGGGACACGAGGGTATGAAGTATTTATATTTATATAATAAGATTCTTATATGTAAAGAAAATAAAAATAAGGTAATAGTACAAACATATTAATTTATTAAGTATTAATAATTAAACAAATCGTATAATACGTATGGCCTTCGTTATTTTTAATTTTAAAGGGTCATTTAAAGTATAAATAATTATAAAAATAATGATAAATTAGAGTTTTGAAGGGGGCGGTTTGATTGTTCGTAAGTGATAATATTAATATTATAGATATAATCTGATGTTAATGCAACAAAGATAACTATTATTTTAGTTGCAAGGTGTCCAATATGCAAAATAGTGAAAAATTAGAGTGGAAAGAATATATAATTTTTACTTTAAATAAAAAATATAAAATCACCATCTTCTGGGAAAGTAAGCAGAACAGTATGATTGTATATTTAATAGGATTGGTTTGTACATAGAGAGCAAGTACAGCTTCTAAATATAATGGCATATTATATTCTACATTATAATTATTGAAAAACAATATATATATATATATATATATATATATATATATATATATATATATATGTTTTTACAAAAAATATTTCTATATTATATATCGTGATATTTTTGGCGGTAATATATGTATAATTTTTGTACTTTGACATATTGACTTTATTTAATCTGACAAATTTATTCCAAAAAATTACAATGTATGAAATACTAAACAAAACTTTAACCATACAAGAATATATTTTAAAATAAAATTTTTATAATTACCTATTGAATAGATAGTAATGAAACTATTGAAAAGATACTTATTGAAAAAGATAGTAATTTATAATATATAAGTGCTATTGTCAAATAGTGTTACTTCATTAAAAATTATTTTAATATTTGAATCTGTAACAGTTTTTTTACAAAAAGTTTCTATAAAAGCTGTTTATTACATAAATTGTATAAATTATACAAAGTGACAATCACTGTATAATGATGTGTAATATAAGAATTAATTAAAAAATTGCTTTATATAGATAACTATGTATTTAAATATTTATAATATAATATATTAATTTAGGAGTTGTACTTACTCCTTACACACAATTCAGTACTTTATATACACAATCATACTCTTCTACATTCCAAAATAATGATGGTTTTATGATATTTTACATTTGAATTAAAAATTATATATTGTTTTCACGTTACTTTTTCTTATCCGTTTTATATAATAGGAGTGCATATCGAAGTAATAACTCAAATGCATCAATTACACGTTGTGAATACTCAAGACTCTCATTTCTTTCTAAAATTATGAGTTTTAATCGTAGCTAAAAGACTATCCTGCAAATAAAATAAACATGTTTGAAATTTTGGGAATTAAAGTGCTTTAGTTGTCATAAAAAACGATTATAAAAAATTTTTAGGATGTATATAAATATTAAATCTGCGTAGGCAATAATAACATTTTTGCCTACATAAATATTATATATACTTTGGTTAGGAAAAGAACAATTACTTTCCTATTATATTTTTATATATATTTTTTGGCTCAAGCTCGTACATCTCGCACCTCCCTGTAATTTCAAATTTCTGTATTACATTACTATGTTTGCAATGTGTTTGCATGCATATATGTATGCATGTGTGTATTTATGTGCATATATATATATATATATATATATATATATATATATATATATATATATTCTGCACCAGGCTTCATAATTCTTTATTTGATTTGTACGGCATTGAATATTTTCTTCAGCGCCACCTATTCAAAAAATCAGAAATTAAAGTTCTCACTTTTTTATCTACAGAATTGACAACTTGCATTATAACCATAATAAAATATTATATTTCGTTTTACTCCCTCAATTCTATGAATAGAAAGATGAAACAAAGTTCATTCGATTCATTATTCAATTCTACATCCGGGGCTATCCAAGTTTGATCTGTACTATACATATAAAATTTATAATATTTGTTGTTATTTAATGTTACTGCAAAGCGGCGATGTCTATAGTGCAGACGACAGTTAGATAAACATTATCTTATTTTTTTAAACTAACTTTGAAACATATTATGAAAGCAGTAAGGGAAACCCCCAATTGTAGAATTTTTCAAAGATTCGTATAAAATTTGTTTCAACATTGTAAAACGTAAAATGAGGACGCAAAACGAAATCTACAATTTACACATTTTCATTTCCGTTTTAATAGTTCATCGTGGCGCTGGGATCGCGGTATGGAGCACTCTTAAACAAATATTTCGTTTTTTCAATTTTAAGAAATGTATTTATTTAATATTACAAAAAATATTTCAAACAATAGTTGGAGATCTTACTAAAATATATTTTTTATATTATGCGTTTTATTTATACGTTTACTTCTACAATCAGCATTTTTCAAGAAAGATGTATTTGATGGTATTTGTGTTGCCTATAATCCAAGAATTTTTCAGGAGATCCTATTGAATTGAAACGGAGCTATTGAACTTTTCTCCAAAAATTTCTTTTTTTCATTATCTTATGATTATCTTATTGTCATATCGTAAAGTTTTTTCCCTATGGATACACCGTGCACACCGACTATGCACCGATTACCTGGCCCGAATGTCGCGCTGATTCGAGGACGCCATCTGTACTACAGTAGTGCCTACATTTACATTCTTTGATATATACATGGACTCCAATATATATAGATATACCTGAACAAGTTTTACATGACATTCATTTCTTGTATATCTATATATATCTGGTAGCGACAGTCACGCTTTCCAGTGGATTTGTAACCCAACTACAAATAGTTATCCAAAGACTTTATCCAACTGAAAAATATGAGTGAAGTGTTAATAATCCTAATGAAATATCGCAAAGTGAAGGTTCGTGAGATTGCAGAAATGACACAGATATCATATGGAAGCGTATTTACAATCCTTCATGTTCCAATTGAGCATAAAAAAGGTTTATTTCAAGTGGGTGCCGCGATTGCTTGCAGTGAAACAAAAACAGTTACGAGTCGACGATTCAGAGAGCTGATTATCACACTTAACATACAATAAAAAGGAATTCCTGCATCGATAAGTGATCATGGATGAAACATAGATGTAGCGCATGGCTGGTGAAAGCCGCCCAAAGCGTCCAAGAATACAGCAGTTTGCTGGCAACGTCATAGCGTCTGTTGTTTGGGATACACGTGGCGTGATTTTCATTTCCAACCTGGAGAAAGGTAAAGCAATCAACATTGATTTGTTGGTACGTTTGATGGAGGAGATCGCAGCAAAACCAGCGCACATGAAGAAGAAAACAATCTTTTTTTACCAAGACAATGCACCGTACCACAAGTCCATGAAAACAATGTCAAAACTGAATGAATTGCGCTTTGATTTGCTTCCTTCTTCCTCGTGTTCACCAGATTTAAACCCCCGTGACTACTGGCTCTTTGCTGAGCTCAAAAAAAGGTGCAGGGAAGAACATTTGCGTCGAATGTGGAGGTTGCCGAAACTGAAACCTATTTTAAAGCAAATGATAAATCCTTGTATAAATATGGTATGCAAAAGTTAGAAAGGCGTTGGAACTATTGCATCACTCTAAAAGGAGATTATATTAATGATTAAAAATGTTTTTTTTTTTTTAAATGTTATTTCGTTGTTAGTCTCGGGACTAAGCAGCTCGATGTATTCAAAACTTCGGTAACATTAATGAAAACTTGTAAATATTAAAATTTCAGAAAATCTCTTAAGCAAAATATCGAATTAATCGACTAACCCGATTTTCATTAAAATTTGTAGCAATATATTTTTTCAGATTCTGATTACAGATATGACAGTAAAAATTGGAGATAAGTCGCAACAAGTGGCCGAGCATTATCGTGATGAAAAATAACAAATTCATGCCTGGTCTCCAATCCTGGCCATTGTTCCTGTAATATTAGCTTCAAACGAATAAGTTAAGTTCTATACAATGGTCTTTTGATGTTACGGCACGTTTTTCATCCCATCATGTACAGAGAATAAACTTACTTACGTGAATATTTCGTTTTGGCGTCAATTGGAAGGGCTCTGGACGTTTCTCTATTGGACGTCTCTCTACTTCAATTCCTACAGCACCCAGTTTCCTTCCTTCTGAATGAATTCCAATTCCTTTCGAGGCAAAGAAACGGCTTGTTGCGCGATGGCCAATGATGCAGCAAAATCTTCTTGAATCTGACATGAATCCTCATTCAGCAGAGCGTCTCATTTCTCGTCCTCAAAACTTTTTGGCTTTTCGGAGCGATCCTTGTCTTCAAATTCAAAACCACCATTTTTGAACCATTTGAACCACTGCTACCTTGCTGTTACTTCTTCTTGCATTCCCCTTTTCTCAATCGCTGCTCATTTCCCTCTCACCACTCTTTCGCTCGATCTCTCCTCTGTTATCCTTTCGTCTCTTCCCCGATCTTTCACCTTCTCTCTCTCTTTTACACTCAATCTTAGCTTCTTCTCCTGTCGCCAGCCTGTCACTCCACCTTCGCTTCGTTTTTCTTTATTTCGTCACTCCATGGCTCTTCACCTTCTTTTTCTACCATTTCCTTTCTTTCGTCGTCCCCGACGTAATTCCAAGTTAAGAAAAGACAAAAGAAGAGTATATACGACGATAAACGACAATGATCGGATCACGTTGGGCACGATGCTCGCGGCTCAAACTGCAAATTTGACAGTAGTTAATCGATATAACTAAAGACGATCTGACAGTATCAAAGTTCTACAAAGACTAAGTTTCGCAATGTTATTATGGAAGATTATTTAAATTTTGAATTTGTTACTAGAATGATTACCTTTATTTATCGCATTTGATAACAAATTTATCTTCAATTTTATTTATGTATAGGAGTAGATTTGAGACAAAAAAATTACTAACTTAGCATGTCGAACGAACATTGAGAAATATCTGTTTGCTTTAAGTTTAGCATAAAAAAAAATTACGTTACAAGCCTTTTTTGTATAAATTTTTATTGTATAATTATTTTTGTATAAAATAATAAATTACAATTCGTAGATTCAAATAAAAAAAAATTTTATCACGCTCCATAATGGATTAAATTTTTTTTTCATTTCATCAACCCTATTTATAAGTCATTGTCATCCCAAATATATCAATGTACGTATCTTATTGATTTCATTTATGCATCTAACGTACTGATATTCATTTTAATTTTTATGAAAAAAAATAGAATGACTTAAAGGATCGATTCAAGCTATTTTACTAATGAAGTTTTAATAAATTGTTATCGTTTAATATACTGTTACAATGTACCTAATACGACTTTAATTGCAATTCGCATAATAATAATTCAATAAAAAAATTAGATTTATAATAGCAAAAAAGATTAGATAGTAAAGATCTTAGCATAGTAAGAATTTTAAATACTTCTCTATCTTCTCATGTATTTTATAAAAACTTCATATAAAATATTTTTCTAAATTGAGTAATTTATTAAGATAAAAAAGTTATTAAAACATATAAACATATGTTAGAGATATAATTAGCATGTATTGTATGTGAACGAATGCGTGCGCAGGTCGTTGCGGGATGGAAAAGGTACCACTAGGCCTGTTGGGAGACGATCGGCGGAAACCTGAGGGAAAATCTCCCATTGAGCAGGTCGTGATAGGTTAGCGTTACGAAGGTATCGAGCCGAGTGAATGAGCGAGGATAGACAGACTGATTGTGAGGACGATAGAGTAAACATCGTGGCATGTGTGCGCAGATCATATAAATATATATATATATATATATATATATTGCATTATCGAGAGCAGTCATTGTAAAGCGAAGTCGCATTTAGTATCTTAGAATATAATATCCAGTTTTCTTATAGTTAAAGGTGACTTATTTTATTATCCCGACACCAACACCCGTCCCAATATTTTCCATCTATAACAATTCAGAAGTGGGATAGCAACAAAATGACCGAGGAAGCTATGGAAATTCGTATGCTGAAACAGTAGCTACAATCTGCGCAAGCAGAAGCTCAAAGAGCGCTTCAAGAAGCAGCGAATCAATGAGAGCGTCGTCAAGTTATCGAAGAAAGATTAGCAGCGTCAGCTACACTAGTGGAAAATTCGGGGAATCAACTGGATCAGCTCGTGAGCGTAATGAAGCAATTTTTGGAGCATCAAATAACGGACAGACCAGCAGTATACAGTGTGATACCGGACGTACAAAATGCAATTCGTGATTTTTGCTTATAGTTAAAGGTGATTTATTTTATTATTCCGACACCAACACCTGTCCCAATATTTTCCATCTATAACACATACATAATAATATATTTAATTTTCATATACCTAAATAATATTTATACAAAATATTTTTCTAAAATCTTCAGAAATAGATTAATAAAAAATAAATTATGTAATGCAATAACCTCTTAACATAATGGATCATTAAAACAAATGCCTAAATGCATTTTATATGTATCCCTATAAATAATAGCTTATGTAATATACATAAATAAATCTAAAACTCTAAAAAAAATAATAAATAAATAGTTGTAACGGAAATGCAGCTTAATAAAGATGTGAGATCATTTATAAATGCCGAGTTTATTTTTTCACATCATTTTGTCTACGTAAGATATACAGATATAATAACGTGTTCAGTCGGTTCTGTGATATCCCGTATATTCGAAACTCTTACCACCTCTGTCACGATTATGCGCTCATGATATTCTAATACGGTAGAAGTCCCGCGATGGATTTCCGATATTTAATATCTCTATATATCAATATATAAATTCAAACCTAACATTTTTTTGATATACACTTACATTATATTTAGGTGAACATACTTCTGCTATTTTTTCTGATAATTCATTATTATTAGAGAAAGCAGATATGAACTTGTCAGGCCCGTTCCTACAAAGATTATGCTGTTTCTTTTTTTAATTTTGACAAATTAAGCAATATCTTGTTATATATAATTGTTATTTATAATCCACTCATTATAAACTATAAATCACATGTATTTATATTTTTGGATATCAAAAACGTATGTAGTTACAATATTGAAAGTTATTAACCAATAAAGCTTCATTTAATGATATTACTATATATATTGTAAAAAATTTTCATGCAAAAATTAATTATTAACAAAAAAAACAGCGTTACATAATTTATTTTTTATGAATTCATTTCGGAAGATTTTATGAAAATATTTTGTATAAATAAATTTTCCTTTCCGGTACCATGCCGCTAATATGAGCAGTTATATCTGGGACACCGTGTATATATATATATATATGTATATATATATATATATATATATATATATATATATATAATATTCACCAGGGATCTGCCGTAAGAAGCATAAATAGTAATCAAAGTATCAGGAGCGCAGAATCATGACAAAGGTGGTAATAATTTCGAATTTATCGGATGTTACAGAACAGATTGAACATTTTATTATATCTGTATAGCTTATAAAAATCTAAAATTACCAATAAAGAAATATTTATATCAATTGTTGTTAGTTTTGGATTTATAAACAAAGCATATCGATAACCTCAGTATTTGAATTTTCGGTCGAGAGACTGGAATGAGAAGAAGGAATTAGAAATTGTAGGCGGAGCCTCTCACTGTCTATGAAAGAAATGGGAGGAAAAGAATATTGATAATTTGTTTTCGTTAGCAATAAAGTCTATCATGTTGCGGTCATCGCCTCGCCCTCTTGTATTTCTAAATTAATAAATACATTAGCAAATATTGCTATTGGTCTTACAGTCCAATTAAATTAATTAAAAATAATACATAATAATATCAATATATATTTGTATGAATATTAGCAGTTATTTGTTTAATAGTATTATTCCATTTCATAAAAGTTCAAAGTATCGCGCAAGTTTCGGCCAATCAATGCAGAGAGGAGTAAAGCCTTGAATGCGAATGTCCCAGTTATTGGTACCGTCTGACATCTCTGAATACCAGTCTATGAGCTATTCAGGGCCAGTAAAGGTAACTATATTTTAGGTTTCAGCGCCACTTACAGTAATTTCTGAACTAAATAATGAATTAAATATATATACAATATATAAACAGAGATGAGATGGGATATGAGTGACCCCCGTGTATTGCGTGTGCACGCCTTTGATAAGCTCGTTTGCCTCTAAAATCTGTAATTAACTGAGTTTTATAAAAAAATCAAAATCCTACTGACTTAGCGATTTTAAATTATTGAAACCCATTTTTTTAGTTAGTCCAAGTAGACAAAATTTTTGAATAAATTTGAACTTAAAAAAATCATAACCTTTTAAATATATTGATTCTTATAGGTTGTAACGAGGTGCGTATCTCAGCCCGTTACGTACTTACTGTCGTCCTTGTCTTCCAGGGCGGGAACTCGGGCTGATTGATTTAACTAATTTTTTTTTATCTTATATATTAATCATATTTGTAATATCATCGGGTATACTAATTATATCATATAAATTATTTTATGTAAATTGTATTATATAGATTAAATTATATTATATATATATTAAGTAAATTTTTTTCCTTTTTTTATTCATTAAAATATTTCACATAAATGATCACACCTATATCCCAAATAGATTCGTTTTATTTAACAATATGAAAAAAAAGGTACAAGCATTTTCTGTCGTCCTAACAAAAATCTTCCTTTCTACTCGGCTATAAAGAAATAAATTTTGAATATTCCGCGAAATGTTATATTAAGATACGCCGCATCGGTTATACATTAAAGATGGCTGTGTCTGCCATCTTCCGCGCCTTCTCACACAACGGAGCTCGCTTGAATTCTCCACCCTCCCCTTTTGTGGTCGTCGCAACCTACTTTTTCCTGCGGCTCGCTTACCCGTTCAAGCGAATTACATACAGGTATGTTATAAATATGGGCGCACAGGCCCACTCACCCGCTATTGCTCAATACGAGGGCGTCCCCTCGTGCGCTCGCTACTACTGCCTCTCGTCCTCTTCCTCGGTGGCTCCTCGATCTCGTGAACAAGAGAGAGAGAGAGAGAGAGAGAGAGAGAGAGAGAGAGAGAGAGAGAGAGAACACAAGATAATTTATTTTTGTAATTTTTTTTTGTGTCTAATGACGTCGCCTACAGTCCCGCACACCTCGAACTTCTCGGCTGCACGCGAACTTCTCGCACAACTTCCGCGACTTCCTTTCGAACTCTTACAATCGCCAAGAAGAATGATTTAAATATGTACAAGTGTCCAAGACACGTGGTCGATCCGGTATCTTCAAATCTTCTGAAGTCTCCTTCGTCTTCGTTCTCGATCCTCCAATCACTGCTCTTCCCTTAGCTACGCGCCAAACACCGTTTGTCTTCTCCGATGTGCGCCAGTCTTGTATCCGTACTCCGGATACTGTTATGACCGACATTGTCCGTCGGCAACACGTTGTTTCATTACTTGCGCCACGTGCCAAGTTTGCATTTACCCGGGGAGTATATCTATATACATCACCGACGAGTAGTTCGGCGCGGCGCCACTACGAGCATCGGCGTTTCCAGTTCGGCCGTCTGCTGTGCGGACGGCGCACACCGCATATCTACGGCTTTACTAACTCTTCTTGTCTTTTTTTCAGTGTGCTGAGTGTTCTTCTTTCACTGCTGAGCTACTGATGTTGAGCTCGGTATGCGTCCCTTTTGTGCGGCATTTTTCATCATCTTGCTGCTTCTTTGTGTTCACTATATTATCGGTATTGTGGGCTTCATGTATGCCATATATAACCTGGCATGGCCACGTGCTTTCCAATTTTCCACTTCCAGCTTGCAGCTTCCGAACGACTTGAGGATCTCCGCTACGTATGAAGTGTTCTTTATTTTATTTCATCTAATATTCTTATTCACATCTGCCTTCCGGATATTTTTCTAATCCCTTCCTCATTTTGAGGTTATGTTGGGGCTCCCTACTGGATTTTCTTTCTCCCTCTCTCTTTCTTTTCATGCATCTCTGTTTCTTTTCTCTTGTGTCTATATCTCTCCGTTTCTTTCTCTCTATCTTGCTTTATCTCTTAGCATCTGGGCCTTCCTTTACTGCTATGTATATATAATTTTTCCTCTCTACTTCTCTCTTTCCATATTTTCCTTTACTTATCTGCATGCATACACTTTCCTCTATTTCTGTCTCTACTTCTTTCTTTCTATATTTCTTTTACTATGTGTGCACATTCCTAGATGCATGCAGTCGCTTCCAGCTATGTGCGTCTTTTTGTCTTATGAAATTCGCGGCTATGTACAAAGTGCTACAGAGCTCGTATCTGGCAATACAATACATCATTTGGAAGGTCTTTACATAACGTACAAAACAACGCTATGCATGATTAGTTTGGACATTGCGTTCAACAGTTATAGACGTGTAAACATGGAGTTCACTAACGCCGAAATTCGCGCTATTTTAAAGTTTTCCTTCGTCAAAGGCAAATCCGCTAGAGAAACGTTCCGTGAAATTAATGGCGTTTTGGGAGATGATACGCTATCACTTCGAACTATAGAGGAATGGTTTGAGTGATTCAGAGACGGTGAAAATGACACCATGAATAAGCCAGCCGGCGGAAGACCTGTGACGACGAATACCGATCAAATCATGGAATTTATCGAGTTAGACACCAAATCGACACCAAACCATTTTAAACCATATGCAGAAGGCTGAATGCAAAAACGCTTGATGTTTGGGTGCCGCGTCATTTAACGCAAAAAAACGATCTAGACCGAATCAGCGCCTGCGATGTGCTGCTGAAACGGAACGAACTAGACCTAGTTTTGAAGCGGATGGTGATTGGTGACTAAAACTTCATCACATACGACAATACCAAGCGAAAACGGTCGTGGTCCAAGGCCGGTGGACCGACCCAAACAGTGGTTAAGCCGGGATTGACGGCTAGGAAGGTTTTGCTGTATTTGGCGGGATTGGAAGGAAATCATCCACTATGAACTGCTCCCATATGGCCAGACGCTTAATTCTACCATGTACTGTGAACAATTGGACCGTTTGAAGCAGGCTATCGACCAGAAGCGTCCACAATTGGCCAACAGGAAGGGTGTAATGATCCACCAGGACAACGCCAGACCACACACTTCGTTGATGACTCGTCTGACGCTACGGGAGTTCGAATGGGATGTTTTATTGCATCCACCATATAGCCCGGACATAGCGACAAGTGACTACCACCTGTGCCTGTCCATGTCGAACGCCCTTGGTGGTGTAAAGTTAGACTCAAAAGATGCTTGTGAAAAGTGGCTGTCCAAGTTCTTCGCAAATAAGGAGAGGGGTTTCTACGAGTGGGGTATTATGAAGTTTCCGTCTAGATGGAAACAGATTCTCGAACAAAACGGCGCATATTTGAAGTAAATCCGACCACTGTAACACTTTTTATAAAGCATTGAATGAAGAGCAAAAAACGGAAGGGAGATATTTGACAACCTAATAATAATGATATATATATATATATATATATATATATATATATAGATATAGATGCAATGTACAATATACGGGTGATAGTATATACGTGCGCGCATGTATCCTGAGTATAAAGTCTAGTCCGAGACTATAGCGGGGGGGGGGCCATGGGTGCTGCCCAGGCCTGTGCCTATACGTGTAAGTGCCCTGTGGCCCGGCGAGGACCGTAGCTGTAAACCGAGGGGGGACCTAGTGTGTCAAGCAGAATACGTAAAAATACGTGCATGTGCGTGGTATAGCAGCGCGTGTACATCTTTCGGTTCGTATATAACGGTCGGGTTTCAATTGTAGAATCCGTGGATAAGAGGGAGTGAGATGTGCACCGTATTCTATACGGGGCAGCAGTGTAGGTAATAACGTCCCCCCTGCGTATGCTGGACAGTTTACGTTTGGCTGGTTCGCTGAGTGCTTATGCTTCTGTGTTCGCATGGTTTAAGGGCCTGTCTGAGTTAGATACCATAACAGGGGAGACGTTTTGCCTCCGTCCCCTTGACCTTTAATGTGACTAGAGTGTGTGCGCTGACGACGCGCTTCGAAGCTCTTAATTCCTCCTTAGGAGGTTCGAGGTTAAGGACACGCTTCTTTTCCAAGAAGTAAAATCGAATTCGTAATTAAGGGAATCGTGTGTGTGGTGAGTAGTGTTTGTATAGAGATCTCTAATTAATGTGATTTTAGTCACACCACCTGAAGTAAATCTAGCTAGTATTTACGATTATGATTAAATTCTATAGGTACTAAGGTCGCCGGAAGCGCTGCCTTGGGAAAGAAGGTATGGCGGGCGATCGAGAAGGTATGGAGGAGGCATGACCACGAGCGATACTGTCAAGGACAAAGGGTGTACCTTTATCGCTCGAGTGAGAACACTCTTACCACTATCGTTTCTCTGATACGAAGATGGAAAGAATCGAGTATTTAGTATGCCCTGAGGAACTTAAGGCTCTCGATCGAGTGTGGCCCAAAGTACAAGTCTTAATCGAATTCTTTCCCGAAAAAGAGAAAGAAGCTTCTAGGAGGAAGGAGTCTGAGATTGAGCGCAGTTTAAGTACGATAGTGCGTGACATTCAGTCAGCTACGCGCGAGGCAAAGAAGAGCATGGAGAAATGGGCTGAATCCATGAAAAATCTGGTCGAGAGGAGTGCGAAGGTTGAGAAGAACCAAGTGAGTCAATTGACCAACTGGCTTTCGGCGGATAAGCTTGAGTCAGCCATGATGACAATTGCTGAAAAGTTAGTGCCAACGATTATGCATGTAGCTGCTACGCAGCCCGCCAGCACACCGGCAATCATGCAAAATCAGGCAAAAATAAAGCATTCAGTAGAACCTGAAATAGAGGTACAGCTTTCCTACAATCTAATATGTCGTTGGGAAACATATCCCAACTTGATGTGAGATCATTGATTGAGAGTGTTTCCAAAGCAATCGAAAAGGTAAAGAAACTCGAGGTCGAATGGTAAATCTCGCGGAGTTCGAGTAAAAGTCTTAATATGTTATTGCCATTGCAGGTTCTTGAAAGTTCTCAGGAGCTCGAGCACGAGGAAGCGCAGGCGATCAACGAGAAGGTGCCATTCTCTCTGGATGACTGGAATTTCAACCCGTACGAAGAACTTATAACAGGCATGTGAGATGCTCCCGTTAAGAGCCTGGAGGCTCGTGCATCCAAACAAGAGAAGCGAAAAGAAGTAAAGCCATCGACCAACAACATGGACTACGAATATAATCTGTCCATTTCACAGGAAGAACATTCTGATTCTCATGTAAGATTACCAGACTTCAATTATATTCAAAATTCTAATATTTTTAATTTTGAGCAGAAAGCAGCAGATATGTATGATAAGTTGCTTCATTTGAAAGCAGATTGGAGCTGCTCGTTGGCTGATATTCAACCTGTTATCACGAGTCATAATGTGAACAATGAGACTATCGAATCTGGTATCGATGAGAGTAAAAATATATCTAATAACTTAAATAACAATATTGATAGAAATAAAGATAAATCCGCATCTGATATTACAAATTCCAATATTTCATTTGAAAAGCTGTTTGAAAAATTTGTTTCTTGTTCTAATAAAGAGAATAATTCTTTCAGAAAGTATATGTTAACTAATGATATGCGATTTGATATCTTTCAGGATTATTTGAAATCGGAATTACGAGTCAAGAGGTTAGACTACGTACTGACGATAGGGAAGGACGATGTCGTCGGCGAAAAAGCTCGCGACGACGTGTACAAAGCCCATGATATAATCATCAATCATATTGAATTAACGCACTATCAAAAGATAGTTAATATAGAATCTCCTATGGAGATACTTGAAAGTTTAAGAGAACATAAAAGATTAGACACTAAGATCACTCGCATGTCAGCGTGAAGAGGGCCGTATGCATTGAAGTATAATCCTGCAAAAGAACGTGCAGTTGAGTTTTGGGATAAATTCGAGGATAAAATTTGAATTTATGAGAGCGTTCCTAATGCTGACAAATTATCAGATAAAGAGAAAAAAGATATGTTTGTACAAGCAATTACAGATGCTGTACCTGAAGTGACATTGGCTGAGATGTTGAGCCTCGAGTGAAAAGGCAAAGAAATGACGTATGATGCACTAAAACATTTTATTTTACAGAAGGAAGCCATGAAGCCGATAGCCGAAAGAAGAGGCGATCAGTTGATTGCTGATCGTGGTCCACAGCGTAAGCCATTGATTCAGTCTGACTACAGTCACAGGAGCAGTGGCAACTCTGGTCGAGGGACAGATGACCGTGTCTCTCAATGCCGACTATCTGGCAGAAATGGTCACGTGCTGAAAGACTGTCCAGCGCCGACACTTATTCAATGTTACAATTGTAACGAGCTTGGACAACACATAGATCGTGATTGTCCGGGCAAGCAAACCTAGTCTAGGAAATGACTCATCGACCAAATTCACGTTGATGCCAAAAGAGGCAATTCTTTCAGCACAGGCGCTCGAAAGAGGGGTCGATCCTCCTATAATGTCGAAAATGAGGTCGGTAATGAAGACAACCACGGAAGCTGTGGTGAGTTGTTCAAATTTAGTAATCATAATGAATTATTATTGTGTGATTTATTGCTGATTCCGGTGCTACTGAACACATTGCCGGTTCAAAATTGATACTGACTAATGTTAAACTGATCGATTGTGGAATGCGTTGCGCGAATAAAAACAAGTTTTTGAATATTAAAACTGAGAGAACAGTAGAATTTCGCGCGTTGAATCGGAAAATAATTCGGTTGCCAGAAACGTTATATTCAAAGAACGTGGCGAGAATTTATTATCACTTAGGAAATTTGTAGAAAGCGGAATGGAAATGTATCTAAATAATGGAAAAATAGATGTTGAAAATAGTCGAACGCAAGAAAGAATCCTTACCGGTAATTATAAGTCATCATTCTGGAATATTTGTCTGCAAATACCTAAGCGGAAAATCGTTAGCAGGTAGATAAAAGAAAATTCAAGCGTAGCTATGAACTCTATGAACACGAAGCAGTAAAACTGGTTCGGATAAATCAAAAGAAAATCAGCTAGCAACTCAGCAAAAAAATATACAAATTGAGTCAAAACACGCAGATGAGACAAGTAAACTAAACGAAATTGAATATTGAATACAGTAGGTCAGATGACATAGTGGAATCGGAGGTAAAATATAAAAATCGAGATGTAAATAATTCAAAGTTGTTGTCTAAAGCCATACTGTGGCACACTAGGTTAGGACATGCGTCAATAAACTAGCTTAAACATTTGGCAATAACCAATCAAAATTTATTAAACGATAGAGAACTTTCAGATGTCTCAAAAATAGAGAACTGTGAAGTTTGTTTGCTAAGTAAAAGCGTTAAATTGACATTTCATAAAACCAGAACTAGAGCAGACAAGCCTCTGCAAATTATTCACGGTGACACCATGGGACCAATCAAACCGGTGTCGTACCCGGGCGGTCATAAGTTTGTAATAGTGTTAGCACATGATTATTCTAGAGTAGCTTGCGTGTATACAATCAGAAGTAAAACGGAAGCTATTAGTTACATAGAAGCTTGCATTAAGAAACTTCGAAACGCTATGGGTGCAGACGAGAAATGCTGCTATGTGCGATCAAGGAACTGATGAAGGAACGGATCAAGGAACTGAATTTACAAGCAGAGAAACTATAGCTAAGTTAGCTGAATTAGGCGTAGAAATGCAACTGAAGTGTCCGGATACACCTGAATATAATGATGTTATGGAACGATTCAATAGAATATAAGTTCTAGTTCAGCAGATTAATTTCTCTCTAAGTTCACCAGTAAACGTGGAGAGAGAAGAAAGTTAGGTCTCTGCTCCCTCACCTTTCCTTCTTTTCTTCTCTTCACTTGCTTTGGATTTTGGTTTATCTCTCTCTGTGCACGCAGAACTATCGAGGAATTTCCAAGAAAGAAATGCCTAGTAGACATAAATGAATTACTCAATTCTAACGAACTTTTAAAATATCTTTCTTATTAACAACTAGCAAAGTTTCCATTTCTTCTGTCTATTCTCCATATCAACATTGATCGCAGATCGCGTAGTCTAGTATATAAGCTGGTATAAGTCAATGGGATAACCTTTTCTTTATGAATCCTCCTAACTGATGGTATCTACGCATGTTTGCATCATTGAAATGTATTCATAATTTTTGAATTAATTATCATATTAATAAGGCACAATACTAATCAAATTTATGTTAAGAAATGCAAGAAATTTCAACATATATTTCAAATAGAAGTTGTAGAAAAAACCACCAAAAAAGTTTGAAGGATGAAGATGACAATCTAAGTAGAAAGAAATTGGTGAAATGATAAATGTTACATAACAAATAATTTCTGAACATTCAAAAACTATGGGAAAATCTAAAAGTGTAGAAAATGAGAGCGACATAAATTAAATGAAAAGCAAATGGGAAACCGAAAAAACTTTTGTAAAATTTTGCTTTAAACATGAAAGAAAATTAATTTTGCTTCGAATTGTTACTGAAAACGATAAATGGATCTATTTCAAGAATCCTAAACGGAAAAAATCATGGGTTAATCGGGGACAATCTTCAACATCGACTGCGAAAATTCGGCAGGAAGACAATGTTGTATGTTTGGTGGGACCAGAATGGCGTGGTGCATTACGAGTTGTGAAAACCCGATGAATCAGTTCATGCTGATCGCTATCGACAATAAATGGTCAATTTAAATCTGATCAAGCTAATTTTACTTCATAAAAATGTACCTGCATACAAAGCAAAGCCGGTTCAGGATACAATCAAAGGACTTAGCTGGAAGCTAGTATCTCATCTGTCGTAGTTACCAGACTTGACTCCTTCCAACTACCATTTGTTTTCATCGATGGGACACGCCTTGACTGAGCTGCATTCCGATTCCTAAGAGAAAGTAGAAAATTGGGTGTCTGATTAGTTTGCTTCAAAAGACAAAATATTCTATTGACATGGTATCGATAAATTGACAGAAAGATGGTTAAAATATGGAGAAAATAATGGCAAATACTTTGAATAAAATATTTTTCACTTTCCCATTTAAATTATTGTCTTATGTTCAAAAAAAGGTTCATTTCTTGCCAGTAGACCTGTTATACAGTTAAAAAACAGTATAAGTTATAGAAATTTGAATAATAAATATCTCTATTTAAAAAATATAAACAAATTGAAATTGTATAATAGTCTTGCTCGTGCTTTACTTTTCACACTATATAGACTATATATAGTATAGCATATATATCTATATTTATCTTCGATGCACGCCTGTGCCTCTAATTTCGAAACTTTCTGTGCTTATAGTCAATTATTATAAGTATTATTTATTATTATTATACTGATTATATATTATTATTGTTATTGTTATTTAGATGGAGCCTTTTCATTCTGTATTCACTATGTCTGCTATATTAAATAAAAAGCTTTCGAATAGTCTGTGTAAGGTGAGTGTTAACAATGCCTCATTTGTGCTACCATACCACGTACACTACGGGCTTCAGATTCAGAAGAAGATGAGATACCACACATTTTGCAAACCTCAAGCAGCAACATTGTGAGAGTTCTAAGATATAATAAGAATGAGGCAGTATATAACTCTCGCTTGATTCAGATTAATATCAAATAATTTGTTATCATTGGTAAAAAAATTTTAAAATTTCTTGGATTCAGATATTCACATTTCATATTTATAATTTCTTTATTTATTAAACTGTTTTTGAAATAATTAATTTATTAAATTTGACTGTATATTAAAGTGATATTTGAATTAAATTCAATTTAACTTGATCATAAAATAAATTAACTCATTTGCTTGCAGCTTTTGCTAAAAGGTTCAACCAGAACACCACCTCCAGGCTCAGATCCAATAGCTCGTGTTTACGTGATAATGCGAGTCAACCGCGATGGTACATGTAGTTCAGCAAATATTGTTGCTGCTAGTATATATACCAAATTAAATGCTATGCTTTTGGAAAATAGTGTACCCTTTCATGAACTAAGTTCTAATCAAGTTCATCAATAAATATTTTAAAAAGCCTCAAGTTTAAAATGAGCTTATGTAAGGAACAAATAATTGTTAATAATAAGAACACCGATCGTGAATGTATTGTAAACTCTGTAAAAAAATGTTGCTCACAATGTGACAGCAATAACAATAGTATTCTTATGAATAGACATGCCGTAATGGCTACATCAAGCAAGATAATTACGAGCGCCCCAATGATATTACGACCAAGACTCCAACATCTGGCACCAAAACCTATTTCTTTCATGATCATAAGCTTATTGAGTTCGTCCCTGGTAATACCTCATACACCTTTGATTATTCTTACCGCAGTGAATGGTTCAGCTAGCGCTGTTACTGTCACCGTGACTACTAGTACTTATCCTTCTTCGTTTTTACCAAATCAAGAATTTTGTATACCTAGGCGCCTATATGAATGCAAATATTCTAGTTATGTTAAAAATTACTTTAAGTCATCACATCTTAAGGCATATATTCATATTCATACCGGTGAACGATCTTTTTCCTGCCTTTACGATAATTGTAGTCGAAGATTCTCGAGAAGTGATGAGCTTTCTAGGCATAAGCGCACACATATAAGGGAGAAGAAGTTTGCTTGCACAGTGTGTTAGAAATACTTCATGCGCAGTTATCATCTAGCTAAGCATGTTAAGCGCCAAACTCGAGATATAGGAAATAAAATTGATAGACATCAATATTTTGTTACCCAAATGTCGAATTTGTTTCCTGTGTCCATGAAAAAAACTTTGCCTTTGAGACTGAAGCTGTTACCTCTTATGGCTTCTAAAATTACTAGATCTTAAAAGAAACCATTATTCATATAAACTTTGTAAAATTAAAAAAAACTACATTATCAATTGACAAGTAATAATAAAAAAATTCAACGGGTCGATCGATTTCTTGTAAAATATCATTAACGAATATACTTAAAATACAAAAAACAATGAGAACTGATTTATTGTTCAATTTTCCAGTATTATTATTATTACCTTATTTTTTATTATCCCGTGGGCACGTTTAGTTCATGAAAGTAAAAAAGAAAGTTATCTGTCTGTATAGAATAATTGACCGTCACTCATATGGTAAAAAACGTTAGAAAATATTTTGAATTGCCATCGAAGTATATGAAAGATGTACCCGAATGTATATATGACTAGGTTGATTGTGAAAACTGATATAATTATTATAAAATATCAATAATTTGGGAAGCATATATTTTAGTCCCTCCCAGCAGGTAGTAAGGTTAGCGATTTATCCTAACAGCATATGATATAAGACTGCAACGAGTCACATGTTCCCTATCTCTGATTATGGTTAACTGCAATACATAAGAGTACAAAATTAATATAAAAATCATTTAATCGCGTATTATAAGGCATGAAAGTATACAAAATTTACACATGGTGTAGAAAAAAAGGATTGTTGCAATTCGGTTGTTGCAAAAATATTTGTTATTTTTAAAAAATACAAATATTAACAAACTTTTTTCTTAACAAAATTTATCATTCTTATAAAAAATAAGAAAATAGAAAATTAAAAAGTATTAACATGTATTTTCTTATATTTAAGAATAATTTTATATAGGGGAAGGGGGTAATAAACAGGGATGTTAGGATACTCCATAGACTTATATAATAAACTGCGCACCTAAACGGAGGTTTTGAAGCAAAGATAAGTAAAGATTATTAGAGTCCATTTAAATGGAAGGTCTAAATATGCCACTGTACCTTGCTGCGGTAGCATCGCGAACAAGATCCGTTCAGGCTCGGTAAAAGTCGAACCATGCAGAAAAAGGTCCAAATAGAAAAATATGAGTGGGTACATGTTGAGGCAGAGATGAGTAGTTCAGATAAGGGGGCAGAAAAGAGTAGTAGCTGGTAATAGCAGGCTCGTGACGCACAATCATGCAGTTGTAGTGTCATAAAGGCGGGGGGGGGAGTCGATTATAGTAGGAGTAAGAAACATTGGAAAGTGAAGGAGAAGCAAGATTTTAGAGTGGATGCTTAAAACGAAAAATAGACTAAATGCACATATTCGGATGATTAATTTTTTGTATATATACATACGAGGTGTGCTCAAAAAGTAACGAGAATTTCGAGGGTTTGGAGATTCCGCCTGTATAAAAAATTTTTTATTATGTTTGTACTTATCCCCCTGAAGTACGATAAAATTTTCAGCAATATTCATTGCTTACTTTTTAAGTAGCAGCCGCTAACGTTAGACATGTTTTTTGAGCTCGGCGATTTTCATTTGTCAAGCCTTTTTCGGTATTGGTGATCCAGAATGCCTCCACTGGGACGATTGAGCCTTAGTTCCGACATCATATCCATAGACCCATGTTTCGACACCTGTTATAACACGGTTTAGTAGTTTTGCATCTTTATTAACCTCATTTAGCGACTTCTGAGTAACTTCCATTCGCCGCTGTTTTAGTTTGAAATTCAAGAATTTTGGAACAAATGTGGAACAAATGGCGATCGTTTATAACCATTTTTTTACTTTTTTCGCGTTTTCATCGGTTGTTGATGTGCTTGAGCGTCCGGGTCGTTCTTCATCTTCAACATTTTCACGGCCATCTTGGAAACGCTTATACCACTCGTAAATACTTGCTTTACTCATAGCAGACTCACCGTATACCTTGGTTAATATTTTACAAACTTCACTACACTTTATTTAATTTTTTACGCAAAATTAAATACAAATTCTTTGATTTATTTTCTTCACAAACGAAAATCGCCGAGCTCAAAAAACATATCTGACGTTAGCGGCTGCCACTTAAAAAGTAAGCAATGAATATTGCTGAAAATTTCGTACTTCAGAGGCATGCATACCAACATAATAAAAAAAATTTTTTATACAGGCTGACTTTCCAAACCCGCGAAAATTGAAAATTCTCGTTACTTTTTGAACACACTTCGTACATACAGATATATATATATATAAATATATAAATATATATATATATATATATATATATATATATATATATATTGTATAATATTGTTATACAATTATAATATAATATGGTTATAATATATTGTAACCGTTGTTTTTGACGATTACAATTAGAAACAAAAAAGTATCGATGTCTCGCGCGATATATCGGGCGCAATTCGCTTCGGCTCTCGACAAGTGTGCACGCAAATAATTACTCTACGAGCACACAATATAGTGAAATAGTGAATACACGCGTATTCACCACATAGGAAGGAAGAAGAATGCCACCCAGCCATCCAGGTTTTTTTTCAATTTTTCAACGAAATATCGAGCAAGGACGCGGGACGTCGATGCTTCCGCCACTGCTCCAAGTGCACACCATTACTATCCATCTATGGCTCATCTTTATCTGCCCGACAACGTCGTTATACCATTGCACTGAGACAGCCTAGCGCTGAGCTCGTTCCAGTGGACGATCCAGGACAACAGCAGAGCTCAACGATGGCAAGTACCGCTAAAGTACCTTAACATCGTCGATACATGATGTCCTCACGGCCCCCTAGTGTCACTCCCTCCACCTCCATGTTTACTGTCGCGAGCTATTTTTAGTAATTGTAGCCGAGTATTAACTGCTGCGAGATAAATGGCGCGAATAATTGTTGTAAATAGATATAAATAATACGCGCGCCAAATAAATATAATGAATATGCGATAAATGCAAGATATATATGTTCTTTTCCCTTTCCCCTTGTCTCTCTCCCTATTTAGGTGTAGCAAGTGTGTCCGCGAAAGCATCGCGAAAACGCTACCCACATCGATACAGGTAACATAGCCTCATGTGAAAACGATGTTATTATATATATATATATATATATATATATATATATGTATATATATATATATATATATATATATATATATATATATATATCATCCTCATCATCATAATTTCAGCTGGTTTCAGTTGATATGTAACAAATTCTCATTTCATAAGAAAACTATATTTATTAGTGATAGCTATATAAAATTTAAATTTTTAATCATTCAGATAATAAAAGTGTTTTAAAAGTAAATACATTGACATTTCTTGTTCTTGTGTGGTGGAACTTAAGAATCAAAGAATAAGAAAAAAAAATTAAATCTTAGAATCATAGTAGAATGACAGTCAAACATTGCCTAGGAACATTAACCCTCGAGGGGCTTCTCACTATAATTAAGAGCTAAATTCTCAAAAAGTACTTTTCGGCTCTCGCCGAGCTCCCTTTGTTCTTTTTTACTAGGAAACGTTCTATCTCGTTATATATTTTTAGGTAAGTTTTATGTATTCGCTCTGTCTGATTCTGCTTACTTAAAATAGATATTTTATAAAAAAAATTCAATTGCATAAAGTTAAGACCGTAGGAATTTTTATTGAAATTTGCTTTTGATATAAATTTTAGCATTTTTTATAAAATCGATATTATCTTGGAAATTAAACAACAGATGGAAAAATAACAAGAGTAACTCTCTTTAGCTCACAAAGTTCTCATTGATTCTCTTTGGCACTCAATGGGCTCACACTGAGCTGTACACTCGCTTATCTATATATATACAGATGTTTTAAAAATAATATTAGTATCAGACAGGGTCTAGGAGGTGAGAAAGGTTGTTTGTTTCCTATCTCATTTATATATATACATATATATATATATAAGACACTAATCTTGTTGCTTGTCGTAAAGTTATTCAAAGTAGTGCACTAGCTTCACTGAATGTTGTTTGTAGCAGTACTTTTGAAAAAGTGTGATTAGTAGGGTTTAATGTTATTTCAAAACTTTATTATTATTTAGAAGCTACAAGCTTCTTCTTTTTAATATGTTAATTTAATACCAAAACTTTAATATTTATTATCATTTTTAAAATATTTAGTTCCAAGTATGAACGATTATGGATTAATTTTATTGATTCATTATGCAACGGAATGATAAATACTGAATTATCTCATAAAAATATAAAATTGAATGGCTTTGTTGCAACTTTTCTTGCTCGGACTTGCTTACGTGTGACGCAGGTTTTAAATCTTTATATTAACCTCTTCAAACATTTCTGATGGCTAAACCACCTTTGGATCTTAATACTATACCTGAATTATTGCAGATATAGCACAGTTCACAAAATGGAGTACCGAGATTAAAGACATTGGATACTTGAAGTTATTTGTGACAGTTTGAAAAATGATAAAGACGTGAAAATTTTTTTAAAATGCGTTTTATTTTAAATGTTGCTAGACTTTTATTTGTCTGCATTATCAGACAAGGAATCAAAGGTTATTATTTGTTAGAAATGGTATTTTATAAATTAAATTATATAATGAATTTTTATTTATTTTGTTAGAATCTTATTTTAAAAATAATAGAGACAATGAGAAAGCTATCAAAATCAATCATGTATGGTACTTCCAAATGAATATGCATATTATCATGACTGTTCAATATTACTGAAATTTTATAAATGCAATACAGATATTACTATGTGTATAGTAAATATAATAAATAGAATTGTAAACGTTTTTATCATTTTAAATCCAAAGAAACGCATTATTTTTTAATGGTAATGAAAATAATTCTTCAAATAAGAACATATTTTAATTACAATATAACAATGCAGTGTCTTGGGATATATATTAATTTATATTGGAAGCGATCTTAGTTTCCGAACTTTTCCAATGGAAAAAGGACATATATCGTGGCAGATGGATACACGTTAGCTTAATCAAAATATTTTCCGTTATTTTTTACTACTTTTTCCCATCTTTCTGGCAATATGGCGATACCGCGGCGAAAGGACGATGGCGGTTTCAAAGCGATCCAATCATCGACAAAATTCTCGCTCTTCTTGAATATGTCGCAGGTGCGTAATAACGAGGTCCAGTTGCATAGATCTTAATAGATGGTAATCAGAAGGCGCAATGTCTGGCGAGTACGCTGGGTACGGCAACACTGTCGCAACTTGTGGCTGAGCGTTGTCATGCAAGAGAATGACGTTGCACCTATTGCTTACGATTGCTAATCTACGCTCGATCAATTTTTGCTGCAAATCATTCAATTTGGCGTTTGTATACCTCGACAGTGACGGTTTTATTCGGTTTTAGCAGCGCGTAGTAGAGCACACCCTGTTGGCCCCAGCAAATGCACAGCAATACCTTTTAGACGTGGATGTTCTATTTTGGTGTCCATGTGAACGGTTGGCCTGGCTTAGAATCGTCATAGTAGATCCACTCTTTATCACCAGTCACAATACGCCACAGAAAACTTTTGTTTTTTTTCTTGCCTGGTAAACTAAGACACTCTTATGATGGCCTGTCTATAATGAAGGAAAGACGTATTATATATATTTTTAATTTGCAACAAAAGTAAAATAGTTATACGAGTTTGATGTACTCTTAGCATAGTAAGAATTTCAAATGCACCTTCTCATGTATTTTATAAAAGTTTCTATAAAATACTTTCCGAAAGTTCAAAATATATTAACCCAAAAAATATTCTATACTTATATTAAAAATCAGTTGACTGATAAAGTCAGATGTCTTACTTATTGTGATAAAGGGGAATATAATAATATCTTCAGAGCATATTAAGAAATTTACAACTTTAAAATATTATACGTATACAAAAACTTTATATAAAATATTTTTCTAAATTCAGTAATATATTAAGACAAGAAAACATACATTATAATATATGTAATTATATTGTAAATCGTTTCATAGCAAAATAAAAAAATGTCCACATACGAAAATAATATGTCTATAAAATATTATTCTAAAATTTTTCGAAAAGATTAACAAAAAATAAATTATATAACGCATTAACGTCTTAAAACAATGCATTCTTATATGCATTCTTATAAATAATAGCATGTATAGTTCACACAAATATTAAGAGGCGAACTTAGTTTCCGACCTTCACGTTTAGCTAGCGATATAAGTAGTACGAAAAGTTCAATGTGTCGGATCAACTACTTATTTTTAGTTTTGGCATTTACCAATAACATTCAATTAACAGGTGTCATAATTTGTCTAAACATTATAATTTTTTGATCAATGAAAAATGTATAATAATAATCATTTTTTCGACATGTCCTTTTGCACTATTTTGATTTAAAAAAAAGAGCAGCAAAAAATTATAGATTGCTTCAAGAATGTTATGGCAAAAAAACTCCATCGCATACAACATATAAGGAGTGATTTCAGCGGTTTAGAAGTGGAGATACTGATATTAATGACAAAGAATGTTCTGGACAACCGAAAAAGTTTGAAGATAGTGAATTTAAGTATTATTGGACGAAACTTAGCTCAAATGTAAAAAGAACTCGCTAATAAGTTAGGAATCAATGATAGCAGTTTGCAAACGCTTACGTGCGATAGGAAAGATTCATAATGAACGAAAATTGATACCCACTATTTGACCGAAAATGACATTATGAATTGATACAACATCGCACTGTCTATGCTTGCCAGGTAAAAAAAGAAAAGTTTTCTGTGGCGTATTGTGACTGGTGATGAAAAGTGGATCTACTATGTGAAGCCTAAGCGCAAAAAGTCATTGGTAAACCCAAGTCAACCGTCCACAACCACACCAAAATGAAATATCTACGGCCAAAAGGTATTGCTGTGCATTTGGTGGGATTAACAGGATGTGCTATACTACGAGCTGCTAAAATCGAATGAAACCGGCACTGCCGAGGTATACAAATGCCAACTGAATGATTTGCAACAGAAATTGATCGAACATTGATCAGCAATCGTGAGCAGTAGGCGCAAAATCGTTCTCTTGCATGACAGCGCTCAGCCTAATGTTAGGAAAGACGTTAAAAACACTTTGTTGGAGCTCGAATGGGAATTGTTGTTGCAGCCATAGCATACTCGTCAGACATAATTTCCTCTAATTGTCACCTATTCAGACTGATGCAGCACGACCTGGTTGATATGCACTTCCGACTTGTTCAAGAAGAGCGAGAATTTGTGGATGATTGGATCGTTTTGAAACCGCCTTCGTTCTTTCGCCATAGCATCGCTATATTGCCAGAAAGATGGGAAAAAGTAGTAGAAAATGATAGAAAATATTTTGATTAATCTAACGTGTATCCATTTTCCATCATATATGTTCTTTTTCCGTTAAAAAAGGTCGGAAACTAAGTTCGCCTCTTAATATATATAAAACTCTAAAAAAATAACATGATTTTAGCGGACTTGTCACTCCTCTCTACACTCCATACCAATAATGATTATAGCGAGGAATTGAACTATTTTGTATAGAATCATTTGGCATTCAAAAGAAATATGTCCAAAAGCGCTGTATATTATTGACTTTCCAAATAGTAGCGCATGCATGGCGAATTGTGTTACGTGTGCAAATGCGTATATGTCATTCATTTATCGTCGTTTTCAGCACATAGTTATCAATCATTAGCTGTTCATAACAGTAGTAATCCATTCGCATAAAGAATCGAAATAGTATACTTTGCAACTTGAAAGGCGAATTATTTATATTATAATTTTTTAATAGACTACTTAATATTAATTTGTCTCTACCTTAAATTATTATTATTCGTCTATTTTACATAAACTTATTTCAACATATTGTTTTTTTAATTACGTGCCTGAACGAGCGAGCCTGCAGTAAATTTGTATTGCATAAGAGCCCGCGTCAATATCATCACTAATAATTTTTATAGACAAAAAAGAGAAAAAATAGATTTCAGCATATTAAAAGAGGTAGTACAATAAGCAATATTTAATACCGTATATATATATTGTAATAAAAAAGCTCCCATGCTCATTGCGATATTTCAAATTCATATTTAACGTAAGTAATTGTAAAAGAAAATTAAATTTTTAGAAATAACTAAATATATGTATTAAGTATACAATTTTGCTTCTGACGTTTTGCAATAGATGGCTGTAGCGATAAGTGGTAATCGAAATAAATGAGTCAATGGGTAAGCAAATTATTTAAGTAAACAAATTAATTACGTATATTTGCATCATCCCGATACTACTTTTTCTTGTGAAATCCTTGCCTCCATCTTTTACAAACTACATCATCTCATCATTGAAATAAACATAAAATTAAGATGTACAAAGTCATTAAAGTTATAAAAACAGAAGCTTGAATAACAGACACCCTAAGTTCTAAGGTTACTAAAATTGTTTTTAATTTACTGTTACTGAAAATTTAGGTAATAATGATAATATAGATGTGGGGCCTTGAGTTCAGCTACCACACGCGTTCCCGGGGTTGCGGATAGGGGAACGACCGCTCGCGGTCAGTCACGAAATAAGCACTTCTAAGAGTGACGAATAAGTGGCCGTGGATAAGAACTTCGAGCGAAAATTAGTAAGTATTCGCCCGTCTACACACCCACTCATCATTCATTCACACACCTACGTATCTGTAAGATAGCCGTACTCGGACTAGGGAGTATATCGGGAACTCTATAAAGGAATTTCCCACAATGGTGGAGATGGAGACCATATAAACGGGTAACTTCCAGGCAGGTTATGAATGAATGAGAGGCCCTATAAACGGGCATCTCTAACGTATGAATGTGACCAGTTTGACCGACGATAAGGTCTTGCGGATGCAGTGATTACTTGTTGATTGGTGGGATTAGCTGCGAGGGAATCACTTCATGCTTATGTGCGTTTCCCTTCTGGAGGGTACAATTGTAAAACCAGATGGCACTCCTGGGCCGCCACAAGTAGGGGTTCCGAACCTAGTCTAGCCGACATGGAAGGCTGACCCACACAGTGGTAAGACGTCATCAGACGTCAAATCTCGCTTCTCGTAGTAGTGCCGTATGGCGTACGGATGGGACCCTGCTGCGAGTCGTGGGAGTGGAATAGCCGAGGCCACCGGAATGTGGGAGGGCTTCAGTATTAGGGAGATTCAGGACGCTGAACCGTCATCTCCAACAAGTGATCCTCCTGACCATCACAAATATAAAACATTTAAGACAAGTTAATAATATAACCATGAAAGGTGATAAAAAAATTATAGCATGCTCTCGAGTGCCGCCTGCAAGCGACTCAGTAGAGTCAATGGAGCTTCCTGGCTCTCCTATCACACCAGTAGGCAACCTGGCTGGTGTGACAGAAAATGTTACAGGTAGCAGTCTGAATGAAAGTGCGAATGTTTATAAATCGATGGAAACTTGGGAAGCTGCTGAGTGGAAATTGCAGGAGCAATTTTACACAATAAGCAGAGTTCTAAGTAAAATGATGGAAAGGACTTGCATACAAAAAAATGTAAGTCAAATAATAAAACACGGTCTGAGTGAGATCAATGAAGCAGTGGAAATCGGACAGTATGAACTGAAGCGAATGAGACTGCTCCGACAAAAACAGAAAGAGAAAGGACGGAGTGAATGTGAGGAGGCAACTCCTCAAAAACGAAAAAGAAACCGTCAGACCCCTACTCCGGAGCAGGCAGCCGCACAACAGCGGACGACCGAGACCAAAACATGGGCGACGGTGGTCTCAAAACATAAAAAGCCGAAAACGACGGAGACGGACAACAAACCGACAAAAGAGCAGACAAAAGCGAGACTCCAAGGTCGCGGGTTGGATCGCCCTAACCTCAAAGGCAGGGGAGGAGCGATCATGATCAAGCCGGCTGAGGGACAGACGTACGTACACGTGGTACGAACAATACGGCCAAAGGTGGACCCTGACAAGTGTAATACTCAAGTCAGAACAATAAGAAAGACAAAAGACGGCGCGGTACTTTTACAGCTGTCCAGACAGAACAACGAGACGGACTTCCGACAGGTTCTTCAAGATGCTGTCGGAGAGACTGGACGCATAAAAGATTTGATCTACAGGGTGACACTGGAATTCCTAGACTTGGACTGTGTCACGACCGACGAGGACATCGCGAACGCGTTAAATCGGGAAACGGGACGGACTGCAGACCGTCGGCCCCATGTTTTCGACGTTAACAGTCGAGGACAGAGAATGGCGGTCTGCGATTTTGACGTAAAAGAGACTCCCGACCTCTTAAGGAAAGTACGTATTAAAATCGGGTGGGTTATATCAAGAATAAGAGCAAGGATACGCATCTAGCGATGCTATAGATGCCTCGGGTACGGTCATGTACGGAAAGACTGTAAAGGACTGGACAGACGAAGCTGCTGCTGGCGATGCGGTCTCGTGGGGAGTGTTTCCTGTGCATTAGCGATAATATCCGAGACAGGGGACACTTACCCGGCTCGTCCTCGTGTGCCGCGTTCAGGATAGCACTAACAGAACAAAAGACAAAGACAGTCACACAATGACGATGACGATACTACAATGCAATATGAACGGGAGTAGCGTGGCAAACGCACTGCTCCCGCAGATTGTCGCGGAACTGAACATCGACGTGCTGATTATCAGTGAGCAATACAAAGACAGACGATTACCGACTTGGCTCGCAAGCAGCTCGGGCAAGTCCGCAGTTTGGTTACGTAGAAAGGGTGCGTCGAATTTCGTACGCAGCGGGACTGAGGAGGACTGTGTCTGGGTGACGGTCGCTGACATAACCTATGTCAGTGTTTACCTGAGCCCAAACAGCAATGCCTCTGAGTACGCGGCTAAACTTAGAAAAATCGAGGACGCGGTGCGGGAAATCCCTGGTAACGTGATCGTGGCGGGCGATGACCGCAAGGCTGGACCTGGCAGTAGTTAACGAAGGAACGATACCGATGTACAGACGACCGGGGTATGGTAACTCCATACCAGACATGACTCTGACCTCGGACAGAATTCGGACTAGGATAAGGGCGTGGCGGGTGATCCAGGACTATACGGCCAGTGATCACCAGTACGTTACCTTCAAACTGACAGACGCGACGAGACAGACGAGGAGACAGGGCATAAGATCTACGGGGTGGAACTCCAAACGCCTAGATATAGACGAACTCGAAAGGTATGTGCAAAATGCAGAACCTCCCTTACGAGAGGTGCCTCTAGAGTTGACGAACCGGGACAGGGTGTAGGCGTTAGCGGCGGCAACGACTGGCTTTCTCCAGCGCCTATGCGATGCCACCATGCCCAGGAAAGGAAAGTACGAAACAGACGACAAACATACTGGTGGACAGCCGAGATCGCGGATCTCAGAAACAATTGTTTGAAGCTGAGACGGAAAGCTCAACGAGCCCGAAATCGAGGCCTAGTGGGACTATACTCTACGGAGTATAGTCGCGCCAGACAGCCACTGAGATACGCGATCAATGCCAGTAAGAAACGGTGTTGGACAAAACTAATCGACGAGTTGGACTCGGATCCCTGGGGCAACGGTTATAAAATTATAACATGTGCCCTGGGAGATCGGGGTCCGCCGGAATTACGAGACGCGAAAGTGATGGAGCGGATAATTGAGAGACTTTTCCCAACCCATCCCAACAGAACGGACGCGACAAATAAAATGACAGATATAGAAATCCCTCTCTTTACGCAGGAAGAGCTCCGCAGAGCTTCGAATGCGTTGAAGCCTAACAAGGCCCCGGGTCCCGATGGCATACCTAGTAAGGTGTTACGGGTGGTCGCTTCGCGCCGCCCGGACATCCTTTTGGGTTTGTACAACGGGTGTCTGGTGGAGGGAGTTTTTAGCAGGCTCTGGAAGGAGGCTCGTTGGTTCTCATCCGTAAGTCTAAGGGGACCCCCGATTTGCCTTCTTCATACAGGCCTCTCTGCCTACTAAATACGGCAGGGAAGCTGTTAGAGCTACTGCTGAGACCAAGACTGTCACAGGCAATTCAAAACGCCGGAGACCTATCCGAACAACAATACGGATTTAGAAAAGGAGGGTCGACAATCGGAGCTATAGGTGACGTGACAAACATCTTTCATGCGGCGAACAGGGGCTGTCATGCAACCAGACCACCGGTTCTGTTGGTGACCCTGGACGTTCGTAACGCCTTTAACTCTGCAAAATTGACAAAGATACTGGGGGCGTTGGAGTTGACTTTTGAGGTTGACTCCTACCTCCTTGGTATCATACGGGACTACTTACGAGACCGACTGACGTATGATACTTTGGACGGAAAGAAATGGAAACGCGTGACAGCAGGGGTGGCGCAGGGTTCCATTTTAGGCCCCGACTTCTGGAACGTACAATACGACGGTTTGTTGAGACTAGACATGCCCTCGGACGCGCGTCTCATTGCCTATGCCGACCATGTGGCATCCGTGATAGTCGCACGCGACTATCACTTGATTCAGTTAAAGCTGAATCAGGTCATGAGACGCGTGAACGAATGGATGACAGATCACGGACTGCAGCTTGCGCTGCAAAAGACTGAGTTATTGCTGCTGACTCGCAGACGTATAGAAACGGTGGTTTCGATGACGTTAGGGACGGAAAGACTGGAAACCAAGAGTGAAGTCAAGTACCTTGGCGTTACCTTGGATACGAAGCTGAGCTTCTGGCCCCACCTACGAAACGCGGCGACAAAGGCAGCACAAAAGACCAACGCTCTAAGTAGACTGATGGCCAATACGAACGGACCGAAACAGAACGTTCGCAGACTGCTGATGAGCGTTACCCACTCGATTTTGCTTTATGGGGCGGAGGTTTGGGCCGACGCGATGAATATCAGGAAACGCGTAAACGCCTTGAAAAACGTACAAAGGGTGGGCGGTTAAGAATCGCGTGCGCGTATCGTACCGTGTCTGAGAGCGCCGTTTTCGTGATTGCTGGGGTCATTCCCATCGATCTGCTCGCGGCCGAACGGAAGCGAATTTACGAGCGAAGCCCGAACGTTGGAAGGGAAGACGCTGTGACTGAAGCACGGACGAAAACCATCGAGACGTGGCAGAGACGGTGGACGACGGACGAAAGAGGATGGTGGACGAAAAGACTAATACCCGAAATCAGCCCGTGGAAAGAGAGGAAATACGGAGAGGTGGACTTCTACCTTACCAAATTCCTGTCCGGACACGGATACTTCCGTAAGTACCTCTGCAAGATGACGAGGGTTGCCTCTTCAGAATGCAAGTACTGCGGATGGGCTTGGGACGATGCGGAACACACATTTTTTATGTGCGAACATTGGACTGAGCCACGACTAGAGTTACAGACGAGGACAGGAGCGATCACGCCAGAAAACGTGACGAAAATTATGATGACGGACGCGGACAGCTGGCGGTTGATCGCAAAATACGTTATGAATGTGCTTCAAAGCAAAAGAGCAGATGGATGTCTGGACGATTGAAAGTCTGTGAAGTGTGAATGTAATATTGAGTATGCATGAGAATCTGGAATGAAACAAATGAATGTGAAATGACCACGCAAGGACTGCCGCCCAGGCTGAAGTAATGTGTATAACAGTTCCGCGCTGGTGTCGGTACAATACGGAGATATGTGTTTAGTGCGTAGTGACATGGGTTTTCTATCAAGCCGCACATACTCCGGTGGCCGTTTTTCAGGACCATTCTTGCTGAACGACCACCGGAGATACATAAACAGCATTCACAGACTCCGCAAAAAAAAAAAGATAATGTAGAACATACTCTAGAAATTAAAGTTATTGATAAATACCCTATGATTATATTTACAGACAATCGAATTGCCAAAATTCTAGGTCTAATTAACTTTCTAATTGTTTCTATTATAAGTATAAATCTTATTAAAATTGGTGCAGTTCCTTGAGGAATGATAAAATATTTAATTAGTTTTAAATCTTAATTCAAAAATTCTTAAATTTAATCATAAAAATATTGATATTGATATATTAAATATAATATCAGCTGATGATGTTAAAATATAAAAGATTCCTATAAAATTATTTAACAATAAAATAAAAAAATTCTTATAAGATAAATTATGTTTAAGCTATTTTCTTTATATTTTAATTATTTAATTATTTCATTAATAATAATATTTAGGATTATTTGAAATAAAAAGTTGCATCGAGATGGGAAAATAACACAAATTATCTTAATTCAATTTAATAAATGAATATCAATATAATTTATAAATTGTACACTAAAATATAACATATATTATAAATATTAAAAATTCAATAAAAACTCAATAAATAAAAGAACTTATAATAAAAATCTTTCCAACTAAATTTAATGATATAGGAGCAGATATATATTATACAAAATAAAAATTATCATATTATTAATGTTGGATAATAAAATTGAACTACTTTATTAATAAATTATTTCGTCTCTTTAATTTTTTATAATTTATTTGAATTAAATAAAATATTCCAAATGAACATAAGCCATGACCAATTATCATAAAAGAGCTACCATAATACCTAAATTTTATAATAATTATTGAATCTATAATTATTCTTATTTTATTATTTTATAAATATATAGAAACGTGAGATTCATCAACGCTCAAGAAGAGATCAAAGGAATAACATCATATGCGTTAATTATGATGATAAAAATATAAAATCTTACATTTACGATTATTTTATACAAGTCTTAGAGTTTATACAGTTTTTTTAGTAGCGTGAATGGACGAAACCTTGGACGAATGGAACGGCGAAATCTTTTGTGTAATTAAACTTTTATTGGAATATATTATCTTCGATCTTGAGTTCTTGATATTTTTCATAAACTATTCCTGAATCCTTGTCAACTTCAAATAATGTGTATCAATTGCTGTCTTTATTTGATGCATATGATTTTCATTGAATGAGAGCTCTCAATATTAATTAGGTTAGATCCCAATTCATTTTCTTTAATCATTGATGTATATAATCTATCTATCGAATTCGAATCGTATTCAATTCAAATAATCGAGTTAAATACTGTGATCCGCTGGAGACTCTTAGTAGGCCTTCCGAATATACCCACAGTTTCATCAACAACTGCAATCGTCTCAGGGTCTCGCGCCCTTCTGTTCTCTTTTGTGCTTATTGCGTTATACGAGTGTGTTTCATCCACTCGAAATCAAAACAAACATTCTATCGTCGACCGTATATATATATATATATATATATATATATATATATATATATATATATATATTCGCAATACAATATGTGTTCGTTATGAACCAATAAGAACCAATAATCCTTATATGGATAATTGAAGAGATCGCTACCATTAATTGTATGTCAATTTGAAATAAACAATACTCTTAAAATTCTAAAATAAAAATTATATATTTTAGCATAATTTAATATTATAAATATTGTTCGTATTATTCCATAAGCCCCTAATTTTAATATCACTCAGCTAAAAGTATTAAACCTGAAACTGGGGCCTCTAAATGAGCTCTAAGGTCATACCTTTTTCACTTTATATATATATATATATATATATATATATATATATAAATTATTATTATTGTTAAATACAATTTAAAAATTCTTTTGACATGTACCTGCGGACTCGTCTTTAAAAAACTTATGGTAATTTAAATTGTTAAGAAATCTTGAGAAATAGTATCTTTTGCAGAAGAATAGGCAAAATAAATTATAGTTCCCAGTCCATTGAATAAATTAAAATTAATTAATTGTACGTTGGATATTTACGAATGTTTGTCAGAAGACATTGAATAATTTATTTATTTTTATCAACGTAAATACTTTATTTCTTCGAAGAAACTTAAATCTACTACAACACCACCTATATGGATTTGAAGTCAATAGATAGTACATAAATAGCTCAAAATTCTGTAACATAAAATTATTAGATTTACCTATGGTCCAGACTATATAACAGCGATGTCTTTAGAATTTCTACCTATCAATGCATGTTTGTTTAAATATTACAAACTTTTATAAATAAGTCCAGTTAAATAATGAAACGAAGAAGATGACTTCAGTAACGTTTGTTGCCATTCTGATTTTCAAATATACACAATTTTTAACATATATTTCGTTATATTACCTTTTATAAATAAATTTATAGTCAGTGCATAAATTTACTTTATTTTTTTTAAATTTTTGTATTTCAGTATCTTGTATTTAATATAATCTATCACTTCTAAGATCACTATGATCTTTGCTGGAGAGCAAAAACATTAATATTTGAAAAATCATCATTACTAAGATCTTCCATTACATTTTCATAACATAACAATTACGTTGTCAAATAAATTTTCAGTATTTTCACAAGATTTTACAAGTGATTTTATGGAAGGTACACAATTTATTGAAACTGAAAACTAGTTTTTAACTGATTTCAAATAATTTTCTTCATAAATGATTTCTGTGATTGCTAGTAATTTAAACTGATTTTAAACGGTTTTCAAATGTCTCGTTTAAAAGAGTCCAATGATTTAACAGAGTAAACAGGACCGCGGTGTCATTTTACATGCGTAGATATTTTGTGGAAAAAAGAAACAATTTAATATCTACAATTCCCTTATTTACCAAACAACTTTTGAAAGACGGGCTCGTATGTACACGTCAAAATAATTTTTAAATTATATTTTCATAGTACTGTATTCTCACATTATAAATAAGTGAGTGCATGGGCACACTTTTAATAAGCAACTTTTTTATTGAATAATAATAAGTAATAACTTCGAAACTTACATGAATTGGTAGTCATACATATTTACATATACTTGACTATATAAAAATTGATTTCAATACTTTCTTTTGTTTAAATTAGAAATATTTACAAATAATAAAACTATCATTTGTTTTGTAAGCTTCGCATGATTATGTGTAATTAACTGAGAATTCTAATTACAAAATACTTCATTTATATAAATAAATACAATATTTTGATTATATAAATAAATGTATTACATTTAAGATATGTTTCAAGTTATAAGGAATTCGAATACACATTCTTGCCTTATATTATACTATTGTAGAAAATAATTTGAAAGAGATTTCACAAATTTTTGAGAGTTCTATCTAGTATATTTATATTCTGAAATTTCATTTATTTTCTGTCATAAATAATATATTTTTTCTTATTTGATTAAGGAAAGAAACCTAGATGTACTACTACTAGAAGCATATATTGTCAAATATCTCCCTTCCGCTTTTTTGCTCTTCATTCAATGTTTTATAAAAAGTGTTAGAGTGGTCGGATTTACTTCGAATATGCGCCGTTTTGTTTGATAATCTGTTTCCATCTAGACAGCAACTTCATAATACCCCTCTCGTAGAAACCCCTCTCCTTATTTGCGAAGAACTCGGACAGCCACTTTTCACAAGCCTCTTTTGAATCCAAATTTACACCATTAAGGGCGTTCGACTTGGACAGGAACAGATGGGCATCAGTTGGCGCTATGTCCGGGCTATATGGTGGATGCGATAAAACCTCCCATCCGAACTCCCGTAGCTTCTGACGAGTCATCAACGAAGTGTGTGCTCTGGCTTTGTCCTGGTGGAACGCTACACCCTTCCTGTTGGCCAATTGTGGACGCTTCTGGTCGATAGCCTGCTTCAAGCGGTTCAGCTGTTCACAGTAGCTGGTAGAATTAAGCATTTGGCCATATGGGAGCAGCTCATAGTGGATGATTCCCTTCCAATCCCACCAAACACACAGCAAAACCTTCCTGGCCGTCAATCCCGGCTTGGCCACTGTTTGGGACGGTCCGCCGGTCTTCGACCACGACCGTTTTCGCTTGATATTATCGTACATGATCCATTTTTGTCGCCAGTCACCATTTGCTTCAAAAATGGGTCGAGTTCATTCCGTTTCAGCAGCACATCGTAGGCGTTGATTCGGTCCAGAAGGTTTTTTTGCGTCAAACCATGCGGCACCCAAACATCAAGCTTTTTTTGTATCCAGCCTCCTGCAGATGGTTCATAATGGTTTGGTGACTAACTCTCATCTCCTGGACGATGTCACGAGATGCCACATACCGGTCTAACTCGATAAATTCCATGATTTTATCGGTATTCGTCGTCACAGGTCTTCCGCCGGCTGGTTTATCCATGGTGTTATTTTCACTGGCTTTGAATCGTTGAAACCATTCCTCAGCGGTTCGATGTGATAGCGTGCCGTCCCCCAAAACACCATTAATCTGATGGAACGTTTCTCTAGCATAAGTTTTCCTTTGTCAAAGGCAAAGGAAAACTTTAAAATAGCGCGAATTTCTGCGTTAGTGAACTCCATGTTTATGTTTTACATGTCTATAACTTTTGAACGCAATGTCCAAACTAATCATACATAGCGTCGTTTTGTACGTTATGTCAAGACCTTTCAAATGATCTATAATATTTCCAGATAGCATAAGTACCTAGTTTATACATTTTTCTTAATTTTAACTATAACAATGTTGAAATTTTTCATTCTAAGATTTGTCTATTTTATAACCATAATAGTTCAATTATTTTTAGTTCGCAGTGACTAGATTGCAGCCAACTCAAAATTATTAGATATCTACGAGGTGATGTATAACGCTAATTTTCGATTCTGTTCTGAAAGTTTTGAAAGTATTTTTTCAGCATTTGTTGGTTATTCTGTGATTTGTTTCTAATTTTTTAGTATTCCTGTGAAATTCTACTTTTAATCCATTCTTGTGCAATAAATTAGCTATTATAACTCCTTTTTTCTACACTTCAATTTGGAATTATTTTTTAGTACCAGGAATGTAGTGTAAAGTATTTTTCTTCTTCATTTTACAGAAAACCAAGTTGACATTCTTTACACGTATAATTATTAGATATAAAGAAATTCAATATTTTTATTTTATTGGCTTTATGTATAAAACATTAGTTGTGTTATTGCAATGCTATAATATGTAAGTAGTAAATAAAAATATTAAATTTTTATAGTTTTGCGTATTATCTAAATAAATTTGAAACTTTTTTATTTACAATTTCATTTTTATTGTATTATTTTTTTTTTTTAACAATTTTATCTTAAAAATCTGTATTTATAATCTAAAATTGGAATTGTAATCTATAATTTGTGTCGAACAGAACCGTACTTGATTCTATCGGGTAAAGAATATCAAAATACTTAGTATCTGGAACATAATGGCACACTAGACTTCTTTATATAAAATTATGTAATTTAAAAAAATAATCGAATCATTATTTGATATTTATCTAAAATAGATTATTTTATTTCTTGTATTAAATTATTTTTAAATTACTTATTCTAAATAAGCGTATTTTTGAAAATAATAAATTAATAAAAATTATACAATATTTGAAAACAAATTTCAATTGTTTTTATCCTTCTATATTACAAAATTTAAAAAACAAATTCGAATAAAGATTGTGTCATTTGTCTGAGGCAGTATTCCAAATATATATATATATATATATATATATATATATATATATATATATATATATTGTGACGGGGAACGCAAGCACTGCGTGCGCTTGCTTTCCCACGTCCCGTTGCTCTCTCTCTAGCCGTAGCCTGTAAATATGTATATTCCGATGTATAGATGTTTATATGTTACAGGCCAACGCACAACTACACCGGCGGAGAGGTAAGTGAGAGAGAGAGCGAGGAGTGGGGAGAGACGGCCGCGCGCGCGAAGAGTTAGAGAGAAAATAAGAGAGCTAGGATTGACACGCGTTTAGCCGGATTTTCGCTCCACGCGTTTTGTTTTTGCTTTCGGTGTCTTGGTTCATCGTTTACGGGAACACGCCTCGTGCTCCACGTGTTCCCCCTCGTTACGTACCTCTTCTTCGGGGAGTGTACACGACCGGACGCGCGTGTTTGTGCCACGGCATTGTGGGTGCGTGTAGTGCACACGCGCTGAGGACGAGTCCGAGCGGACGAACTTGTCGCCCGACCCCGACTCTGCGGAATAACCGCCCCATCCCGGGGTTTCTGGACAGCGAAGTCGCCGCCTCTTCCGGTGAAGAAAGGTGCTACTGCTGAACGAGGACGTGCAGCGGGGTCAACGAGTGCACCTTCGACTCGCTGTAAGTGGCAGCCCCTTTTCTCTCTCTCTCTCTCTCTCTCTCTTCCCTAGCTCCGCGCGCGCCGTCGCCTCGGCGACCCTCGGTCTGCGCTCGACGCGCCTTCGCGCACACGTAGTGTAAGCTAGTGAGATATTAAATCCAATTCAATTTTAATTCTTCTGTCTTCTTATTCCGTGAACCGCGCAAATCCTGCGTGCGAGTCTTCGCCCTTCGCGAACCGCCCCTCTCCTTCGCCGAATTCATTCGGGGCTAAGCCCAGCCGGGCACCCCTTTTGCAACGGCCGTGCCCGCCGTCCTCGTGTTCGAGGCGGACACGCGCACCGTTACAATATATATATATATATATATATATATATAGTTCTTATGTAAAATCCCTTCTGAATTTTACAACATAATACGATATAATGTTATCTGAAATTGAATCTATTCTTTTAGCGGAGATACCTGCAGATTACCTAAACTTAGTCGGATGTTTTTGCTGTTTGGAGCATAATTTGTTTATATTTTATAATTTAATATTTTTCATATTTAATATTTTCTGGGCATAGTTATATGTTTTACTTTTGAGTTAAATTTTTCTCTGTGATTTCTTTTTTACCTATTAATTAAATTTGTTAACCATTTTTTTAAAAATAGGTTTTTAACATTTTTTTTATTTATTTATGCTTAATTATTTTTATTTTTTTTCATTATACGTTAAATAAGATCTTTGGATTAATATTTTAAGAGTAGTAGTTGATTTTTCATTATCAATTTTTCTTACTTAGTTTTTACAATAAATATTGCAATGAAAATTTCAACCTGCAACAGTGAGAATGACCAAAAATTTAATTACAATACGAAAATGATACAATAACTATAAAGAATAAAAATACTACGTTTAAAAACCAATTTGTATATTTACTTTATTTAAAATTAAATATGACATAGAACATTTTATAAAAAGATACATTCACTAGCGAGTTTAGGTTCTACGTGGCTTGGTGATAAAATCACGGCGTAGCCCCCATCTATGTTACGAAAATAGGACTTTTTTCTAGGAACAGAAATTTTAGATTCAGAAATTTGGTGTAATAAATAATAAAAATTTATTCAATTTTTAACTACATAAAAAAATAAAACTACGGACTAAGTATACATTTATAATAAATTTTTTAAGAAAAGCAAAATAACTGGGCGAGTTTGATATGTATTTAGAATATTAAGAACTTATAAAAATAAATAATTATTATTGTAAAATTTTATGTGGTTCGCAAAAATTTGTCTTTATTGTTTATATTTGTGTTTTTTTTCTTTATCCATAAGTTATTATAATATATTTCTATTGCATGTAGTGCCATTCTGTTTCATATTAACATATTTGCGGCGTTGTTATATTTTATTTTTTACGCTGTATTAGAACTACCTCTTTAGCTGCTTTGCTGGCAATACGATTTTCAGTGCTTTTTGAATGAACAAATGTCCTTAAGACTTCTATTTTGATTTATTTTCTTGATTTATTGAATTTTATGAGTTCATAATTCATTTCATTAGCTACTTAATTATCGGCGCTGAGATTGTGCAGTGAATTTAAGACACATTTTGAATCCACACATGTATAAAGATGGAACTGTGTCGAGTGGATTGAGCATATATGATACCAAGAAGTATTTAGCATATGTGAAGCAAATGCTTCAGCTGAAAAGGTAGAGAATTCGACTGTAAATTCATAAAAAATTTTATCGGTCTTACTGTTTTTCTATAATAATATAATATAATATCAGGTATGTGAATAAGTTTTTCCCGTTTTTTTTCAAATTTTGAGCCTTTATTGTGAAAAAATGGTTACAAATGAATTATTGAAAGTATTGGCCATCGCTAGCTACAACTTTTTCCCATCTTTCTGGCAACATACGAATCCCGTTGCGAAAAAATTCGACCGGTTTGGCCTCTATCCAGTCATCCACCCATTTTTTGGCTTCCTCGTAGGAATGGAAGTGCTGGTCAGCCAGGCCATGCGTCATCGATCTGAAGAGATGGTAATCAGACGGAGCAACGTCTGGACTATACGGCGGGTGGGGTAGGACTTCCCATTTGAGCGTTTCTAAGTATGTTTTCACCGGCGGTGCAACATGTGGGCGAGCATTGTCATGTTGCAAAATAACTTTGTCGTGCCTGTCGGAGTATTGTGGCCATTTTTCTCGCAGTGCGCGGCTCAAACGCATCAATTGTCGTCGATAGACCTCGCCTGTGATCCTTTCATTCGGTTTCAGAAGCTGATAGTAAACCACACCTAGCTGGTCCCACCATATACAGAGCATGAGCTTGGCGCCATGAATATTTGGCTTGGCCGTCGATGATGATGCATGGCCGGGTAGTCCCCATGATTTTCTTCGCTTCGGATTATCGTAACGTATCCACTTTTCATCGCCAGTCACGATACGATGCAGAAAACCCTTTCTTTTATGTCGCTGAAGCAGCTGTTCGCAAGTGAAAAAACGCCGTTCGACGTCTCTCAGCTTCAGTTCGTACGGCACCCAATTTCCTTGCTTTTGGATCATTCCCATGGCTTTCAAACGCTTGGAAATGGTTGTTCGGTCAACTCCCAATGCTTCAGCAAGTTCTTCTTGCGTTTGACAAGAATCTTCATCAAGCAAAGTCGCCAATTCTCGATCTTCAAAGATTTGCGGCCGCCCGGAACGCTCCTTGTCTTCCACGTCGAAATCACCGCTTTTGAAGCGTCGAAACCATCCGCGAACACTTGAATCATCGACACAACCTTCTCCATAAGCCTCCTGAAGCAATCGAAGCGTCTCGGCAGCAGATTTCTTCAAATTGAACCAATAAAGTGAAACTTCCCGCAAATGACGTCGACTCGGCTCAAATTTCGACATTTTCACGATATCAAAAATTTATGATGCGAAAAAATTTTAACTAATGTGTTAGTATGGAATTGTTGACATATGAATAAGCTTTGATTATGACATATGTAACCATTGGATACTCGCACAGTATTGGTGGGTCATCTCTTACAAAAAACGGGAAAGACTTATTCACACTACTAATATAAATTATACAAAGTGCCAATAACAGTATGATGATGTGTAATATAAGAATAAATTAAAAAATTGCTTTATATAAATAACTATATATTTAAATATTTATATTATAATATATTAATTTAGGAGCTGTACTTACTCCTTATACAAAATTCAGTACTATAAATACACAATCATACACTTGTACATTCCAAAATAATGATGATTTTATGATATTTTACATTTGAACTAAAAATTATATATTGTTTTCACGTTACTTTTTCTTATTCGTTTTATCTAATAGGGGTGCATATCGAAGTAATAACTCAAATGCATTAATTACACGTTGTGAAAACTCAAAACTCTCATTTCCTCCTAAAATTATGAGTTTTTATTGTAGCTAAGAGACTATCGTGCAAAAAAAAATAAACATTTTTGAAATTTTGGGAATTTCTTATGAGCTTTAGTTGTCATAAGAAACGATTTATTTAATAAAAAATTTTTATGATGTATATAAATATTAAATCTGCGTAGGCAATAATAACATTTTTGCCTAGATAAATATTATTTATACTTTAAGTTAGGAAAAGAACAATTACTTTCCTATTATATTTTCATATATATTTATTGGCTCAAGCTCGTACATCTCGCATCTCTGTAATCTCAAATTTCCGTATCATGTATGTATGTATGTATGCATGTGTGTATTTATGTGCATATATATATATATATATATATATATATATCATACCATACTTCATATCATATCATATCATATCATAGCATACTAATTTATAAAGACAAAGCGTGTTTTTGTTTGTACGCGATAACCGAAAAAACTACTGAACCGATAGTTCTGAAATTTGACATATATTGATTCTATACTATTTTGGGAAGGACATAAGGCTATGTTTTTTTTTGAAAATCATTTTACTTTTAACAATAAATTAAGTTAATGGTTTCAACAAACAGTTTCACCAGCAGCCACTTGGTGGCGTCTTGAATCATGAACATCAACTCAATGTAGTTGGCTTAAAGTATTAATACCAGGCCAGCTCAACTGAATGTTCAAATCCAACTTTAGGATTCGTATCCTAAAGAAGGTGTGACGTTAGTCGGTATTACCTTTTTTGTTCTTCAGGTTAATCTGACACTACTGTCACACCTTATGGATATCTTTTGATTTTTGTATATTTTATTTTCTCTTACGTGAGAAAATCTCTCTCTCTATTTTCTCACATGAAAAATGCTTTCTCTCTCTCACTCTCTCTCTCTCTCTCTCTCTCTCTCTCTCTCTCTCTCTCTCTCTCTCTCTCTCTCTCTCTCTCTCTCTGTGTCTTCTTTTATAAGATGATTGTATGCCTAATCATACTAAAAATAATTTGTGAAAACAAATTATAAGAACAATTTGATAGTTATTTGAATATTCTATTTTTTCTATGCAAGAAGAAAATTGTATAATTATTTTGAAAGATGAATTATACAGAATGTTCAAATAAAAGCATCAAAATAACCAAATAATTTTTGAAAAGGGTTTAAAGTCGACACTTTTCAGATTTTTCCCTTGCTTATTGAATTGTCGAACATAAATCAAATTATTTTAATATTATAAGGGGTTTTCAGTATATATGTAGAGTTGTGATCTTATCGATTTTTATTTAAAAAAATTAATTTTAAAAAATAATTAAAATTATTTAAATTAACATATATCTATATATACAATTTGATATAACCAAAAATGTAAATTTTAATATAAATTGTTAGAAGTGGTATCCAATATAAATTGTGTTTTGTTTTTTTACTAATATATAGTTGTGAATATTAATTATTTAAGCAAACAAATTGAAGTTAATTTCTATTAGAGCCCCTCTTTGATACGCCAACAAGTACAACCTCCTTAAAACTATTATTTATTTAACCCATTTAAATCATGACGAAATTTCGAAATTTAAAATTCAAATTTTAATGTTAATTTATAATTATAAAAATTGATATATTTATTTTGGCCATTAATTTCATCAGCGATTCTACTACTTCTATATGAATTTATACTTTTCTTTATATAAATTAAATTTTCTACTACATTAGTTTGATCAATGTTGTAGTTCTTTTTTTTCGAATCTAAAACAAACTTATTTCTTTGGTTTTTTAAAATTATCCGATGGGTATATATATATATATATATATATATATATATATATATATATATATATATATATATCTATAATATATCGTCGCTTCTGCATAAAAGAGCAATATCCATCGTATGCTTCAAAAATATGCTATTCGTATACCGACATTTTGATCGAATTTAATTGGCACCAGTACTAAAATATTCACGGTATTTAATTTAAAGAACGGGTATATACGAAATATATACAAATATATATATATATATATATATATACATATATATATATATTTGTATATATATTGATTTTATGTATATTATATTGTACATATTATATATATATATATATACATTTTAAATACGATTTCTATAGGCAGTTGTGTGTTCGAATGATAGAATGCTATGTATAGGTGTCTCTGGGCGATTTCTACGGGGAATATTGTATTTACTTGATAGAAAACGACGTCCAAGTATGAGGAAATCAACTTTCATGAGAAGATCCGTGTTGGGACGGTAAAATACTATATCTAGCTCTTTCCGAACGACTTCTACGGGGAGTATTGTGTTTAGTTGTTAGGAAGAGATGCTAGCTTTCTCGGGACGACTTCTACTGGGACTAGGTTTTATTTTATTTAGTTGGTAGGAAACGATGTTTAGGTACGTCGGGACAACTTATACGGGGAGTTTCGTGTTCGGACGGTAGAAAACGATGTCCAGATATGACGGGACGACTTCTATGGGGTGTTTCGTGTTCGGATAGTAGAATAAGATGTCCAAGCGCCTCGGGACGACTTCTAAGGGGAATTTCATTTCGTGTTCGGTCAGTAGAAAACAATGTACAGGTATGACGGGACTACTTCCATGGGGAATTTCGTGTTCGAACGATAGAAGACGATGTCCAAGTATGACGGGACGACTTCTACGGGGAATTTCGTGTTCGGTCAGTAGAAAACAATGTACAGGTATGACGGGACCACTTCCACGGGGAATTTCGTGTGCGGACGGTAGAAGACGATGTCCAGGTATGACGGGACTACTTCTACAGGGAGTTGTGTGTTCGGACGGTAGAATACGATGTCCAGGTATGACGGGACTACTTCCACGGGGAATTTCATGTGCGGACGGTAGAAGACGATGTCCGGGTATGATGGGACTACTTCTACAGGGAGTTGTGTGTTCGGACGGTAGAATACGATGTCCAGGTATGACGGGACTACTTCCACGGGGAATTTCATGTGCGGACGGTAGAAGACGATGTCCGGGTATGACGGGACGACTTCTACAGGGACTTGTGTGTTCGGACGGTAGAATACGATGTCCAGGTGTCTCCGAACGACTTCTATGGGGAGTTTCGTGTTCGGATAGTAGAATAAGATGTCCAAGCGCCTCGGGACGACTTCTAAGGGGAATTTCATTTCGTGTTCGGTCAGTAGAAAACAATGTACAGGTATGACGGGACTACTTCCATGGGGAATTTCGTGTTCGAACGATAGAAGACGATGTCCAAGTATGACGGGACGACTTCTACGGGGAATTTCGTGTTCGGTCAGTAGAAAACAATGTACAGGTATGACGGGACCACTTCCACGGGGAATTTCGTGTGTGGACGGTAGAAGACGATGTCCAGGTATGACGGGATGACTCCCACGGGGAATTTCGTGTTCGGACTGTAGAATATGATGTCCAGGTATAACGGGACGACTTCTATGGTGAGATTCATGTTGGGACATTCGAATACGATATCGGGATGTTTTGGAACAGGGTTAAAGAGACTTCTATAAAGAGATTCATTTTCTATCATTTGAACACGCACACTCCCAGTAAAAGTCGTCCTGGAATACCTGTAAGTCGTATTCTACCTTCCCAACACAAAACTCTCTATAGCAGTTGTCCCGAGACATGTTCTATATTCCGAACATGATACTTTGTATAAACGTCGTCTCGAGACACTTGAACATCTTTTTGTACCGCTCGAACTCGAAAGTACAATTTTCTTCATAGAAGCCGTATGTAATATGCATATATCTGTACATTAAATACGGTTCTACATTCTGTATATACATACTGTATATACAGAAGCGACGATGGGTACATTACGATCAATTATTTATAGTAATATAGATTTTTATATATAGAGTACTTTTTATTTAGATATTATTGAATTGCTTATGAAATCGGTTAAATTATTACCTCGGGCGAAGCCGAGACGGGGGATGCTAGTATATATATATATATATATATATATATATATATATATATATATTCTGCACCAGGCTTCATAATTCTTTATTTGATTTGTACGGCATTGAATATTTTCTTCAGCGCCACCTATTCAAAAAATCAGAAATTAAAGTTCTCACTTTTTTATCTGCAGAATTGACAACTTGCATTACAACCGTAATAAAATCTTATATTTCGTTTTATTCCCTCAATTCTATTAATAGAAAGATGAATCAAAGTTCATTCGATTCATTATTCAATTCTACATCTGGGGCTATTCAAGTTTGATCTGTACTATACGTATAAAATTTATAATATTTGTTGTTATTTGATGTTACTGCAAAGCGGCGATGTCTATAGTGCAGACGACAGTTAAATACACATTTTCTAATTTTTTTAAACTAACTTTGAAACATATAATGAGAGCAGTAAGGGATACCCCCAATTGTAGAATTTTTCAAAGATTCGTATAAAATTTGTTTCAACATTGCAAAACGTAAAATGAGGACGCAAAACGAAATTTACGATTTACACATTTTCATTTCCGTTTTAATAGTTCATCGTGGCGCTGGAATCGCGGTATGGAGCACTCTTAACTTAAGTTTTCTGCTATAAGAATGGGCGTTCGAAAACGTTGCTTTGGCAGCCGCTTAATATGTTAAATATATTTATGTGTATATAGAAAGTGAAGTATCATTTCTGTTTAGGATATTTATACCAAGAATAATAAAATATGGTATATATAAATATCACTATTTACTTATCCGTCCTCTTTCATGTTATTTCTCTTTTTCATTCATTATTATATTTACTTACATAAAAAAAATTTGTATATAGTATACTATTACATTATTTACTTGAAAATTCTGATAATTTCTTGTTTCAGTATTTATGCTCAACTTTATAAAATGATTATGAAATAACATTCATATTATCTATATATACGAGTGTGATTTGATAAGTCCGTGATTTCTCGAAAGGTGACGCTGTTATTGTAAATATTTTACTATTCAAAGCGACCATCATCTCATACATGTAGGTATACAAAGTTTCAAGTCAATACGTGGGTTAGAAAATTTTTAATAGTTAATTAATAAATACTTTTTTATTGGTCTTACAGTCCAATTACTTCAATCTAAAAATAAAAATAAAAATAAAAATAAAAATAAAATAAAAATTAAAAATAAAAATAAAAATTAAATTCATAATTAAATTAAAATTATAATGACAGTCAGACTGTCCTTGTTTACATTTACTCCCGTAAATGTAAACAATGTAAATGTAGACTAATCTGAAAATAAAATATTAGCTGAAAAAATTCTTTGTTAGTAAAGTGCAGTCTGACTGTCCCCAACACCCTTACCTAATTGAAGATTTGTCCAAGGTTTCGAGCTCGCTGCGGCTCCTTATCAGAGACTAAACTAAACCTTATATTCTAATTTATATATACCCCATCCCCACCATCAAATTTAGTAAATTAAATCTAAATTCCCCCTCTACACAAATTGTTCAAAACCAATCAATTTAATAAGGAATGATATAATCTCTTTGCAATTATTAAACAATCTACTCAAATTATTGCTATTTTTAAAGAAAATTTGACTGTTATATTTCCGAAAATTTCTTTCAATTCTTTAAGACAATCCTCTAACATATAGCAAGACAATAATTTTGCCTCCGTTAACATCAACTCCTGCACTATGTCTATTTTCGATATTATAAATGTCAAACAATCTGTCAGCAATTAATCTATTAATAGATTGAATTGGATAACCATTATTAATGAAAGTTTCTCTTAATATCTGTAAATTATTTTGTCTAAAATCTTTATGTGACAATTTTATTGCTCTGTCAATGACACCCTTTAATGCTCCAATTTTGTTTCCGAATTAGTGGTGTGAATTAAAATCTAAAAACCTACCTAACTAAGTAGGCTTTCTGTACTAATTAAGTTTCACCTTATTATTACTACATCTAATGACATTAATGTCCAGAAAACTTAACTGACTATTAACCTCAACCTCCCTTGTAAATTTAATTCTGTCATGTACAGAATTAAAAACATCCACCATTTCCTCCACAAAAACTTCCGGAACAATTGTAAAGATATCATCAACATATCTCTTAAATATCATTGGTTCAAAAAGCAATTTTGACAAGGCTATACTTTCGAAAATTTCCATAACTAAATTAGCTATAACCGGTGACAAAGGCGACCCCATTGGACATCCGTATTTTTGTTCATCAAATTTTTTTATCAAATGAAAAAATTGTGTCATTAAAAACCAAATTAATTGCTTGAATAAATTCATTCATTGTTAATTTTGTATGAAAATTAATTTCATGCCACTTTTCCTGTATCATATCATTTAACAACTCTAAAAGTACATTTGTAAACAAAGATACTACATCGAATAAAATCATCTTGTAGTTTTTCGGAATAACAATATCTTTCATTTCATTGTAAAAACACTAACTATCCTTAATGTAAGAACTAGTTCCTCCAACTATCTTAACCAATATGTTAGACAAAAATCTAGCAATATTATAAGTTGGGAAACCTATGGAAGATATTATTATTCTAAATGTCAGATTTTCTTTACGAATCTTGGGAAGTCCATAACATTTTACTACAGTTCCAGTTTCACATTTTAAATACTTATATGTAGTATCATTTATATATTCATTTCTTTTCCAATTATTTAATAACTCTTTCAAATTATTTTGTAGTCTAATGATATGTGGATTACCAATTTTCAAATAAGTACTATCATTATTTAATAAATTATTTATACAATTTATGTAATCAATTTTATTGGAAGCTATAGTTACCTTACCTTTGTCGGCCTTTTGGAAGATTATATTAGGGTTATTTCTCAAAAAATTCTTCCCGGTAATTAAATCGTGTATAAAATTACTATTTAAAAAATTATCAAATTTATTTTCTCTTTTAAAATTTTGTGAACGTGGATATTGAAAATCCATGATATGATACTCAAATATCGTCGATTAAAGATACGCCAGATTAGTAACATTGTAGGAATTTCGACTGAACGAGTAATTCATATTTTGCATGAAATTTTGAATATGAGAAAACTATCTGCAAGATGGGTGCCGCGTTTGCTCACAGTCGATAATAAACGGTCACGCATTGTTGCATCTAAACAATGTTTGGACATGTTTCAGCGTAACCCAACCGAATATTTGCACCGTTATGTTACTGTTGATAAAACATGGATTCATCACTATACGCCAGAAACGAAACGGCAGTCAAAAATTTTGACTGAACAAGAAAAACCTGCTCCGAAAAAAGCAAAAATTGTTCCTTCAGCCGATAAGGTCATAGCCACAGTTTTTTTGGGACTCACGGGGTATAATACTAATCGATTACTTATAGAAGGGAAAAACAATTACAGGACAGTGTTATGCTTCATTATTGGATAGATTTAAAGCAATACTGAAGGAAAAGCGGCCCCATCTGGTGAAGAAAAAAGTACTCTTCCACCACGACAACGCACCAGCTCACACGAGTGCTATAGCAACAGTCAAATTAACAGAATTACGTTACGAATAACTTCCTCACCCACCTTATTCTCCAGATTTAGCACCGTCCGATTATTTTCTTTTTCCAAACATGAAAACTTGGCTTGGTGGTAAAAATGTTCATCGAATGAAAAGATTGTCACTGCCACAAATGATTATTTTGAGGATTTCGATAAAAGTTACTTTTTGAAAGGCTTAAAAAAGATTGCATACCACTGAAATAAATGTATCGAGTTGGGAGGGGACTATATTGAAAAATAAAAAAAAATTGTTTGAATAAATTATTTTTTCATTTAAAAGTCACAGACTCGTCAAACCACCCTCATATAACAAACTTAACTCATAAATTAATTTTATTTTTCCCCTATTTCTTTATTATTAAATGTAAGATATCATAAAAAAATTTATCAATAGTGTTTAAAAATTAGCACGTGCATTCTTATATACATATTATATCAATATATTTATAAATGTATAAAATTATTTTTTTTGGTCACGTACTATTTATATCTATATTAGGTTAGATATTCTATATTACTGTGAGCAGTACTGTTAAAACTATGCCATTTCTAACGTTGATTTTACGTGACCATCAATTATCTAAGTATACATGTAGAATCTAATTGATTTTTAGCTTACTGTAATGTTTCCTTTATGTCCGTGTAGTGAATTAGAACTATGAAGATTATGTGTAAAATTTATACATAAAGTTAATATGCATTTTGCACAGTTGTGAATAGTTATTGCACTATATGCCTCTGTTACTCAGCGAATGAGTATTTCGTATTTCCGCTCTCACTTGCGGGGGTAGAGAAAATGAAAAGACGGACGAAAGCTTTGACACAGTTTCTTGAGAATGGAAGAAACCAGGTCTACACCTAGACAAGCTAAAATTCTGAATGGACATTGACGCCTACTGCGAAAACTATTTGCAGTTCCCAATATACATATTGACTTTTACACGTAACATTATCTTCATAATCTTAATCCGTTAGTTGATCTGTCATTTCTAGGACACCATACATATACAAATTATAATACAGATTTTTGTATATATTGTAACCGCCCAAATCGGATGTCGTGTATTCGCGAATTGGAAACCCGAGTAAGCGCGCGCGTAAATATAAGCCGTCGAAAAGAACCGCTAGTGTACGCGTCACGCGGCAAAAATTAGAAAAAAGCGAAAAAACAAATCAGGTGCATGCAATATTTTCAATTTTTATTTTTATATACAATATAATAACATTATTCTACATTGAATTTATAACTAACTTATTAAAGGATAAAATAATGTCGATGTTTTATGAGAATTGAAAATATGTCGAAAATCCGTGTTTATTTTTATTTTATTTTTAGTTTATCACTGCTGCATGAAAATTGATTAAGATATGTTTGCATTATAAATATATTATTTTGGTATTGGATCTACAAGCAAGTTTTCTTTCAAATGTTAGGTTTTATTATCAAGGTATGGTTCTTTATTCATAGTACGGTCCATCGGAAACTATAACTTGTTCATATCTTTCTGATAATTTATGAATTCCGGACCAAAAAAATTCTCGCCTTTCGAGTCCAAGAACGTATCGAATCAATTTTTGATTTTTTCTACTAAACTGAAGCATATTCCCGTAAAAATGTTCTGCATTGAGCGAAACCAATTGTAATCGGATGATGTCAAGTCTGAACCTTAGGGTAGGTGAGGCAAAATTTCTCATCCACTATTCTCCACATAGTTTTTAACTGAAGGCACAACATGTCGCCAAGCGTTATCGCGATGAAAAGTGATGGATTCATGTCTGGCTTCATATTCTGATCATGTTTCCTTTAATGCTCGTTTCAAACGAATAAGTTGGGTTCTATACAATATTGAATATATTCTATTCAATTGAATTCTCTACTTTGACGTTACGACATCCTTTTAATCATATCTATGCAGAGCATGACCTTATTTACGTGAATATATCGTTTCGGCGTCGATTAAGCGGGCTCTTCGAGCGCTGTATACGATTTTCTGCATTTAGGGTTATCATAATTAATCCATTTTTCATCACTAGTGACAATACGACGTAAAAATGATTTCAATTTATACCGCTGGAGCAACATTTCGAACACGAAAAATCACCGTTCGACATGTCTCGATTTCCATTCGTATGGTATACAGCTTTCTACCTCCTGTTCAAAATTCTAATATTTTAAATGAGGAATCTTTACTTCTGGATAACAATAGAATTCCATTAAAAAGAAAAAAAAGAATTTTTAATATCTCGACATTGGTGCATACAAAGAAAAGCATTTTTGCTTTAGAAAAAAATTGTTGGTTTTCCAAACAAAAATAGAAATTTTGCACAGAAAATTAAATTTAAAAAAACGTAAAAATAGTTATTTAACTAAAGGGATGGTAGCTGAATAAAATAAAAACCTGACTGATGTAGATTATTTTTTAGAAAATAAAGATATTCCTCCGCTAGCAAAAACAATGATTAAATTACAATTGCATAAGAAAAATACTACTTATACGAAGGAAGAAAAAGATCTTACAAAGCAGATGTACTATCATTCAGCAGCTTGCTATTCGCGATTAAGACTGGCTTAATTTTACCTTCGGAATCGAGTACAAGAGCGTGGTTTTCAGAATTTGATGTAGTTCCAGGTATCAATAATAAACTTATGACAAAAATCCAAGAATATTTCATGTTTTTACCACTAGAAGAACGATTCTACACACTAAAGTTTATCGAAATGTCCATTAAACCTGCTGAGAAACATTCCAAAAAGATGGATGTTGTTCAAGTTTTAGTTGATATGGGGAAACAGCGAAGAGGTTGAAATATTGCTAAGGATGCTATATTATTTTGTTTAGATAGTATAAATGCGAGAAACCCGTCATGTCAATTATTATTTTTCGGTTTTAATGAAAAGGAAATTTTAATGAAATGGTCGAACATACAGAATCTTTCTTAAATTATTAAATATTACACTATCAACGGCATATTTGTTCTTAAATAATAATGTTAAGATTTTTGGAGCTTTCTATTGGCCACACTTGATTAAAAGATTCATTGCTCAATTAAGATCTCACGATTCTATTTATCTTAATGATAAGATTATTATTTCTTTTGCTGATTTAAAAAAACGTGGAACCTTGATTGATCCCATCGAACTTCAAATTTATTGGGATATATTACGAAGAATCATATCTACCCTAATGCTTTCGAAGCGATGAAAGAAAAATTATCATTTCAATTATTAAGCCGACGAATTGATAGCGCCGTAAGATTGGCTGGTATAAATGAACTGATTCAATTACTTGGCAAAATTCGGTGCATTTTATTGAAAAAATGGATGTTGTTATTAACGCACGCAATTCATATTCACTTAGAACTAATCATAAACAAAAAAGACTTCTTTCTGAGAACAATTCGGAAATTCAGCAGCGATTACAAAATTTTATTCAATGGTCAGAGAAACAGACTGTAGTATGAAATGGTAAACGCAGTAAATTATCACGTATTCTTGGTTTAGCACTAATAGTTTGAACTTTATTAGGACTGTGCAATGATATTAAGATTGAATTTCCTGATTTTGAATTAGCGACAGATCTTTGTAATCAAGATTCAGTGGAGCATGTACATTCACAGCTTCGCGGTAGAACGTCGCTTATTCGCTTGCGAAAAATTACTCAAAAAGCAAAATTGCAAAGGATTTGTACATCGAATCATGACGGTAGACGAAAAGTGGATTCACTACGACAACCCAAAGCGTAGGAAGTCATGGGGTAAGTCCGGGCATGCCTCTAGTTCGATGGCCAAGCCATTCATGACAAGAAGCTAATGCTGTGTATTCGGTGCAATCAGCTTGGAGTAATATATTACCAACTACTCCAACACATTCAAACTGTCACCGGGGAACGTTATCAACAACAGCTGATGCAATTGAGCCAAGCATTGAACATTAAACGTCCACAATATTCCAAAAGGCACGATAAAGTCATTTTTCAACATGACAACGCTCGGCCACATGTTGCAAGAATTGTAAAAGAAACATTAGAAGCACCGAATTGGAACGTCCTAGCCCACCCGCCCTATTCACCAGACATTGCTCCTTCAGACTACCACCTTTTCCGATCGATGACTCATGGTCTGGCTGAGCAGCACTTTACTCCTTACCAGGAATTGAAGAAATGGATCGATTCGTGGATCGCTTTAAAAGACAAGCAATTTTTTAGACACAGTAGATTTTTTTACAATTAATTCTTATTTTTTTATAAAAAACGGCGAAAACTTAAGTAACTTAACACAAAATATTATTATTGAATCTACGAATTCCAATTCTTTAGTGGATAACTAATTACCTGAATCTATTAGGTTGTCAAATATCTCCCTTCCGCTTTTTTGCTCTTCATTCAATGCTTTATAAAAAGTGTTACAGTGGTCGAATTTACTTCAAATAAAAGCCATTTTATTCGATAATCTGATTCCATCTAGATGGCAATTTCATAATACCCCTCTCGTAGATACCCCTCTCCTTATTTGCGAAAAACTCAAGTAGCGACTGTTCACAAGCCTCTTTTAACTCTAACTTTACACCATCAAGGGCGTTCGACATGAACAGGAAAAGGTGGTAATCAGTTGGCTCTATGTCCGGGCTATATGGTGGATGCGATAATACCTCCAATCCGAACTCATGTAGCTTCTAACGAATCATCAACGAAGTGTGTGGTTTGGCGTTGTCCTGGTGGAACACTACACCCTTCCTTTCGGCCAATTGTGAACGCTTCTGGTCGATAGCCTACTTCAAGCGGTCCAGTTGTTCACAGTAGATGGTAGAATTAAGCGTCTGGACATATGGGAGCAGGTCATAGTGGATGATTTCCTTCCAATCCCGCCAAATACAGCAAAACCTTCCTAGCCGTCAATCCCGGCTTAACCACTGTTTGGGTCGGTCCACCGACCTTGGACCACGACCGTTTTCGCTTGATATTGTCGTATGTGATCGATTTTTCATCGTCAGTCACCATCCGCTTCAAAAATGGGTCGATTTTCTTCCGTTTCAACAGCACATAGTAGGCTTGATTCGGTCCAGAAGGTTTTTTTCCATCAAATCATGCGGCACCCAACCATCAAGCATTTATTTTTATTCAGCCTTCTGCAGATGATTGAAAATGGTTTGGTGACTAACTCTCATCTCCTGGGCGATGTCATGAGATGCCACAAGCCGGTCTAATATACCATGATTTGATGGGTATTTGTCGTCACAGGTCTTCCGCCGGCTGGCTTATCCATGGTGTCGTTTTCACCGACTCTGAATCGTTGAAACTATTCCTCTGTGGTTCGAAGTAGTAGCGTGCCATCCCCCCAAAACGCCATTAATCTCACGGAACGTTTCTCTAGCGAATTTGCCCTTGACGAAGGAAAACTTTAAAATAGCGCAATGACCAAACTAATCATGCATAGCGTCGTTTTATACGTTATGTCAAAACCTTTCAATTGATGTATAGTATTGCCAGATACAAGCTCTGTATCTTTCAAAAAATCTTTAAAAAAAGTGCTTGTTCAGAATGCGAGAAGAACTTTATGAAACATGAAAAAGAACGTGTAAGTAGTAATGAAAAATATATTCATTATAAAAATTATAATTCTTTTTCTGATTCTGACACTCCCAGTATTATGCATTTGTGCAGACCAAGATTAATGTCTTCAAGTATAATTAACTGTAAATTAGAAGAATTCAAGAAATATACAAATATCTAGCATAAAGAACATTTATTAACTTATTTAAGTGAGATTGTTCAAACATTTACGCGACAAAAATTTCCGGAATGGTTTGACGAGGATAACGATTGTTATGAGCATCGACTTGAAGCTCTGAAATTTCTTTTACTCGTTAAAATATTTGGTAAAAAACGAGAGCATAATAATGAGAGAAAAAATAGAAATAAATTTTATATGATTCAGAAGAACCAACAATTAACAAATATACTTAGCGAATAATTCTAAAAATAATGTCGTTTTTAAAACGTTTTACTACTTATTTTGGTTTGAAATTTTTTATATAATGGTATTTTTCTTGTTAAAATTTTAAATATATGATAATATATGGATTTTTACTTATTATGTAAAAAATAGAATAGGTCGTAAAAATTCTGAATCAAAAATAATCTTTTATGTTTAATAGCTTTATTTATATGATAAAAGCATATAAGACTTATTTAATTATATTTTATATACCTTCGAATACATTTAAAGAAGTATGCAACAAAATAACTGCTTAAGTCAACGCCTTATTAGCACTTAAAAATGCTTATTTTGGAGTTTAATTCAGCATCAGTAGAATACAACAACGGTACCTATTTGTCTTCGAAAAGATGGTGAATTTCGCTATTTTCATTCTATCAGTATTGATTTTTAATTAGGCGTTATTTTAAAAAATCCGGCTATGACTTTTCCTATCATTTTTTCAGCAAATTGAACAAAAGTTATGAAACGATTTAAACCGTGTTTTTGAGAAATTAGTTAAAAGTATAATTCCTTTTGATTTTTACAAAAAAAAACGTTGCATTATCATTTATTTTGTTATTATTCCTTCAAAAAAATGTTATATAATATGTTCATAAATAATATCTTATTATTTATAATTTTTATCTAGTATTCATGCATAGTAAACTATAAATTATGTTTATTTATATTTTTGTTAACAAAGTTATTTATCAATTTATATATATATATATATATATATATATATATTGTGACGAGTGTCATAAGGCGCCAGCGCCGACTTGTCCAGAGAGAACGAAAACGACGCGCGCGAGTTATATGAATCACGCGAATGCATCGATCTATCTGGCATCTTATCAGCTCCTATTGTTCTCTGTAGGCTATCTTTTATCTGGACCTGCAATAGACTAAACATCCCGTATGGATCATCAGTGAAGAAGAAAAGACAAAGACACTGAAGGGTATAAATGAATTAATAATCAGCGATGCGACACTCTCTGTAGGGATCTGAAGCTGTAAAGAAGTGTAAATAAAAAGTATTTTAATTAACTCCTCTTGTTCAATTTCTTTACTTTCCTTTATCAATATTTTGTGTTTCTCGCGCATTTGTTCGTAAACTTCGGACTATAAATACTGGTGCTCAAGATATAGTTATTTAACTGCGCTGCAGACAGGATACTGCGAAGCTGCTGAATTAGGATTCACCTTTAAACTTCGTGAAGAAAATCAACGACAAGGAGGGAGTTTGTGTTTCAACCCCTTCGTCGCAGTTGACTTTTTGAAAACTTACCACGTGCAACTCAGGTCCCACCTACAGGCAGAAAGTCATCTGGAATGTTCAAAGAATAAAAAGTGAGTCTTTGAAATTCCTTAATCCCATCTATCCAAATAAATAAATATATATATATATATATTGTGATGCGACGGAGATTTCGACACACAAAATTTAAATAATTTAAATGTGACTCGAGTTGTTCGCGTTCACAAAAAGAATTTTTAACTTCACTCATTCACTTACCTCAGAGGAGGTCCCGCCGGTCTGAAAATAAAGGGGATCTCGGGAAAAGAACTGGTCGCACTACCACATGAATTCTACTCAATCGAGATTTTATTTGTCGCAACTTACATATCGTACCCTCCCTCTAGACCGCGCGCACACTACACTCCCGGTCCACGTGCTCGGCACCCTCGACCGCGACCCGCGTCCCGACGCACTTGCCGAAATTTCGGGAGGATGTTCGAGGGATGTGAAGAAGGAATAGAGGACACGAGGGAGAAACGAGGAGAACCACACGCGGCGAGTGCTCGCCGCTCACCAAGGTGCTGACGTCCCTCCTGCTGTCCCTCTCTCTCTCTCTCTCTCTCTTCAGCTCACCTTCTCGGCGGTGGTGTTCTCCGCCCTCTCTCTCTCTCTCTCTCTTCTGCCCCTTTTTCTTACTTCTGCCTTGCTTCTTCTCTTTCTTTCTCTTCTGTATCTCTTACTTCTTCTCTCACACTTTTCTGACTTTTTTTTTTCTCGCACTCGTCTCGCACTTTCTTCTCCCACCTTTTTCCTTTACTTTCTCGTACTTCTCTCACTTTTTACACTTGTTCCTCCCTTTCTTCTCCTTACTTTCCAACTTACTATCTCTCTTACTTTCTTTCTTCACGACTCTACTGTTCTCCTTGGCGGTCAGCGGCACACGCTGCTCTCTCGTTCTCTTTCTCTTCTTCCTTTCGACTCCACTCTTTCTCTTCTTCTTCACGACTCGACTCTCTCTTCTTGGCGGTCAACGACACACTCTGCTCTCTCGTTCTCTTTCTCTTCTTCCTTTCGACTCCACTCTTTCTCTTCTTCTTCACGACTCGACTCTCTCTTCTTGGCGGTCAACGACACACTGCTCTCTCGTTCTCTTTCTCTTCTTCTTTTCGACTCGGCGGTCGCGCGCGGAGTCTTCACGTCTCGTTGCTCGCGGGGAAGACGGAGGGAAGGGGGGAGGGAGTTCGGCGGCTGCCGGCGACGGCCGACCGCGGTCGTGACGTGCCGAACACGCACTTACAAGAAAGTCGGTTGACGCCTTTAACACCTTTCTTCTTACGTACCCTATCCTATCTATTTATTATCTCTAGTTAATTTATTTTATTCTAAGTATTCCTAATTACCGCTATTTATTTTAATGATTCATTTCATTTATTTATAATTATAATCTATAATATAATCTAATCTAATATAATATAACATAATATAATATAATATAATATAATATAATATAATATAATATAATCTATAAATCACATAATCTGTGAGCAGACCAAATTTTTAGTAATTTTACTTAGCAACAATGTCCTATTATTTCTTCTTATTTCTAATTACTCTATTTAATTTAATTTATTCTACGTATTCCTAATTACCGCTAACTTATGCTAATTATTTATTCTTATTCCTAATTATCTCTATTTATTTAATTATTCATTTCATTATCTTATCCTATAGTTTATTATCTTTAGTTAATTTATTTCTATTATCTGTATTTATCTATCTTATTCTTAATTTCTACCTTAATTCATTTGTATTATCTTCTTCTCATCGCTTTTTTCCTAATTAAACTTATTTCTATTTATCTCTATATTTCTATTATCATCTATTGTCGCTTATATTCTACTTTAATTATTTCTATTGTATCTATCATCTTTATTTTTCTATTACATTCTATTATTGCTTATCATTTATCTTATTTCATTTGTATTATCTTCTTCTCATCGCTTTTTTCCTAACTTAACTTATTTCTATTTATCTCTATCATCTCTATTTTCTATCATCTTCTTCTTGACCTCATACTCGGCTCGTGTGCGAGACGAAAAATAGGGGGGAGCCGTGCCGAGCACAAGGCACGACGACGCGCGCGAGCGCCTTAATGTTTGTATGTCCGCGAAATGGCGCGCGCGTCGTCGTTATCTGGACAAGTCGGCGCGGCGCCTTGTGACGCCCGTCACAATATATATATATATATATATATATATATATATATATATATATATATATGTATATATATATATATATATATATATGTATATATATATATATGCGATTGTTGAAAGAAAAAAAACGAACGTCTTTAATAAAATGGGGGAACAATTTAAATTTAGATAGAGTATATGGCGCGACGCGATCCCCAAATACGAAGGAGGAACAAAACTCCTTTCGCATTTTCTGCAAACTTGCGATAAATTTATAGACGCTTTAGCCACAAATGATGGCACGATAAATGTATCTTTGTTGGCGCTGATTAAATCGAGGATATATGGTGACGCTTTAGATTTGATTGTTGCAAATAATCCCGCAACATGGGACGAATTCAAAAGAATTTTAATAAATAGATATAGTGATCCTAGTTCGGAGGATTTATTATTTAATAAACTGACGACATGATATCAATTATCTAATCAACATTTTGATAAATACACTAACGAAATAAAACTACGTCTAAATAAATTAAAAGAACATATTTAATTGAATGTTCAAGATCCTAATTTAAGGCAAATGAAATTCAAATTTTATGAAAACATTGCGCGAAATACTTTTATTAATCGCATAAAGGAGCCATATCACTCACATTTAAAACACTTCGATCTAGACGATATCGAACCTTGTTTAATCAAATGTAGGAAGCCTGATAATCATAAACAACAAGCTGAATTTCTTAATTTTCAGAGAATCAGAGAAAATAAACCTAAACCTAGTAACTTTAATAATTCTAGGAATACAAATCAATTTAATACATCCCTAAATTCGAGAAATACTAACTCACTTAGTGCACGTACATATGCAAGGACTTTTAATCCATGTAATACGCCCGAAAATAGAAATGTCGCCCTCCAATGTCGATAAGTACCCGAAATACGAGCAGGCCAAATCATAATTTTGGTCGAAATATCAATTCAGCGACATCGAATAATATACGATCAAGAGGCAGTAACTTTTTCAAAAGCACCGGCCCACCGGATTTTCTTTCGGAAGAATTACATGACCAAGAAAACATACCGGAGGAGGAAATTTATACGGAAGAACTCCCAAACGAAGAGCAAATGCAGGATGAAACAGCTTGTCTCGAAGAGCAAAATTTAACCTATGAAAATTTTCAAGAAGGGGAGATAGTAAATTTGAATAATATTGGAAATTGACCCCAATGACCCCACAGAATAACAACAAATCCACCGTTAAAAATTCTCATAGATTCCGTAGCCTCGTCTTCAATTATTAACCCAAAAATGGCCTATAAATTATTTTCGAAATATATTTTTCCGCATAATTTTAAAGTTAAATCAGTGCATAAGGTAATACAAGGTACAGGCACACTTACATTCTCAATTTTACGCGAATTTGGAGATAATACACCAATCACTTTTTTAATAACATCATGGCACTCTACAAGAAAATTACAAGCAAATATAAATTATAAAACTCAGATGTTCAGTACAGCAAAGTTTGAAATAAATTATTTACATAACTTACCAGAAAAATGTAAAAAGACGACTCTAAATCATCATCAAGAAATAAAAATGCAAATAAGCACTGATCATATGAATAATGAAGAAAAGGAAAAAATTATCAGACTATGATACAGGTATAAAGACTGCTTCTACAGCGAAAACGATAAGCTATCCGCAACCACAGCAGTGACTCACATTATCAGAACGAGAGACGATCACTCAATATATGTCAAGAGTTTTAGGTATCCGTATCATTTGAAGGAAGCTATACAGGAGGAAATAAGAAAGTTATTAAACTACGAAATAATACGGCCAAGTAATTCACCGTATGCTTCGCCCGTTTGGATTGTTCCCAAAAAATAAGATGCAAGTGGAAAAAAGAAGTGGAGGATGGTGATAGATTATCAAAAACTCGACGATGTTCATATTTCTCTACATTAGATTTGGCACAAGGCTTCCCTCCAATACCGCTTGATAGTAATTCAATAGAAAAAACAGCCTTTATCGTGGAAAACGAATATTACAAATACGTTCGTATGCCGTTCGGTTTAAAAAACGTCCCTGCAACTTTTCAAAGAATGATGGATAAAGTTTGAAGGAAATATTTACACAAATTTTGTTTCATTTATATGGACGACATTGTCGTATTTTCTAAATCTCTACAAGAACATCTACAACATTTAAAACTGATTTTCGACGAATTAAAAAATTACGAAATAAAAATTCAACCAGACAAAAGCGACTTCTTAAGGAAAGAAATCCCATTTTTAGGCCATACCATAACACGGGAAGAAATTAAACCGAACCCTGAATAAATTAAATCTATAACCAAATACCCTATCCCAAAAACGCGAAAAGAAGTAAAATCATTCTTAGGATTATCGGTTATTACCGAAAATTTATCAAAGATTATGCAAAAATTTCAAAACCACTCTCTAGAGTTCTTAAAAAGAATTAGAAAATTAATTGTGAAAATAAAGAGTATGTAGAATCATTTAACAAATTAAAAGAATTAATTACAAACACTCCCGTATTGACATATCCGGATTTTTCTAAACAATTCGTGATTACCTCAGATGCATCGAACGTAGGCACCGGAGCCGAGCTGTCGCAAGACAAACACCTTATTTCATGTTACTCTAGAACACTGAATTCAGCGGAGCAAAATTCTTCTACAATTAAGAAAGAATTACTCGCAATCGTAGAAGCATGTAGACACTTTACACCATATGTTTATAGAAAAAACTTTATTATTGAAACAGATCATAAGCCACTAACCTGGCTCTGTTCCCTAAAAACACCAAATGCGAGATTAATTCGATGGAAAATAAAACTGGAGGAATACGATTTCGAAATAAAATACAAAAAAGGCAAGAAGAATAATGTAGCTGACGCATTAAGCAGAATTGAACTAAACACCCTACAGGATAATGAGGATTCATTTTCAATGATACCAGAAGCACCTGATATTGCACTTCGCTCGATCGAAGAGCTCGATGACGAAGCTGTAACAGTGCATACTGCAGACAAAGATCCGGTCTTTTCACTACCGATAAGCGAGAGAAATATTCACGCTTTCAATTACAGTATAATATTGAAGCATGATAAAGACTATGACATAAAAGAAATTAAAGATAAACTTAAAGTACAATTTATAGTAAAAATCAATCGAAAGGACGCAGAAGCGCAATAACTAAAATTTTTAAACGAAAACGTTAAACCCGACAAACAATACGGAATTTATTTCGAAATAAGGAATTAGAAATCGTTATTTATAGGATATTAAAGGAACATTTTAATGAAAGGCTGAAATTTGTAAAAACAAACGTTTATTCACTTTCAATAAGTCAAAATAATTTTATGAAGGAACTCAAAGAATACCATGACAAAAATCACAATGGAATTGAAGAAACAACAGCGCATTTTAAGAGGAAATTTTATATACTAAATATGGAGAGAATTATTCAGAATCATATTAATCAATGCAAAGTATGTTTGGAACACAAATATGAGAGAAGACCCTATAACACTGAAAATTACGGCCCCATTATTGCTAACAGACCACTTGAACATATACATATAGATATTTTTCACGTGAATAAAGAAAAATTTCTGACTATAATTGACATCTTTTCGAAATACGCTCAAGCTTATCTTTTATCCGACGGAAATTTTATTACAGTATTAAATAATTTCGCATCTGACCATGGGTTTCCCGACAAAATTACTACCTACAATGGAAGTGAGTTTAACTTGGCAGTATTTAGAGAATTTTGCAAAATTCATAAGATCGAATACCACCAAACGACCGTCAACAGACACACATCTAATGGTCGAATCGAAAGGCTATATTCTATTCTGAGAGAGAAATTAGGCATTTTGGTGAATCAAAATCCCCACGAAATTATTAAAAATCATATGACCTCGGCTAGACTTATATATAATCAAAGCATTCACTCTTGCACAAAATTCGCATCGTTTACACTTCTATATCGACCGTATGACGAATTACATAAACATATTATTAAGCCGGAAGCAGACGTAATTGAAAAATACAATGAGATTCGAAAAAACGAAATTCTACCTTTTTATGACAAGCTTTATAATAAACGGAAAAGGCAACAAAAGTTACCTGATAAATCAAATCAGGCGCTTGAAAGTAAGGAAATTTATAATAAAACACATCAACAGCAACGCGATAAAACCGCGTCTCGCTATCAAAAATTTTTTGTAGAACAACAAAAAGGCCCTTCACTAGAATGTTATATACACGGACAATCACGCTGCTATGACCTGCGGAGTGCTAAAAGATTAAGAAGACCTTCCTTTCTTTTACAGAAGGATGAAGACGACACTCTTGATAATTATCGCCACGACTCTTGTAACAAGTGATGAAATCGACACCAATAAAACACACTATGCTTACCAGCAAGGAACAGGAAGAATTATTGAAAATTATTATTATCTACACTTTCGGATAAATTTAACAACGTTAATGCAAACCTATGAAGAAATTTTAACTAGTTATTCAATATTATCTTCTCGATCAGAACTTCAAGAATCCAACTTGTTAAAACAAGCCTCAATATTATGTAAAGAAATACAACAGGATATACAACAAATAACACCACAAAGCGAAAGAATGAAGAGAGGTCTCTTTGATGGGTTAGGTACAGTAGTTAAATATATTTTCAGAAACCCAGACGCTACTTATATTTACTTGATCATCAATAACAGGAAGATATCATTACATTAAATAAACCAATAAGCATAGTGAACAAGATAAATAAAGAGATCAATAGCAACAGTGATGTTATTAATAGAAATTTATTAAATATGACAAGGACGTTATAAAATGAAAATACAGAAATTAATAATTTCGAAATCACCGTTACCCTCATAATACAGGAACAACATTTTCTTCGATTGTTAAGTAAAATTAAATAATCGTTTATTTTTTCCGAATATTTAAAGTTATTCGATTTAGAAATATTACAATATAAACAAATATTATATATTCAGAAACATCTGTCTAAAGTTTACTCTCAAAAACAGCTTATGTTAGATTACCGGAATTTATTATACTTTGGTTTTGCTCGGGGAACAATCGCATTTACCTATGACTCTATCATTTACACACTCAAAATTCCAATCCTCAATCCTATCGAATTCTCCCTTATTCAAAGGCTCGCAATCATCAATAATATTAATCAAACAGAAATAATTAACGTGCCTTAGATTTTAGTTGGACAGCTTTTCAAGTTATTTTCTCAAACATGTCATGAAATGTATAAAATAACATATGTATGTTACCAAGTTAATACAGAGAACGCCAAGCCGATTGTAATTCCAATAATTTCGCCTTTAATATTTACATATGAACTATCAGATGGTATACTTGTCTCTAGCAATTTTCCAATCAAAATCAGAGTTGATGACGCCAAAACCACGATCAAAGGAACACATAAGATACGAGGAAGAGATATCCAAATCCAAGATTATAAGCCTCATGAAATATTTGGAAAAATTCAACAGTAAAATTTAATTTTACCAGTAATAATTAAAGATCATGAATTAAGTTTTGAACCATTAAAGGAGTTAAATTTGCCGATAATAATTGCGCCTATACATAAACCATTTGGAAGAGTTACATATGTCGGTATCGGCGATTACGCTTGTTTCGCCCGCCTTATTGATGCTTATGATATACTTGGCATATAAACACACAACAAATAAAAGAAATAACTGTTCAGTTTAAATAAATTGTGGTGGAGGATCCTAAACGCCGCACGCGTTCGCTATCTTATGTTGCAAGAATCGAATCTCTCCAGTCAGAGCCTGTATCATTAGCGAATACCTATACATCCTATACATACCCACTCATTTATGTATGTTTGTTCCATTTCAGTGACAGAGCTAAGAAACCGAAAAGGAAAGAGAGGCAGAGAGAAAAAGGGGAGGCGGACTGAACGTCCATACTTTCTTTTATAGAGAATAGAGAAAATAGTGGAAACTCCACTCGCCAAATCTGTCTAGTAGACGTCGCTTTCTTGGAAATCCTTCGATAGTTCTGCCTGCGACAAAGACAGAAAGTAAACGTCAAAGCGAGTGAAGAGAAGAAGAGCAGAAAGAGTGGGGGATTTAACTTTCCTCTCTCTCCACGCTCACTACATACCTCCACTCTCTTTTCGTCAAATACATGCATTTGAACGAGCAACCTCACAGACAGAGGTGCCAGGCGGTACTGCCAACTCGGGCATGCGGCGTTAGAGGCTTTACACATCCACGCGCTGATTTGCTGAAACTCGCGCGATATTTTAAAGTAATATGATCTGTATGATCGTATAAAACAACAAAGAAGACTATTAAACAAATTATTGATGCTAATATATAACTGTGGCGCCATGCGCATAAATATTTTATAACATGTCCACTACTAAAAACTCATTAATTAAGATAATTAATTATTAAGATTATTATTAATTATGAATATTATGATTAATATTATTATTAACTATTATAATAATTATTAAATATTATCATTATTAATATTATTATTAATTAATATCAACATTCAATATTAAAATTATTATTAATAGTTATGATTATACTAAACATTTTTTTTAATTATAATATAGTAGTACAAATATTATTATTAAAAATAATAATTATTATTATTTAATATAATTTATAGCATCAATAATTCGTTTAACAGCCTTACTTGTTGTTTTATACGATTATATAAATCATATAACTGTAAAATTTCGCGCGAGTTTCAGCCAATCAGCGCGTGGAGGGGTAAAGCCTCTAACGCGCATGCCCGAGTTGGCAGTACCGCCTGGCACCTGTGCTCATAGGAGGTCGCCGCCTTGCGGTCAATTCTATCCCGAAGTCTTGCCGTATAATTTGACAAGATATAAGCGGAGTTTTCATTCTTTTTCTCTTCCCTCCATGCTTCGTGCGCTGTAGATCGGAATTTCAGAATGATTTTAAAATATGAGTACCTTTTTGTTACTTAAAAAGTTAATCATATGAACACTTATAATGAAGCAATCATCCACAGTTGACGAAAATTTAATAGAGAAATGGTTGGAGTACAATTTTCCAATTTTAATTAATAAACTGGAACCTGATGTATATAACAAGGATATGGAAGTTACAAAGGAAAGCTTTAAAATGTTTTCTTTAAATTTTTGTCTTCAAAGTCTTGTTATACCAAAAATTGAAGAATATATGAGGAGATCCATCGTTCCAAATTTTTGGTCTAAATTTACTAATATGACTGAATGTAATGAAAAGCAAGGTTTTCATAATTTTACGAATTCTGTCAATGAATTATATACTCAGTCTAGTAAATTAATACCGATGCTAAAAAAATTAGAATTGGTTGGATTTTGCAAAAATGATTGTTGTATTTATAGTCAAGTTGGTATACTGGATTATTTTAAGCTTATAATAAGAGGTACATTATTAAGTCAAATTCCTTTATACCATACTGTTATAATTGAACACTTTTATAAAACTGCTTTTAATGTATTCTGTAATATTGAGGCATCAGCATCAGATCAGTTACCTAATAATTCAACATTATTATGTGAGGGCTGTGAACAAGAGCAAAATAATTGCAATTGTCAATTAATTGTCAATATTTTTCATGAAACAAATAAAAAACTTATAGAACTGGATTTGCTTGAAAGATTAATAGGTAGTGTATTGACTTCTTTAATACATATACGTATTGAAAATCATATAACTCTAATATGTAATCGGACTTTTGATTCATCTCAGTTGGAACCTTTAGAAAATTGGCTGGAAACTGTTGTAATGAATTGGTTAATTAGAATATATTCTGGTGGTTCATCAAGATCAGTTTCTCTTGATTGTAAAGTACGAACTGCTATTAACACTTTTAAGCAAAAACTTAGTTATTTTCTTTATGAAACCTATACAAGATTAAGAATTGATCAACTTTTTAATATAATTATAGAATATCCTGATTCTTGTGCAGCTGTAGACGATCTACGCATTTGTTTAAAACGAACAAACCTTAGAAAGTATTTAATTCGATCATTACAAGAGGCACTGAAATTACGTTTGTTACATCCTGGTGTAAGTACTCCAGATATTTTAACAGCATATATTGCAGCTATAAAAACTTTGAGACAGCTGGATCCTACCGGTATTTTATTAGAAACAATAACAGCCCCTATTAAGTTTTATTTAAGGAAACGTGAAGATACAGTTAGATGTGTAGTTAGTGGATTGTTAGACGAATCTAGCTCAAGTGATCTTGCTGATGAATTAGCTAAAGGAGGTGATACAATAGAATTAGATGTAGAAGGAGCATCACCAGAAGAAGAAAAAGATGATTGGGAAAATTGGCAACCTGATCCTATTGATGCAGATTTTAACAGCTTTAGGTCTACAATTCGAGGACGCCGACAAGTCTCTGATATAATATCAATGCTTGTAAATGTATATGGCAGTCAAGATTTATTTGTTAATGAATATCGAACTCTTTTGGCAGATCGCCTTCTTTCGCAACTGGATTACCAAACAGATCGTGAAATACGTCATTTAGAATTGCTAAAAAAACGTTTTGGAGAACATCAACTTCATCATTGTGAGGTTATGATTAAGGATATCTATGATTCTAAAAGAATTCATGAAAGTATTGAAATAGATAAGAATTATAACAGAAAACAAGCCAATTTTGCAACAATGGCACTGGTTTTATCTGCACAATTTTGGCCACCATTTAAAGAAGATTGGAAGCTTGAATTACCTAATTTTGTACAAAAACAACTTGATAAATATGTAAAAGCATATGAAACTCTTAAGGGAAGTCGAACTTTATGTTGGAAGCCACATTTAGGAAATGTAAATCTTGATATAGAAATTAAAGATAGGAAATTCAATTTTAATGTATCACCTATTCATGCTACAATTATTACTTATTTTCAAGATAGAATTGAATGGAATCTAGATCAGTTAAGTGAGGTAATGCATGTACCAACAACAGTGTTAAGACGAAAAATCAGTTACTGGGTATCACAAGGAATATTGAATGAAATCAATCGCGATACATTTATTGTCCTAGAAGAAACAAGTGGTACTGCTTCTAAGAACTGCCAAATGAACCTTACTACAATGCTTGAGGATGAAGAAGTAGAAAGTGCAATGGCCTCAGCCAGTGATCAGCGTGAAGAGAAACTCCAAGTTTTTTGGTCTTATATAGTTGGTATGCTAACGAACTTAGATTCTATGCCACTTGAACGAATACATCAAATGCTGAAAATGTTCGCATCTCAGGGCTCGGGTACTGTTGAATGTGGTTTACCAGAATTGAGACTGTTTCTTGATAAAAAAGTCAGAGAACATCAATTGTTGTTTTCTGGAGGTTTTTATAAACTTCCAAAAATTTGAATTACTAAAAACTGATTTTTCTTTGCAGCTTAGAATATTTAGTTTATATGTAAAATGTATTAATAGTATATAAATATATACAATGTAAATAATCTAAGTTTCTTTCTATATACAATATATTTTAACAAAATTTCATAAATATTTAGATTTATCTTATGAAAAGATGAGTTAAAATTTTTTTGTAAAAAATATATTAACTGTTTATTTTTAAGTAAAATACAAGTTCACTTTTTTTCAAGCAGTGTGATATAATTGGTATATTCTGTAAAAAATGTTATATTTGTGGACTTCACTTCATTTTACAAGTATTTTACAAGTATGATTCAATGTTTAGAATATCCATTGTAATATGATCCTTTGGCACTTAAGGGATACGTCCCGAGATTATTTATTTAATTCCGAATACCCACCCGGATCTAAGTCTCCGTGAAAAGAGGGGAAGTATATCTTTACGGGATAGTTTAAATTATATTTAATCTTTGTAGACCGTAGAATCCTCCGATATATTGATAGGGTATATCACAGGTGATATTCCTGTATGTACACACATATATTTAGAGCAATGGCTCATGGTGCGTTTCGTCCCGGGGTTACCGACTGGACTCATCAGTAAGGCATTGTCGGTAACTCCTGCCTTAGACGCGGTCATATGGACCGGGTCAAGGGCTTATATATTTTACGGCGTTCGCAGCGCTATAATGAACTACTAAAACGGAAACAAATTTACTTTTTCAGTTTTTGTCGTCATTTCGCATTATTTAGAGAATTTATTTAGAGTGTGTTTCAGATATTAGAAAGAAAACATTTATTGTGAATTCTATGTACTTGTTGAGCATCTAATTCGAGTTTTCCCACTTGTAGAATAAAATAATAAACCAAATAAAATTTGTTTTATCGCTCTACATGCCACTAATTTTGAGAAAACAGAAAAAGTAGATTGCTTTCACAATGCAACCATAAATTCAATAAATAACTATAGTTGTCGGCAAAACAGACATAAAAATAGTTGCTACATTGTGAAAGAGATGGAGCAGCAAACCACGCTCAATATCGTACTAATTCAATCAAGTAAAGGGGGCCCTGTGCTTTAAATTTTTACTATTATTTTAACAATTTTATGTATATACAGGATTAAAAACTATTATGAATAAATATATGTATGTATACTCATTTACTTTACATGTTTTAGTATAAGTTTTAGAAAAAAAAGCTATATTATTCTACATTTTCAGACGATCATATATGCATATTGCATCTATTAGCTGTCGATGTATTGGACGAAAGTGCGTTCGTATCGTGGTTTCTTATTACAGGATCGAATTTCATTGCCTTACTCTGTCGCGAGTAGTTGCGAGTAAAATGTAGCTGAAAGACCAAGCATACGTTACCAGTAAGGGCATACGGCATTTTCGTCATTTTTAGTAAATTTTCTGATAATAGATGTTAATATTCACAAAGTAACTTTTTAACTGATACATATTACTAATGCACACACGCGTGCGCGCGCGGGCGTGTGTGTGTGTGTGTGTGTGTGTGTGTGTGTGTGTGTGTGTGTGTGTGTGTGTGTGTGATGCAAATATTGAATATTGCTAAATGTTGTTATACAGAAGCAGGAAGCATAAATATTATATATATATATATATATATATATATATATATATATATATATATATAAATCTATCAAATAATTTTTGGAAACAATTTTTTAATTATAACTATCTACTTTTTCTACATCTAATCAAATCATAAACATAGATCAATTGCTGATAATGGTGATTATATGAGGGACTACTCCGATTGAGAGTCAAGTTCTCCAAAAGTTCTCGTTCGGCTCTCGCCGAGCTCTCTTGCTTCTCTTCTATAATACAACACCAAGTAAACAGTATATCAAAGTTCATCTATAAGATTATGTGGGCTATAAGTAGGAGAGTCGAAGAGAACTGGAGAGAGCTAAAGAAAACCAGAGAACGTCCAATTTCATTATATATTTTTAGGTAATTTTTAAATATTCGCGATATAATATCTAATTGTTCTTTCTTGAGATAAATATTTTTTAATAAATTCTATTACGTGCAGGTGAGGACTGCGGGAAGTTTGATTAAAATTTACTTTTTCATAATAATTTAATTTTTTTTATTTAAATTCTATATTATCTTGGAAAATAATCTTCAAATTAAAAAATGAAAAGAGTAACTTTCGATTTATAATTTAATTTTTCATAAGAATTACATATTTGAGACACCAAAAAGTTATGTGCTTTTTGGCTCTCACAGAGCTTTCCCCGTCTCTCTTCTACTTTTAAAGTAGTTCTCTTCTTCCCTTTACAAATAAGTGGTACGTTGTTTATAAATGATAACGATCAAAATTATAATATAAATGAATAAATAAATATTGTCCCTGGTGGAAATGCACCATATTGTCTTGTTTGAGCCGATTATTATTGTGCAAGTGGTAGAATGTATCAATGACTATTGTTTATTGCTTAGTCTGTGATGGAAAACTTATTCAAACAGCTTTTTAGCATTTTATGAAGAAACTCCAAAAATCTGTTTTTAAACCAAACATGTGACATTTTTATAGTGCATAGATTGTAATTGAACTGTCCATTATAGCATAAAAAATGACTAGAAAATCGGTAATGAAATAGAAAATCAAAAAAGTGATTGTTGTTCGTTTGTTATTATCTATACACAACGTACTACTTATTTATAAAGGGAAGAAGAGAACCACTTTGAATGTAGAAGAGAGACCGGAAAAAACACATAATTTTTTGGTATCTCAAATATGTAATTCTTATGAAAAATTAAATTATAAATCGAAAGTTACTCTTTTCATTTTTTAATTTGAAGATTATTTTCCAAGATAATATAGAATTTAAATAAAAAAAATTAAATTTTTATGAAAAAGTAAATTTTAATGAAACTTCCCGCGGTCCTCATCTTCACGCAATAGAATTTATTAAAAAATATTTATCTCAAAAAAGGACAATTAGATATTATACCGCGAATATCTAAAAATTACCTAAAAATATATAATGAGATTGGACGTTCTCTAGTTTTCTTTAGCTCTTCGACTCTCGTTCTTGTCGCCCACACAATCTTATAGATGAACATTGATGTACTATTTACTTGGTGTTGTATTACAGAAGAGAAGCAAGAAACTTCGGTGAGAATCGAAAGAAAACTTTTTGAGAACTTGACTCTCAATCGGAGTAGCCCCTCATCTATAAATGTATAAATATATGAATTGCATTTATTGGACATTGTAAATGGCTTTCGATTTATAGGTGTGAAACGATGTTTGCACAAAAATTAGCAAAGAAATAACAATTATAATCAGCAAAATATCTTTAGAAGTATTAAAAACAAGGAAATAATATAAATACCAATTTTAGTTTTGATATTTTAGAGGATATTTTATTTATTACAATTATTGACAACATAATGCATTCCATTAATAATTATTATTAAATTAATAATAATATTAAATTAAATTGTATACTATTGTATCAAGATGATATGGCAGTAGTATTAAATTAAAATTTTATAAAAGAAAAATAATTCCGATAAAAAATTATTTATTCAATTTAATAAGATTTAATTTAAATAAATAAATTTATTCTCCTTTGATATATTTATTTATACAAAAATGTGGATTTCTAATCAGCTTTTTTTAACACTCACTCCATTCGGCTTAAATTAATTTTGATTGATTTTTGATTATAAAAAAACTCCAATTAATTTACATGACGATATGATTGGCAAATTCATTTTTTTGAACCTCTATTAATTGTAAATAATATATATAGATAGAATTGTACAAATTCAATGATTCTGATTTCTTTGAAGAATATGTTGAAAACTATTTTTTACCTAATCGGTTCTCAAAGAGTCAATCTGAAGGTTACGCTCTGATTCGCAGTCGAAAGCCTTAGCCACTAATGTACTATATATTGTTCGTGATATAGCTAAACTTCCTTCTGAATCATTGGTAACAATAATTGTTAATCCTATAAGCTTCAATGTTATGCTGTCTTAACTTTCTCTATCAATTCGTTTCGGGTATTACAATTCTATTTTTTGAACGAATATATAAACAACTGAATGTTGGATTAATTTTATTGATTATTATTATAAAAATAAAATTTTTAATATAATAATACAGATATATACTCAGTCGTTCATTAGAAATGAGACACAAAAAACTTGTGGCACAAAGAATTTAATCATGAAACAGGAAGGATTTGTATCTTTTGTTTTCAACAGAATATATGAAATAAATATTATAGATTTTACGAATGTTCGTAAAATTTTTCTACTTTTACTATTACATATACTTTATTTATTGCACATTTTTTATGGAAATTGTATTTCCCGATGCTAAGTGATAAATAAGAAAAAATATTTTTTTCACTGCGACAAGATTACTGGTTTATATTCAAATTTTATAAGCTCCGAATAGACGTTCTAAATTCTAAATATTCTTACAGAATTTTTTAGAAATTAATGAGATAGTGTATAACACACACTCACACACACACACACACACACACACACACACACACACACACACACACACACACACACACACACACACACACATATATATATATATATATATATTTATTAAAGAATAATTTTTAATTATCTTTACTATAAGTAATATGTATCGCCATGAATATTAATATTTGTTATCAGAAAAGTTATTATAAATGACAAAAATGCATTTCAATATTGCCATATGTACGTACTGTCAAGTTATTATCGAACTTTGAGATGCTAGATTTTACTCGCAACTACTAGCGACAGAGCAAGGCAATGAAATATGATCCTGAAATAAGAAGCTTTGATAAGGAATATTCTTTCGTGTATAACATCGACCGCTACATAGACGTAGTATATATATATATATATATATATATATATATATATACATATATCATATCATATATCATATCATCATATCATATCATATCATATCATACTAATTTATAAAGACAAAGCGTGTTTTTGTTTGTACGCGATAACCGAAAAATATATTATCTTGGGAAGGACGTAGGCTATGTTTTTTCTTGAAAATCATTTTACTTTTAACAATAAATTAAGTTAACAGTTTTAGTGGTCAGTTTCACCAGCGACCACTAGGTGGCGTCTTGAATCACGAACATCAATTCGATGTATTCGGCTTAAAGTATTAATACCAGGCCAGCTCAAGTGAATGTTCATATCGAACTTTGGGATTCGTACCCTAAAGAAGGTGTGACGATAGTCGCTATTACCAGAGATAATAAGGGGAGATCGCCGATGCCAATGTTAGACATTGTAGTAAAATTTTGACACTCAGTGCTATGGCGGTGAACGTCGATACGCCGTTCGTGCGATATTCCAGATGTTGGTTTTCGAGCTGGTGCGATCGAGGGAGAGACGGCGTTCAGTAGGGGCGACGCCGAAACAATAGATGCAATAAAAGGAATTAACTGGTGTCGAAATTCTTGAAGTACGTATAGATTTTCTTGCCTGCGTGCGTAAGTATGTATGTATGTATTTATATACACACGTATTTTCTTAAAATTTTCAATTCGCTGCGTAGCGATGATCGAGGCTACGAAAAGGTATACCTGGGTATACGCACTTAAAGAATTTCTTCGTCCACACCAGTGAATCCCATTTGCTACACCCCGCTACCAAATCTTTAAGAAAATACGTATGTATATATATATATATATATATATATATATATATATATATGTGTGTGTGTGTGTATATGTATATACGTATTTTTTTTAAATTTTGAGTTTAAAACTTGATAATAAGACTGCGTTGATCTTAATAATAATACTAATTTGATATAAAAAACTATAATTCCTGTAAATTATTTATATAATAGCATTCATTAAATTTTTATATAATAAATTTTATTTCATTGCTATTTACATTATATCATGCATTCATGAAAATTAATTCAATAGTTATTAGAATACAACAAATATTTATTTAAATTTATGTTTAAAACAGAAAGATACATATTTAATACGAATGAATATTTTGTAATTTAGAGTAAATCACATATTTGAAACAAACAATTAAGTTTATTTGCATAGCGAACATACAGTAAATTAATTACAGTACATTACAGAACATTACAGTAAATAAATTATTGAAAAGTAATAAATATTGCTTGAATTTTACTAAACAGAACTACATATACGTAAAAGATAAGATAAATAAATAAATATTTGAAAAAGTATATATATATATATATATATATATATATATATATATATATATATATATATATATAGACTCAAATTTAACAAATATATTCAATTTTTGGAAAAGCTATTCAATATGAACAATTTAATAGCTTTATTAGAAGGTGAAATATATTTATTTGATTATATCCAACGAGTTGTTAAAAACTAATAAATATTTTTTCGATTTTATTAAACGAAGCACAAATATTTAAATTTTAAATTTAAAAGAATAAATCATTTAATAAAACTATTTATATCTTATATGTAAATAATTTTTTCAAAAATAGAAAATATTTTTTTGATTTATATATATATTTTGTAGTTTTTACTACTTATTTATTACATTTAATATTTAAATCTTTGTACTTCGTTTAATAAAATTAAATAAATATTTATTAGATTTTACAACTGGCAAGGAATAATCAAATAGATCTAATCCACCCTTTTCATTCTTGAATTTCATTCTTTTGAGTAAATGGTTTTTTCAAAAATTGAATATATTTGTTGTATATATATATATATATATATATATATATATATATATATATATATAAATATCTTCTAGATTTTTGTCAAGATTTTCTAGAAAATGGGTGGCTGAAATTGAAAATTAAATAAATATTTTATTATCTAAAGAAACTATTTTCTTAAACCAATAACTAAAGATTTTGAATCAATAAATTTAGTTATTTGATTCAAGCCGACAAAATTAAGTGAATATATACTTGGATTAAGAATTTCAAGACTTCACTCGAGAAATTGAATTTCAAATGAAGAATTCGATTCCTATCTATAAAACAATAATTAGTTGAAATACGTTTTTATTTTTTAGAAGCATGAAAATTCAAATATGCTAAATGTTTAAAAGAAGTGCAGAGTTTCTTGATTCTCCTATATTTTTGTCAAGATTTTCCAGAAAATGGGTGAAAATATTTTCTTGAAGCAATAACTGAAAATTTTGGAATCAAAAAGTTTAGATATTTGATTCAAGCCGACAAAATTAAGTGAATATATACTTGGATTAAGAATTTCAATAATTCACTCAAGAAATTTAATTTAAAATGAAGAATTTGCTTCTTATTTTTAAAACAATAATTACATGAAATACGTTTTTATTTTCAAAATCATGAACATTCAAGTATGTTAAATGTTTAAAAGTAGCGCATAGTTCCTTGATTCAAAGCATTATTTTCTTGACTTTAAAAATCAAAAGTTTAAACTGAGCGAATAATTTCTTGAATTCTTTTACAATTTATACGTTAATTTACTTTTATTACATTTATTTCAAAACTTCGACCTAACCGGGATTCTATCCGCAGGTTATATCTATTCTATCTATTCTAGACCTTTGGATTCGTAAGCTAACACCTTATTAATTACGCTATCGCAGTACGCTGTGGACAATTATAAAAATCTTATATAACAATTTTAGATCTCTTATAGTTCTACATTATGAAATTAATTTATGGATTTCAATGAATAGTATATGCATTTATATATAATTTTTACTTATATTATAACAATTTATATAACGTTTTCATTTTAAAAGGTGATTTTCTACATCTAGATAATATTTTCTTAAATTGAATCATAATACGTATACAAAATCAAAACTAATTCTTTTTTGTATTTATATCACAGAAAAAATGGTTCTCATATCAAGTCAATATTTCTGTGTAATTATAAAAATTAAGTTAAAAATTTTTTTAAAAATATGCAACGTTCCTGTCCCCCTCGGGATAGCCTACGCGGTATCTTCCCAGGGTAGTTTGAGAGGGGAGGAAGTTTTTCGGGATCGGACGGCGGTTTCAGGAAAATAATTTTACAAGAACACAGTATAATTTTTTATAACAAAAATATTAATTTATTTGTGAAAATAAGCCAGTTCCTCTATCTACAGGATTCTGTAACAAATAAATATAAACACAAAAATAATTAATAACGGTAATCTACAGCTAGATCTATATATTTATTTAAACTAATTTTGCGCTATTTTCCGCAATGTCTCTAATCTTCGGCGCTAATTACCGCACGAATACCCGGTGTTATTTTCCACGCGGGGAACTAATGAAACGAGACAGGTTGATTTTAAATGGTATAAAAAGTAAGGAAAACTTAACTCCGCTGGTCTTTTGAGGAGCGCCTCGTAACCAGGATCAAGAGCTAAGGGGAGAGTTTCTAGTCGGGATAAGTAAACTGCTGGTCTTTTGAGGAGCGCCTCGCAACCAGGATCACGTTTACTTAAGGATAGGTAAAATTATTAGCCGTCTGTCTTTTGAGAAGCGCCTCGCAACAGAGATCAAGCTAATAACTTCGGAAAAATCAGTAAATGTAAGGATAAGTAAACTGCTGGTCTTTTGAGGAGCGCCTCGCAACCAGGATCACGTTTACTTAGGAAAGGTAAAATTATTAACCGTCTGTCTTTTGAGGAGCGCCTCGCAACAGAGATCAAGCTAATAATTTCGGAGAGGATTTTTAAAAGTCAGGATTAATTCGAGCTCTGGAAAAATTCTAGCTCCGGGAGGAGTTCGTGTGAAACAACTTCGGGGCAGTTGGTTCACCGGGCGAACTGTCGATTTTGCCTTTTGCAGGCCCTTTTATAATAAAATAATCGGATAATTCAGTCGCCGCTCGTTTAATTTCGGACGAGGCGCCGAATTCTAATAATTATATTAACAATAATAATAATTACAATAATAATAATAATAATAATCAATAATAATTACAATAATTATTGCTTTATATTTTGTTATTAATTGCAGCCGGTGTGCTGCGCACAGTAATAATATACATGTATACAAGTTTAAACATTTATATACATATATTTATATCATGCGTACATTAAGTCGTTTGTATTAATTAATTTAATTAAATACAGCGGGTGCATTCATTTTCGGACACCCGTTGTATATACTGGAATTCGCGCATTCCAGTTCCAGGCTGTTTAGTGAGAGCGTGCAGTAGTGTGCGTGCGGCACGTATTAGAGGGGATAGCGGCCGCCGGTCTAATACATTGAACGCGCTCTCTCTTGCCGCGCGCAGTGTATCCCCTCTACAGCATACTCTGTACTTAACTTAGTGGTAGCGAGAGAGACTAGATATCGCGTTCTCTCTCTACTTGTTCGAGTTTCGGTAGTTGCGACGACTACCTTCTCCAGTAGTCGCCGCGACCTTTGCCCGGTTTTCGGTATTTATTCTGTATCTACGCGAGTTTTAATTTTATAATTGTAGAAATAATATATTTAATATATTATTTCTAATGATGTTTAACATATTATTTCTCGTAGCGTTTATACATCTAATTTCGTATATGTATGTAAAGTACATCCACCAAATTAGATGTAACACCATCTCAGTTTCTTGTAATATAAAAATATTAGATATAATTAGTAAATATTGATTAAATGATAATTAATAAAATCTCTGCGTCCGAATATGCAATAAATATATTCTTATATTTAGATATAAGTGCTATTTTGTATTTATATTTGATCTCTTATTATATATTTAATATTTTCCATTATAAAGTGAAGAGTAGTAAATTTGTTTTTTACAGTAATAAAAGCAAGGTTATCATTTTATTAATTTATGAAACCAATATCTCAATGTAAGAAATTAAGATCTTGAAAGTAGTTATTTATCCAATTAATCGTTGAACTAAAAAAAATACTAGATAAATATTAGAAAATATTGATTAAAATGTAGTCAATAAAATGTTGTGACTGTATATTAAATAAATATTTTTTAGATTGTGAAATAAGTTGCTTCAAATAAGAAAACCAGCATTTAAAAAGTTATATTTAATTAATCCAAGAATTTATTTTCCTGATTTTAAATTTGAAAACATTGGTTCCAGATAATATGTTCTTTAGATAAGAAAATATTCATTTAATTTCCAATATTTGTGTTCTGCTGTTGAGAAAATATAAGCTTTATTTTAGTACCTACTAACTTGGTTAAAGTTTATGCGATTACTTGGTTAAATAAAATATTTACTTAGTACAGAAAATCGCATAAATTTCTTGAATCAAGTAATATTTACTTTATATTAGAATTTTAGCAGTATATAATTTTCATGAATTATTTCGAAAACTCTATTTCTTAAACTAAGAAAATTTTTATTTAATTAATTCGATAATATTGTTCTTTTATAGTATCAGAAAAAGCTTTGACCACAGATTTGATCAATCTATAATTTAAGTATTTAGATTATTTGCAATTCTAGCTATTAGATTTTCTGAATTCAATGCATTACTTTTTTGTTTTAATATAATAACCTTCTGATTCAAAATTTTGTTTTCTTAGATTAAGAACATATTTATTTATATATGTATTGCGTAACTCTGTTCTATATATACTGTATAAAAACAATTAAATACTAATTTCTAGAAAATATTAGTTTGGTTCTGTAAAGCCTTTTTTAGAGAATCAAAAGTATTGTGCTCAGGTATATGATTACTAAATTTAAGAAACTCAGGTTTTCCATTTTAATTTTGATCAGCTTGTTTGAAAGAAACGTTTCCTAGAAAATGAAAATGCTTATTTTTAGATTATGATCAGCTAAATTTAAGTAATTAGAAAATTATAATTAAATAAATATTTACTTGACTGAATTTTTGTTCTTCAGAAAGTCTCTTCTCTTGGATTAAGAAGTATTAGAATTTTAAGAAGTGTAAGTTAATATTTCGATCGCCATCAAATTTTGAATACGTATTCCATACGGTCAGGATTAAATGATAGGATATTTTTTACTGCAAATTTAATAAAAAAAAAATCACAAAATGATGGCAACATTTCATGCATGTATATCGGCAAACTGCCTGCTAGGCCTCGTACAACGTGCGTGCAGATAGACAGGTAATAAACAGTGAGAGTAGGTGAGAAAAAGAAACGAAACAGTATAGAGGACAGTTGCGGGTACATGCAGGTACATGATATGGCAACACCCACCAACATTGAGTAATCCATGTTAATCCCCTTGGATTTTTCTTTTCTCCCTTCCCCCTCTCGCTCTCACATTCCCACTCTCTCTCTCTCTCTCTCTCTCTCTCTCTCTCTCTCTCTCTCTCTCTCTCTCTCTCTCTCTCTTTCTCTTTCTCTTTCTCTTTCTCTGTCTTCTCCATACAAGGTAGTTACGTGTCACATATGATTATATAGGATTCTGATATGATACTCCAAAAATATAAAAAGCAATCAAATAATTTTTGAAAAAGTTTACAGTCTATAATTACGAGTTTTTTCGGGATGTATTACATTCGTAAACATAAATCAATTGCTGACAATGGCCATGAATATTGTCTCAATGTTAAGTTAATTTTTTTAAAGTGTACATATATTTGGTTGCAACTTAATTATTTTAGTTCAATAGAGAAACATTATAAAATTAAATCAAATATACATTTTTTTAGTTCGAAGTAAAACATATGTCATAGAAATAAGTGCATTAATTAACTATTTATTCAAAATAAGTAATTTATACATTTAAAATACTGAATGTTTAGTTAAAAACAGTGAATATTTTATGAGAACTGAGAATTTAAACAAAATATAATATTCAACTGTAGTATTTTAACTTATTGGACCGTCGTTTTAGTAATCTTCAGCGATGTAAACGTACACTATATGTTATATTGCAATAAATACTAACTATATTTACATATTTTTCCATCATTTTTATTGTAATATATATATATATATATATATATATATATATATATATATATTATATGTAATATATTTGTATCATACGAAACGCAATGGTAGTGAATGTTCAACGTACACAATCTGCCGTTCAAGCTTTAGGCATCCCGATCAGAATGTTAATTAGGGTTATTATTAGGACTTAATCCTTATTTCAATAGGTTATTGAAATATAATGGTGAAAATTTGAGGAAATTTCATTTTTATAGTGAAAACCATAAGAACACCGTAAAAATCTGGTTTTTCTAAATTATCTTGTAAAATACAAAAAGTTCCAAAAAGGATTGTTAAGAAAAGTTATAAATTCCACTAAAAACATATTTCTTATTCTATACATTTTTCTGTACCAAGAGTTCCCAAAAAAATATATTCAAACTAACGGACGATATAGAATAGTCAATGAGAATATTACGGTGAAGTGCATTGTTGTTAATAAAAGACGTTTAAAGAAAAAATATATAGATTAAACAATATGTATTTTGATGAGATTTTGAACTTTTAGTTACATCATTTAATTGAATTTTTTGTATTTTACGAGATAAGTTAGAAAAACAATATTTTCACTGTGTATTAATGTGATTTATTATAAAATTGAAATTACCACCAACTTTTACTACCATATATATAATCAGAATCCTAAAAAACGTATATATAAAAATTTTAATAAAAATCGCGTTAGTCGACTACTTGAAAAATTTGGTAGCTCTTTGTTATAAGAGATTTTCTCAACTTTGATGTTTGCCAGTTTTCCTTAAAGTTGCCGTAGGTTTCAAAACTTCAAGCTGCTTGCTAGCTGCTACGAGACTATATATATATTTATACATGTAGCAATAAAATTTCTTTTTGATGAGTATAAGCTACTCATCTTTTATTGCATCCCCCGCTGCCAGCCTATTGTCACGACAAGCTTTTTCTGTGCACGCGCCGAAGACAGTCGTCTCCCCCCTCGATCGCACCATCGCACGAGCTCGAAAAACAACATCTGGAATATCGCACGAAACGGTCAGTATCTCACTTTGGCCGCCAGAGGCCCTCGTTTTCAGTCGAAAATTTTTACTGCACTCTGGCCCATAAGCGCCGGCGATCTCCCTTTATTATCTCTGGTATTATCTTTTTTGTTCTTCAGGTTCATCTGACACTATTCTCACACGTCACATCTTATGAATATCTTTTGATTTTTGTATATTCTTGAATTTCTCTCACGTGAAAATTGCTCTCTCTCTCTCTCTCTCTCTCTCTCTCTCTCTCTCTCTCTCTCTCTCTCTCTCTCTTCCTGTCTCTGCCTTCTTTTATAAGATGGTTGTATGCCAAATCGTACTTAAAATAATTTGTGAAAACAAATTATAAGAATAATTTGATATTTTTTGAATATTCTATTTTTTCTATGCAAGCAGAAAATTGCAGAATTATTTTGAAACCTGATTTATACAGAATGTTCAAATAAAAGCATCAGAATAACCAAATAATTTTTGAAAAGGGTTTAAAGTCGACAATTTTCAGATTTTCAGAATTGTCGAACATAAATCAAATTATTTTAATATTATAAGGGGTTTTCAGTACACATATAGAGTTGTGGTCTTATCAATTTTTATTTAAAAAAAATTAATTTTAAAAAATAATTAAAATTATTTAAATTAACATATATCTATATATACCATTTTATATAACCAACAATGTAAATTTCAATATAAATTGTTAGAAGCGGTCTCTAATATAAATTGTGATTTAGTTTTTTACTAATATACATTTGTGAATTATTAATTATTTAAGCAAATGAATTGAAGTTAATTTCTATTGGGGCCCTTCTATGATACGTCAACAAGTACAACCTCCTTAAAACTATTATTTATTTAACCTATTTAAATCATGACAAAATTTCGAAATATCAAATTCAAATTTTAATGTTAATTTATAATTATAAAAATTGATACATTTAGTTTGGCCATTAATTCCATCAGCGATTCTACTACTTCTAGATGAATTTATACTTTTCTTTATATAAATTAAATTTTCTACAACGTTAGTTTGATCAATGTTGTAGTTCTTTTTTTCGAATCTAAAACAAACTTATTTCTTTGGTTTTTTAAAATTATCCGATAGGATTTGGCAGTACAGGGTGCAATAAAAAAAATTTTTAAAAAATTTGCTACGTGTCAAAAAATGACATTTCGTTTTTAAATGTTGTTTTCAATTATATTAAACTGGTGACTCTAATAACTTTTTCTACCATTCAAAAATAGATTTGAAGATTGAAATTTCGAGATTTTTCAATTCTGATGGATTTGGCAAACTGTACAACTAGGTGAAGTTAATTTTTGAAACTGAACGTAGATTTTCATACAATCATATTGATTAAATTGTTATAGTTAAATATATCATATCACATCATATCATATCATACTAATTTATAATGACAAAGCCTGTTTTTGTTTATACACGATAACCGAAAAAACTACTGAACCGATTGTTCTGAAATTGGACATATAGATTCTATATTATCGTGAGAAAGGCACAGGCTATGTTTTTTATTGAAAATCATTTTACTTTCATCAATAAATCGTCTTGAGGCAACGGGATATCGTAATCAACCGCCCGTACATGCCAATACAATAATATATGCATTTATATATAATAAATACTTATATTATAACAATTTATATAACGTTTTGGTTTTAACACTTGACTTCCCACATCTAGATAATATTTTCTTAATTGTATTTTTCTTAGGTATATGAAGCTGAAAAATAATTCTTTTTTGTATTACTCTATAGCACTGAAAAAATATTTGCTAAGATCAAATGTGGACTGATCACGAGCAATGCAACAGAAGACTAAAACAAAAGATCGCTGCTGAAGAGTTCAGTAACGTATAACTTGCTTAAAAACTTTGAAATATTTCTTAAAAATAAACCATGATTTTAAAACTTCTTGATATTATATACATATATATATATATATATATATATATATATATATATATATATATATTGTAACGGTGCGCGTGTCCGCCTCGAGCACGAGGACGGCGGGCACGGCCGTTGCAAAAGATGTACCCGGCTTGGTTTAACCCCGAATTATTTCGGCAAGGCAGATGGGCGGTTCGCGAGGAGCATAATATGGCATGCAGGATTTGCGCGAGAGGTAAGGCGACTAATTAAATGCACTGGGAATAGTGAAATCAAAACCCAGAATAATTAAAATCAACGAGCCTTTAATATCTAGGAAACATACAACGCCTATACGCGAGGCGTGCGGAACGCGGACCGAGGGTCGCCTAGCGGCGCGTGAGCAGCTAGGGAAGAGAGAGCGAGAGAGAGAGAGAAGATCAGGCTGCCACTTACAGTAGGGTGTAGACGTGTCCGTGGAACTCGCTGGCAGCACTTCCTCGTTCAACGACACCTTGGTTCGCCGGGAGAGGCGGTGTCCCCACTTGTCGAAGTTCCCGAGATAGGGCGGCTACTCCGCGCAGACGATAGTCGGGCGGCAGGCTCGTCCGCTCGAGCTCGGCAGCGGTGTACGGTGGTAACACGCACGGTAGCGACACCAACACGCGCGTTCTGCAGCGTACCTTGCGCGAGGACGACGTACGTGTTGAGGGGAAATATCTAGAGCACGAGGCATGTTTACTAGAAGCCACAACACGCAAGCCAACAAAGCCCGAAGAACGCCAAGAAAAAGATAGCACGCGCTTCTCTCTAAGGCTGTCTTCTAACTGTCAAATTCGGGCGCGCGGCCGTCTCTTCCCACTCCCCGATCTCTCTCTCACTTACCTCTCTGTCGGTGTAGTCGTGCGTCAGATTGGAACACACTTTCACACGTCACACGCCCCCCCAGTCGTTGGTAGCTGAAGCGTGGCAGCTCGACCCAACATCTCTCTCATGTTAACCATCGTGTCAGAATAGGGAAACTTTGGCAGCTGCGGTCTACCGCCGTGGATCACCTAGATGAGGAATGGACGGGTAAAGAACTCCCTTCCCTAGACGAAGTAACTTTCAGAGGGCGCCTTTATTCAGAGTCTAATTACAGGTGTACAATATAGTAGGTGTCCCTCTGGAGTCTTCTGCGGCTTCTTATTTCGCGTTGGACGGCTTCGCTCCTTGGGGGCGATTATGCTTCTCGGTGAGGCTGGGGGCGTGCCCCTCGTAGTCGGGGTGGTTATGTTGATTGAGGCACTCGCGTCCCCGGCGCACGCCCTGCAGCTTGCATTGGCTGCAGCTGGGCTTGCGGATGGGCACGAACTGAGGCGCATCGGATGTGGCTTGCTCGCCCCGTGCCTCCTCCGTCTTCCGCAGGGCGAGCACCCTGTTGACGGTGGCTTGTAGCCTTCCGGCTTCCACAGCGGTGTTGCTGCGGAAGGCTTCGAGAGCCTGGCCCGCTTCAACGACAGAAGGGCACGCCTTTCCGACCGTGTTGGGGTTGGCCGGAAGGGTGGCCTGCATCAATGCACTCTGCAGACGGTGCATCTTCAGGCGGCAGACGGCCTGGAACTCCTCCACCATCTGGCGCGCGGCGCGCTCGCGCTTCAACAGGTTGGACTGTCCTCCCAGCGGCGGAGGATGGCATTAGCCTTACGCCATTGTTCTGCCCGGGAGAGGTAATCCACCTCCCCGAGCTCCAGCAGCTCCCGTTCTCCGGGTGTCGCCCTCTAGACGAAGTCCTGTAATTGTTTGAGGGCGCTGGCTTCCTCAGCCTCCAGCTCCTGGCGCCGGAAGTGGACGTTATCCAGGTGCTGGCACAGGGCCTGAATGCTCTCCGGCCGGGCGGTTCCTGGCTGGAGTGGCGCCGAGTCTGGCTCCGCGGTTGTTGGCTGCTGGTTCTCTTTTAGGGCGGCATGTGCGACGCCCGTGACCGCTGAGATCGGTTAATGGTCCGGGAGACCCGGTTCGTGGATCCCCAGACGCCGGAAGACGGCTTACAAGATGGAGCCGAAGATCTCTGCCACTATTTTGCTTAATGCTGGCTCCATGGTCCGGCCCTAAGGAGAAAAGGAAAATGTCGGAGTTATCCTCTAGTGGCCCACTGGGTATGATCCATGCAAGGGAGGCCCCTCGACGAGGGGTCTCGACAGACTGGTAGAAGCCCCGGGACGGTTCGAGGGAGTAGGGGGAGTCCCGCTGGCTTACTGTTGCTCGGTGGGCCCGGCGGCTAGTTGGCCTGTTGACGGGCTCTGGTTTGGGTCCGAGTACGGCGGGGGGACTGGTGCCGCGGTGGTGCTGAGCACTGGCTTCCCCTGGAGCGACTTACTTTCTGCTTCACTAGGGGTATGCCACTATTGCAGGCGGTTTCGCGGCTATGTATATCGCTGTCTTCAGAGTCCTATTGACCCTCTCTACCGGATTGGCTTGAGCGTGATAAGGGGGATACACTCTACCCAACGAGTGAAGAGATCCATGAAGACGAGCAAGTGCTCGTATCCTCCGGTAGATCGTGGAAACGGATCCATCACGTCTCCAGCTACTACGGCCCAAGGGCGGGTAACCGTTCGATGGCCCATCAGGCCAGGTGGTGCAGCCTGCTGTACCTTACATTGCTGGCACACGCTAAAGTCACGGACAAATTATGTCACATCTTTGTGCAGTGAGGGCCAACAGTATGATCGTGCAATACGGTCGAACGTCTTATGGTGTCCGAAATGATCAGCTGTGGGCTCCTCATGACATTCATGAAGAACGTTACGGCGATCTTCTTTAGGCACGACTAGCTTCCACGCATCCTGGCCATCTACTAAATCTTCGACGGCAGGATCGGGACGGTAGTAGTATAGTCGTTGCCCAATGACTATATGGGTGATCGGTCGGATCGCTCACCACTTTCTTACGAAGGCGCAAATACCGGGGTCTTGCACATCCGTGACACCGAGGAAGGCGACTTCGCAGGTCGGATCGTCTTCGTACAAACGAGAGAGGGCGTCTGGTACGCAATTTAAGGTACCTTTCCGGCGGATGACTTCGTAGTCATACCCCTGTAATTTCAAGGCCCAACGGGCGAATCTGCCCGTGGGGTTGTGCAATGAGTGCAGCAAACGAAGGTTGCTATGATCGGTTATCACCTGGAAGTGATAGCACTCGATGTACGGGCGAAATTTACGCACAGCCCATAGCACGGCGAGGCACTCACGTTCGGTGACCGAGTAATTACGCTCAGCCGCAGTCATCGTGCGACTAGCGTAGGAAAGTACGCGCTCCATGCCACCAACTGATTGCGTGAGCATGGCGCCTAGTCCCGAGTCGCTGGCGTCCGTATGGATGACGAACGTTTCTCCGAACGACGGTCGAGAAAGGACTGGTGCAGATGCGACGAGCGCCCGGATCTGTTCGAAGGCTTGCTGCTGCTCTTCCCCCCAATGATACTTGATGTTCTTCTTGGTTAAACGAGTGAGAGGCTCAGCAAGCGTTGCAAAGTTTTCTAAGAACTTGCGATACCAGGATGCAAGGCCTAGAAACCTACGGAGCTGCTTCAGGTTCTTTGGTGCGGCGTAAGTCAAGATTGGTGCAATCTTATCCGAATCGGGTCGGAAACCGTTACTATCCATGAGAACGCCGAGAAACCGTACCTCTGCGAGTCTGAATTTGCTCTTCGGCCTATTAATGGTCAAGTCGGCATCGGAAATTCGTCACAGAATATGTTCGAGCCACCTGAGGTGCTCGTGAAAGCTCTCCGTAGCGATGATCTGCTTGGCCGATCAGCTTGTCGCTTAACTGCTGAAAGGTTGTAGGGCCACCGGCGACACCATATGGCATACGTATCCATTCAAATAACCCCATGCCTGGGACCGTGAAGGCAGAGAGGTGTCGCGATTCCTCCCGAAGAGGGACCTAATGGTAGGCGCTGCGGAGGTCTAGTGTGGAAATATATCGCGCATTTCTCAACTTCCGTAGAATTAAGTCCATGTAAGGGAGCGGGTACGTGCTGACCTTGGACACGGAATTCGCGATAGTCCACGCAGAATCGGTAGCTCCCGTCACTCTTGCGAACCATCACGACAGGGCTAGACCACTCGCTGGTTGATCTGCGAATTACGGCTTGATCAAGCATTTTGCGAACTTGCGCATGCATCTCCAGCTCTATCTTCTGAGAGACCAAATAATAACGCTGCTTAATCGGCTTAGCATCGCCGAAATCGAACACATGGTCGGTCAGATGCGTGCAGCCCAGAAGCTGCTCAGCCGGGGGCAGCATCCGGTCGAGGAGTTCCTCGAGAGCTCGACGTTGACTATCGTCAATATCAGCCAAGCCTACAGTGGCAAGCGAATTCGCCAAGGTAATTGAGACGGTGCAGTGTTGTAGAGGAATGAAATTCGCAGCACCCTCGATCGACATACTGTTGTCGCGCGGATGGATAACCGCATTGAAAGCGCGGTAGAAGTCTGCACCGAGCAGACAGTCGTTTTCCAAGTCTGGAATTATGATGACGTCTAGCTCCATTTCCACGTCCACAATGGCAAACGGAAGGACCACCTGGCTTATTATCGGCTCCATTTTTCCCGTGGTGAGTTGAGCGACAGATCCAGGATAGGGTCGAACTAGATGATCCAGGGCAGATGCAATCTGCAAGCCGATTGCCTCGAGAGCTGTACGAGCAGCCCCTGCATCGAGCAGTGCATGGATGCGAAACTCGTCATCGTGAATACCGATCGGGGTCGACACTTGTGGCTGAGTCAGCGAAGTCACGGTTGTGATGCTCTTCCTTTACAGACAGGAGTGGGCAATCATCATTACCCAGTGTCCTCGCAGCTGCCCGCTGATCTTCAGAAGTCTCACGGAGCGTAGAGGCGAGTTGGACCTCAATTACTCATCCTTTTTCGCATTTCCCGAACACTCGGGACAGCTGCGTAGGGAATGGCCTGGCCAACTACAACCATAGCATAAGAACCACTGATCAGGAGCTGTTGTCCGACTTTTGTTCTTGTCGTTGAGGGGCTTGCGCACGAGCTTTCCCCTGAAGGATGGCTTCCTCTCCGACTTATGTGAGGTTGACGCTCCGGTCTTCCGTGTACGTGTCGACCTTGGACGTGAGTCGCGACTGCTCCTCTTCGTCATAAGAGCTGCGACACCTGGCGCCTCTAAATCAGGTGAGGTGGCTCTAAAGCCCGCTTCTGTCAAAACTTCTCGCACTAAAGCTTTGCAATCGGGCGATTTCACGTCCACGACCGCGATCTTTGGCTTCGGGCGCGTCCGAGACGTGTCTGCCGCATGAAAAGCCACTTCGGGCATTATGCAGTCCTCAGGTGATGGAGGTGGCTTACAGTTGCGCTCCGTGTCGAGGAACGCATTCGGCCTCTCGAGCGAGCTCGATTAGCCGATTTACGCTCGTAATCTTCTCCCGCGGAACTAGCTTCTGTATCTCCGGGAGTAGATTTCGGTAGATAAGAGCGAGTTGTTTGTCGTCCGACAATGGTTCTTCGAACCGATTTAGGATCGTCAACAAACAGAACATGTAGTCACGTGTTGGCTCGCGTTTGACCTGCGTACGCCATTGTGCTTTACTAATCAGATCAGCTTGGAAGCGTCGATCGACGCCGTAGCAGCTCCGGGCTGTTCTAGCAGAATTCTTGCCACGTGGTCCAGTCTTTCCAGGTTAGACGGTGCCAATGTAGGGCGATGCTGTCAAGGAGCTCCGTCATTGCATTAAGCATATCCTCGTCCGTGAGCGGCGTCAATCTGCGAAATTCCGCGATCCTCTGCAGAAATTCCTTCACACATTTTCCATTGGGGCACGGTTTTACCAATGTCCGTGCGCTGGGCCAAGGTGCTTGATAGCATTGATCGTGTTATATTAACGGGCGAGCTAATCACATCTCGATCCATGTGGTGCCCCCCTTCCAGGCCCATGGTACCGAGGGTGGAAAGGAGCCGAAAACGTAGGCTCGACGGTCGATCTTGAAAATCTATTGTTGCCAGAGATTTTCTCACTTTCCAAGTCTTGAAGATTGTACGTGTCTTGGAAAGTGATACGTCTCGTCGCGGCGTTTTCTGCAGCTGTTGTTGAATGCTAGCCATTGTAGCATGCATTTCATTTTGCCTCTGCTGCAGATCTTGAACAGTGCTGTTCTGTTGTCGCATCCAAGATTACAGCATATTCTATAGGTTGTGTAATCCATTACTAATTGCTACATTTTTTTCGAGGTCAGCAGACTGAGGCTCGACTGCTGCTTCCGACGCATGGCATGCGACTTGCGCCTGAAGTGTAATGACATTCGTGACACACGCATCAGGAGACGTAGCTACGCTCGTGATGGCTGCCTGAATCGGCAATTCATTGGCTGTGCTCCATGCGTGCGGTTCGTGTCTATCGATCTCTGCCAAATTGAAATCCATCAGATTTTGTATTTACTGATCGGCAACTGTTCTGCTACGTCTTTGACCTGTGCTCGGATTAACTTCCCGAGCCTGCTGTGTATCAGCTGATTCATAAGCTTGTTCGGCGTATGTCGCCTCCATGTTATTTAAAATATATGTCTTCGTTGCATCACGCATTGTCGAGGTTACAACAATTTTTAGCAGATTTTTATCTCTGCGCTCGCGTGTTTTTACGGTATCGTCCCCGCTCTCGCAATCCATAAAGTCTCCCGGGCTATAATTTCCTGCCAGTCTACGATATATATATATATATAAATATTAGAAATCAGCTTAGAAAACCATTAACCATTTCAAAAAAAAAACAAATTTGAGAGAATTTATGAATTATTTAATTAATTAACAAATATTAAATTAGTCAATGAATTAAATAATTAAAATAGTCTAATGAATTATATAATGTCCGTAACTAACCCGTTGAGCGATACTCGTGTGATGGTTGTTACGGCGAGATAGAAGAACAGAGACGAGATAATAAAAAAAAGAAAGAAAAACAAAAATAAAACAAGAAAAATTGTTATTTAATTGTTATTTGTTTAAATTTTAATTACTTATTCACGAACTAAATATAATCAATTATTTCTTAAACCGATTGAATTGATTGTTAGTTAATAAAATTTTTATAATTATTGTTCGATAATATGCAATTAATTATTATTCAATTTAATAATTAACATCTTATAATTATCTCTCAATTGTTACTTTCAATTGTATCTTTATATTCTATATAATACTTATAAGTATTCAATACAATATTTATAATTATTTATAATACAACTATTATATTTAAAATACTATTTCTAATTATTTACAAAACAATTTAATACAAGAATTTATAAAATATATAGATTTTATTTATTAGTTTATTTATTGATTGTTAAATTGTTCAGTATTTGCTGTTTTCATTGAGGAAAAAGAAAAACAAATAAAGAACAAAACATTTATTTTGGCAAATAGTTAAAAGCCGACAATGTGGAGAGACAGTAGATTGCGAGGGCGAAAGCGCAAAAATTATAGGCGACTAACGCAAAAAGAAATATGTAAGAAACAGAAAAAAACCAAAAACTTTATTCTCACCACAAAAGTAAGAAAAAAATAGTTTATTTTTAGTCTCTTTGTGATTCTGAAAGAATTTTATTTTTCAATTTTGAAAATTTAAAAAAAAAATGTTGTTTTTATATTTTCGAAAAATACTAAACTACAAAAGTATCAAAAATACGCAAATATGAAAATAAAAAGCATAAGGGGAAAAATAAATTTTGATCAATTAAATTGAGAGCAAAGAAAAATTTACGTTAGTCGCGTGTACACCCGTATGTATAGCGTAGAGTCGCCGTGGTGTGTGTGTCTGTATTCACGGATCGCCAACTTCGCAATTTTTATACTTGTGGTGTCGCGACTATGTGTAAAAATTTGTTTTATTTACGTAAAAAAGAATAATATCATTAATTACATTTATTATCATAATAGCGAATATAAATCTACGTACTAGATTTGTATTATTAATTATATTAATTATACTTTATTATTTGACATTAATATTATTATTACATGTCATATTACAAATCAAATTATTAATTAATTCTAGATTAACTTAAATTAAATGAATATAGTTAGATTAAATTACATTTATAATTAAATTAAATTCTTACATAAACCATTACATAAATTAATGTCCATATAAGCATTCAGCTCAATATTAGTATTGCTTGAAAAGCCGCACAAATATTATATTCTCTAATTTAGCTGTATATTTAATTTGTGCTGCTTTTCAGCCGCTTTCGCCGAATTGGTGTTGGCCTTGGACGATTCCGAGAGTGTTTACGTATACGAGCTAACAACGTAAACACTCACGACGCGCAGTGCGTTCGCACTGTATAATATCACAATGTTCTATCTCATATAATTATTAAATTATTATATTACCTATTATTTATGCGCATCCGCGTCACTTGCGACTTTTCGCCGCGGCACGAAATATAATACAATATATTATAGAATATATAATAAAATGTATAGCAAACATATAATAAAATATATCATAAAACATATAATAAAATATATAATAAAATATATAATAAAATATATTCTAAAACATATATTAAAATACATCATACAATATATATTAAAGTATATATACACGTATTTACATTTTTTACATTAAATTGTGCGATCCTGAGTTCGCGTTGGGCGCCATGTAATGGTGCGCGTGTCCGCCTCGAGCACGAGGACGGCAGGCACGGTAGTTGCAAAAGATGTGCTCGACTGGGCTTAGCCCCGAATTAATTCGGTGAGGGAGAGGGGCGGTTCGCGAGGGGCGAAATATTGCATGCAGGATTTGCGCGAGAGGTAAAGTGACTAATTAAATGCATTGGGAATAGTGAAATCAAAACCCAGAATAATTAAAATCCACGAGACTTTAATATCTAGGAAATATACAACGCCTATACGCAAGGCGTACGGAACGCAGACCGAGCGTCGCCGAGGCGACGGCGCGTGAGGAGCTAGGGAAGAGAGAGAGAGAGAGAGAGAGAGAGAGAGAGAGAGAGAGAGAGAGAGAAGAACAGGCTGCCACTTACAGTAGGGTGTAGACGTGTCCGTGGAACTCGCTGGCAGCACTTCCTCGTTCAACGACGCCTTGATTCGCCGGGAGAGGCGGTGTCCCCACTTGTCGAAGTCCCGGAGATAGGGCGGCTACTCCGCGCAGACGGGAGTCGGGCGGCAGGCTCGTCCGCTCAAGCTCGGCAGCGGTGTACGTCGGTAACACGCACGGTAGCGACACCAACACGCACGTTCTGCAGCGTACCCTCTGCGAGGACGACGTACGTGTTGAGGGGGAATATCTAGAGCACGAGGCGTGCTACCGAAAAGCCACAACACGCAAGCCAACAAAGCCCGAAAAACGCAAAGAAAAATATAGCACGCGCTTCTCTCTAAGGCTGTCTTATAACTGTCAAATTCACGCGCGCGGCCGTCTCTCCCCACTCTCCGCTCTCTTTCCCTCTCACTTACCTCTCCGCCGGTGTAGTTGTGCGTCGGCCTGGAACACATTGAAGCTTTACATTTACACATATATATCCATTTATTTTTACAGAACGTATGTACATATTTACAGGGCTAGGAATGGAGAGAGAGTATAGGGACGTGGAAAAGCAGGCGTACGCGGCGCTTGCGTTCACCGTCACAATATATATATATATACATATATATTATATTATATTTTATTATATTATATTATATTAAACAAATCTAGATAATCTGTAATTTTCTTAGGCATATGAAGCTGAAAAATAATTATTTGTTGTATTTTTATATATATCACTGAAAAAATATCTGCCAATATCAAGTAAATATTTATGTGCCTTGAAGCGCATGAAGAATAATTTCTTAAATTAAAATTAAAACAAATATTTTCTTAGATTGTGAAAGAAGTTGCTTAAAATAGGAAAACCAAAATCTAAAGAATTCCTTCATCAAGAACTTATTCACTTGAATTCAAACGATATAAGCTAGATATTTTACAACATCCGTTCAACTAAATCGAATGAGTTATGGATTTCTCGAAATTAGCTAAAAAGTAAGGAATTATTTACCTAGATTACCTCATATTTTTTTTTATTGCCGAATTTCACGCAAAAAATTATTTTCTTAAATCTAGAGATTATTTATCACCCTAAAAAATAAATTTCCTATTTTTTAGCTCATATATATAAATGCATATACTATTCATTGGAATCCATAAATTAATTTCATAATGTATAACTATAAGAGATCTAAAATTGATATATAAGATTTTCATAATTGTCCACAGCGTACTGCGATAGCGTAATTAATAAGGTGTTAGCTTACGAATCCAAAGCTCTGCGGATAGAATCCCAGTTAGGTCGAAGTTTTGAAAAAATTGTAATAAAAGCAAATTAACGTATAAATTATAAAAGAATTCAAGAAATTATTTGCTCAATTTAAACTTTTGATTTTTAAAGTCAAGAAAATAATGCTTTGAATCATGAAACTATGCACTTCTTTTAAACATTTAGCATACTTGAATTTTCATGTTTCTAAAAAATAACAACTTATTTCAAGTAATTATTGTTTTAAAGATAGGAATCGAATTCTTCATTTTAAATTCAATTTCTCGAGTGAAGTCTTGAAATTCTTAATCCAAGTATATATTCACTTAATTTTGTCGGCTTGAATCAATTAACTAAATTTTGTGATTCAAAATCTTCAGTTATTGGTTCAAGAAAATAGTTTCTTTAGATAAGAAAATATTTATTTAATTTCCAATTTCAGCCACCCATTTTCTAGAAAATCTTGACAAAAATCTAGGAGATATTTAAATAATCCAAGAATTTATTTCGCTGATTTTAAATTTGAAATTATTGGTTCAAAAAAATATTTTCTTTCGATAAGAAAATATTTATTTAATTTCCAATTTCAACCACCCATTTTCTAGAAAATCTTTACAAAAATCTAGGAGATATTTAATTAATCCAAGAATTTATCAGGTATGTGAATAAGTCTTTCCCGTTTTTTTTCAAATTTTGAGCCTTTATTGTGAAAAAATGGTTACAAATGAATTATTGAAAGTATTGGCCATCGCTAGCTACAACTTTTTCCCATCTTTCTGGCAACATACGAATCCCGTTGCGAAAAAATTCGACCGGTTTGGCCTCTATCCAGTCATCCACCCATTTTTTGGCTTCCTCGTAGGAATGGAAGTGCTGGTCAGCCAGGCCATGCGTCATCGATCTGAAGAGATGGTAATCAGACGGAGCAACGTCTGGACTATACGGCGGGTGGGGTAGGACTTCCCATTTGAGCGTTTCTAAGTATGTTTTCACCGGCGGTGAAACATGTGGGCGAGCATTGTCATGTTGCAAAATAACTTTGTCGTGCCTGTCGGAGTATTGTGGCCGTTTTTCTCGCAGTGCGTGGCTCAAACGCATCAATTGTCGTTGATAGACCTCGCCTGTGATCCTTTCATTCGGTTTCAGAAGCTGATAGTAAACCACACCTAGCTGGTCCCACCATATACAGAGCATGAGCTTGGCGCCATGAATATTTGGCTTGGCCGTCGATGATGATGCATGGGCGGGTATTCCCCATGATTTTCTTCGCTTCGGATTATCGTAACGTATCTACTTTTCATCGCCAGTCACGATACGATGCAGAAAACCCTTTCTTTTATGTCGCTGAAGCAGCTGTTCGCAAGTGAAAAAACGCCGTTCGACGTCTCTCAGCTTCAGTTCGTACGGCACCCAATTTCCTTGCTTTTGGATCATTCCCATGGCTTTCAAACGCTTGGAAATGGTTGTTCGGTCAACTCCCAATGCTTCAGCAAGTTCTTCTTGCGTTTGACAAGAATCTTCATCAAGCAAAGTCGCCAATTCTCGATCTTCAAAGATTTGCGGCCGCCCGGAACGCTCCTTGTCTTCCACGTCGAAATCACCGCTTTTGAAGCGTCGAAACCATCCGCGAACACTTGAATCATCGACGCAACCTTCTCCATAAGCCTCCTGAAGCAATCGATGAAAGTGAAACTTCCCGCAAATGACGTCGACTCGGCTCAGATTTCTACATTTTCACGATATCAAAAATTTATGATGCGAAAAAATTTTAACTAATGTGTTAGTATGGAATTGTTGACATATGAATTAGCTTTGATTATGACATATGCAACCATTGAATACTCGCACAGTATTGGTGGCGCCATCTCTTACAAAAAACGGGAAAGACTTATTCACACTCCTAATAATAACTATTGAATTAATTTTAATGAATGCATGATATAATGTAAATAGCAATGAAATAAAATTTATTATATAAAAATTTAATGAATGCTATTATATAAATAATTTACAGGAAGTATTATTTTTTATATCAAATTACTGTTATTATTAAGATCAACGCAGTCTTATTATCAAGTTTTAACTTAAATTTTTAAGAAAATAGATATATATATATATACCTATTTTCTTAAAAATTTGGCAGCGGGGTATAGTAGATGGGATTCGCTGATGTCGACGAAGAAATTCTTTCAGTGCGTATACCCGAGTATACCTATTCGTAGCTTCAATCATCGCCACGCAGCGAATTTAAAATTTGAAGAAAATACGCATGTATATAAATACATACATACACACTTACGCACGCAGGCAAGAAAATCTATACGTACTTCAAGAATTTCGACACCAGTTAATCCCTTTTATTGCATCTATGGTTTCGGCGCCGCCCCTACTGGACACCGTCTGTCCCCCAATCGCACCAGCTCGAAAACCAACATCTGGAATATTGCACGTTCACCGCCGTAGTGCTGAGTGTCAAAATTTTATTACAATGTCTAACATGGGCATCAGAGATCTCCCGTTACTATCTCTGCCGGAGGCCTGTGTGGTCGCTCACGGTTTAACTAAGGTGCCAAGCTGCCCTCTTTTGGCAGACTTGGTATGTGGGTACCCCACATATTTCCCCAAACTGATCTTCTCTTTCTATCTTCCTTTTCTTTTGATATTAATCTAAATCGAAAAAATTCTATAAGGAGGGAACTGAGATTTTACTATGACGGGAAATGTTTACGGCAATATAAAAATAAAAAATTATAGAAATATATTTAATATAAAAAAATTAATTTATTAATTATAATATTAATTATAAGACAGAAGTGCGAGGTAAACGTTAACGCGTAGAGTGGCGTAGAAAACTAAATATCGGATCGCAACCTTATGAACGAATCGAGAAACGCTCCCTCCACAGAATAAATAAGGGAACCGCAATCTAACTAGTTGTTATTCCGCGGACTTAGTTTTCTGTCTTATCTATGTGTAAAAAAGAGACTCCATTCTATCCCTCGCACACGTACACAGATTTTACTTTTTTAATTATATTAATTAAAAAAACGAAAATTCACGCGAATTGAATATTTTAGGTTGAATTAAAATACCAACTTTAATTTGTGTCAACGTTTGAGCCACGAAGTGAAAACTAAACGACCTCATCTGGCGAAGAAAAAAATCATGTTTCATCACGATAACGCACCAGCACACACGTCAGTCGTTGCGATGGTTAAAATCAACGATCTGAAGTTTGAATTGATGCCACATCTCCCGACTCTCCAGACCTAGCCCCGAGTGACTATTATCTGTTTCCTAACCTCAAAAAATGGTTTGGCAGTAAGAGATTTGCGAACAATGAAGAAGTAATCGAAGCTGTAAATGTGTATTTTGAGGAGCTTGACGAATCAGTATGGAGATGGCATTACTAGACTAGAACACCGCTATGAGAAATGGATCAGCCTTGGGGGAGATTATTAAATGGTCTTTAAAATTTTATACTACAATTTCCGAATAAAATAAATTATTTCAATTACTCTATAATATACATAAGTAATTCAGGTAATCTATTTTTGACAATTTCTTCAATAGATCATTTTATCATAAGTGAGGTTATGTCCACAATCACTGTAATATTATAAAGAAACAAACAGAATGATCTCATTATTAGTTTATACAAAAAATAACTCTATTCCCCAGAACTAGATTCTTTAGAAATAATTTTTAAATTGCATGTAAGCGAACATTTGACTTTTATACAAATTGAAAATAGTAATCTGTAAGAAAATAGTAATAGTAATCAAAAGCAACTTGTTAATTTATAAATATATTAATGAATCTTTTGTATTTATATATACATTATACATATTACAAACGATGATGGGATTCGGTCAATAATAAGTTCAGTCATCACTGACGTCGATAATTGCCTAGCATCTCCGAGGCACGTTTTCTACTAATTTAACGGCGTATTCTAGTGGCAACGATCTCCAGATTCGACGAATTTGGTATGACAACTGCTTCAAAGTGTATGTGCGTCTTCTACGAAGATTCTGTTTAATATATGCGCACAGATTTTCAGTACGGTTCGTATCGGACGACTGCGATGGCCAATCCAATGTAAGGATGTCAGTTTGAGTCTTCCACTCAGTCCAGAGCTTGCTGCGGTGTTTAGGATCATTGTCCTCGTGCAGAATTCAATCTTCATTTTTTCTGATCAACCATCATTTGGCAGATGGCCGTAAAGCCTTTTTATCTATTTTTATCATTTTATCAGCATTTAGGTTGTCAATAAAGAGGTACAAAGTTCCGAATCCCTGCTTTCAGAATTAGCTCCACAGATGCACGTTTATTTTGTGTTGTTCAATACGTTGAACAAACCTATTGATAGAAGCTGACTAGGCTTGTGTGAGAACACAACGTCCCCATATAGAAAATTCAGTAAAAATAACATTTTCAAAATCTCTATCAATATTCTCATGCGCCCAAGCGAGTTGCTTTGTCACATGTTTTTCAGTCAACATAGGCTTCTTCATTGTGTTTCGCCATTTCAGGCGATGAGTAGGAATATGGGTTCAGATAGTTTCATAGAATATATCTAAACTTTTTGCACCTAATTTTACTTGTTCTTGCCAAAGTGTTAAAGCAGGATTCCGATAAAACAGATTCACTATTCTTTCTTCATCTTTTTTGTCCACTTTTCCTATCGAACCACGTTCTAGTAAATCATTGGCGTCTTTAATCACTTTATATCGTCGTACCCACTTCTGTACAAATGTCTTCGACTTTCTCATATATTTAACAGCCGGTGATTGCCACATTTTGGGACCTTTCGGGTGGATGCATAGGAACACAGCCTCATAGCTCGACGCGTACTTAGCACTTATGGCGTTTAACGTGATTCTCTATCAAAAGATTAACGACAACTGAATCTTTGTTGAAAACGCATCAATTACTAAGCTTTGTTGACTATGCATTAAGGACAAATCTTTCCTCTATCGCTTCGCGACGTAATTAAAGTGAAATCTTTCAGTATTTGTCAGTAAAGTCGACCAGGCTCTTACTTGACTGACTGTATAATAAAAAAAGTGGAGGATATCTCAGTCTGGATTTTAAAGAGATAGGCCTACTAAAAAATACGAGTGTTCTCTATAATGGGAAAATAATATTAAATACAATACAATACAGTGTCCAATAATACTGTCTACAAATAGTACAGTCTTGGCGATAGTTGCTTATTCTCTGGGTCAGCAATAAATGATTTTATTGCCTTATTTGGCACACCTGAAGTGTTGTTATCCCGGTCTTTTTAATCGAACTGCTTCGATTTCTCCACTGGATTCACGTCTATTTCTTCCGTTTATGGAAAATAGTCACTCGAAATAATTCTTCAATAAATCCAGACTATCTATTATACTAAACAGTACACTCCAGCAACAAGGAAACAACTATATATGAAAATTATATGTTAAAAACTATTAGAACGATTTTCCAAGGTAATTGAATATGAAGTCTTTTCTAACTGTCTTTTTAAAACACTATATTATATTAATATTTTTCACACTATACCTCAATCTCTATCTGTCTCTATTTTTCTATTTTTCCCTCCAATTTTACTTTCGAACACACATAGAAAGAAGCTTCTATATGTGTTACACCCTTCTTCTAGACGTTGCAAAATATATTTCATAATGACAGAGATATTTACCTGGAAAGATCTATCTAACTATTAACGAACCAAGGCGTTTTTCTGAGGTACTTATGGACGGCACGATTAGGACATTTTACTTCCTTCGTGACATTCGGTTGACCACAGAAATAGCACCTATGCTGCCGATCCCACTGTTCAATTAAGTTCTGGACCTAATCGGACAAGAAGTCCCTTAGTGGGGGCTGTGGTACACTCGGGGTTCTTCCCTTACTTCGACCGACAGGGGCACCAGAGGTACGCTTTGATCGCTTTCCACCAAGTGTTGCTCCGGGTTGCGGAGTACAATTCTAACTCTTCAGCCTGGTATTGGCTGCCATTTCCACAGATTCCCTTAGGGAAGAGAGAATAATCTCCCCTAACCGACAGGCATCTTATTGGGACCGTCTGAGCTCGTCTTGCACTCGCTTCGCTTCGGCCTTGGCGGCTTTCTGGTGAGCGAATACAGCGGCCAGTTTTTCGACGCGAGCCTGGTCCCAGCGCCATCGGTGTAGGCTCAGGAAAGCATGCCGGGCCCTGGTTGATTCTTTTAACTCCTCTAATTCTAGGGAAATAGCAGAACCCACTTGTTGAGACCACTTGGTCGGTCCCGTCATTCCTTCCAGATATCGAGGAATCTCACTTTAGTTCTCCTGGCGAGTTCAGTCTTAGCCTTGAAATCTAGAGTGCTTGCATATAAGACAGTTTTTCACATAGTTTTGAACCGGCTTATAAAATTCAGGCCAGTAATAATATTTGCTGGTTCCAGCGAAAGTTTTGTCGCGTCCTGGATGTGCGGCTATAAGGTTATCATAACATTCTTTACGAACTGTGTCACGACGTTCCTTAGGAACGACAATCATCCAAGCGTCCTCATCGCCTATGATGAATTTGAGGACTATGGGACGATCTTGGACGTTCTTGAACCATTGTAGATACCATTCATCTTGGGTATCTCTTGCATATGTGACACTTGAGAAAGATAGATAGTTTCCCTAGCACATCTTAGAAAGGGCACCTGGCATGTTGTTCAACGTCCATTTCCGATGTTCTACATCGAATTTTGGCCTTATAATCTTACGGCCCATCGTGCGAGTCTGCCAGTTGGTTTCTGCATCGTACGAATCTACCTCAAACTGCGTGGTTCGTAACGACGCTAAATGATATCTATCGATATATGGACGAAATTTATCGATGGCCCATATGACATCTAAGCAGTCTCTCTCAGTTACCGAATAGTTTCTGTCGGCTTGGGAGAGTACTCTACTCGTGAACTCCAACACCCGTTCTTGTTCGTCGACTTCCAGCGTGAGAACCGCTCCAAGACCTGTATCACTCGCATTTGTTTGCACGATGAACTGGGTATCAAACGACGGTCTATGCAGGACGGGTACCGAAGCGATCATTGATTTGATTTTATCGAAATAGGCTTATTGTTGCTCGGTCCACTCATATCTACAGTCTTTTCTAGTTAGACTTGTGAGTGGTTCGGCAAAGGTAGCAAAGTCTTTAAAAATTTCCTATACCACGATGCTATCCGGAGGAAACCGGACAGAGTCCCTCACGTTTCAACAGAACAACTAAATATTTATCTTCGGTATGTCCGAAGACACTCTTTTCTCGATTCGTCGTGAGTCCAGATTCATGTACCCGAGCGAGAACATGTTGTATCCAGGCTAAGTGTTCTTCAAATGTCTCTATGAGGATGATAATATCGTCAAGATATGAGAAAGCATTAGGCTCGAGATCTGCTTCAATAATTCTTCTATAAGTCGTTGGAATGACGCTCCAGCGTTAGATAGACCGAAGAGCATCTTGGTGAACTGGAATAGTCCCATGTCAGGTACCGTAAATGCCGTTATCGGTTTTGATTCCGGATGAAGTGGTATTTGATGGTACGCACTAATCAGATCTAAGGTAGAAATATATCTAGCTGATTGTAGCTTCCTTAGAATCTGGTCCACGTTAGCCAACGGGTATGCATCAGGTTTTGAGACTTAATTAACTTTTCGAAAATCGATTCAGAATCTATATAGTTGAATCTATATAGTGACTACTCCAGTCTCTAACATCTCTTCAACTTGAGAATGCATCTTTTCTTGTATTTTCATAAAGACTGGATAAGCCTTTTGACGTATAGGGCGAGCATCTCCTACATCTATAATAGATTCCGCCGACGTCGTACGTCCCAGTGGTACTTCTCCCGCTGGCAGAATTTTATTCAAGAGCTTCTTCATATGTTGTTGCTCCAACCGGAATATATCCGCGAGACCAATGGATGCTAACGTCGAAAACTCCATGATTAGATCAAAACCAGTATTTTCTTCTGAATTTATTTTGTCTATCCGAATAATTTTAAAAGATAAGCCGTTAAATAATTTCAACTGTGCCAGTCATTGGATTTCATTACACGTGACTGCAGCTTTTTCCAACGTGGCACCTACCTAGCAATCTACTTCTAAGTTTGGAATCACAGCAACCAATACATCGCGCGTGATCCCTGCCAATTCGAACGTCAATTCGACGTGACCCGTGACGCAAAGCGGAGAGTTCCCTGGGCTTCTAGCACCAACTCCAGACACTGGGTAGAACTCCCGTTGGTAAGTCGTTGTTAATTGTAGCCCGATCTTGCCCATAACGGTTCAAGGCGCGCCAGTATCGTATAATGCACGTATCCGGTACTCAGCAAGTTGTACCGGAATCCACTATCGCGCTTCTTCCGGCCGTGCTGCAATTTTGTCGGGTCTCAATTCGTCGTTTTCCTCAATCGTTAATATTTCCCCAACTGAATCAGACCTATATGCTGTCAAATGCTCTCAAATGCTCTCGGCCCTCTTCTTTCTGGAGACCTCTTATGCCTACTGGATGTACCGATATGGCCCTGTTTCGACTCCAGGCGAACTAAAATTTTTAAAATCCGAACCCTCTTGAGGTGCAGTAACAGCTAGGTTTGGTTCTGCTGGTAGTCGGAGACTTATGCACAGTGTAACGTAGAATTGTCTTATCTGGCAAAGGAGAAGTGTGATAATACTTCTCACATTCCAAGGCGAATTCAGCTTCTCTAGTTAATTCAAGGAATCTGTCGACCGAATTATAGGACTTTCTCGATATCCTTCGCTGGATTTCAGGGCGCGCATTACGCAACAGCTTATTTAGCTGGTTGGTTTTGGGAATATGTGGATCTAACCAGTCGAATATCGAAAGGAGACTTGTATTTTATTCGTTGGAGGGTTCATTGTTTCTCTGTGTACGATTTTCCGCCTGCCATAACCCTTCGTTTCGATCTTTAGGACCGATTCCATACCACTTCTTCCCAGCGGTACGGATTAAATCCCATGTTGTTAAGCCTCGTTTCTTTAAAACAACGAGCTACAACTCGGTTTTCCCCTTAAAGATTTCGTGAAGCGCCTGTGTCAGCCCGTCATTTGCTATTTGCGAATTGCGTTGACGCTCCCTGCCACTTGTCAAGGGTTGGACGGACCTTAGAAGCTTTTTTTACTTAAAATGGACTACAATTTTGGTAAAAAATTTATTCAGATTCAAATTCGAATGTAAATATATATATATATATATATATATATATATATATATATATATATATATATAGGGTGTTAGAAATGTTCCGGACCTCCACTTATAACATAAAATAAGCACTTAGAAAAAAAGTTAAATGCAAAAGTTGTTCAATTTTGATGATTGAACTAAATGGTGGCCTTAGATTTATTATTTATTATCATTTTCAAGGTCATTTGAAGGTCATCATCAGTTTTTTTTTAATAGGGACCCCTATTTTTTATTTCAGATTCTTAAAGGGCACAGAATTTTACATCTGGATATGTATCCACGTTACGAATCAAAATACCTATAGAAGTCATTTAGGGGTTAAATGAGTATTTAGTAGTAGAAAGCCAAGAAATCCCGATTGTTAAGAACTGTGATCGTATCTAACCAATACTAAAGTCATTTGATTTTGTAAGACAAACTTTATGGTGACGTTAAATTGACATTGTTCTTGATTTTCAAGATCATTTGATAGTTATCTTCAGTTTATGAAAAAGGGACTCATTTTGTATTAAATTTTAGGTCTGGATATATGTACAATATCCACGTCATGGCTCGAAATGATCTACATAGGACGGTTAGAGGCTATTAATTTCAAAGAAAAAAATAATCTAACCGTTTTACAAGAACAATTTCACTTTCAGGATCGTTACTTGTACCTTAGAAAATTTTGCTCACTATTCTTTTTAGGAATCAGTTCATTTATGTATTAAAAATTGTTTACTCGTATTTACTCTTCTGTTTTACGGAGTTAAGTGCTAAGTTCTCTTACTTCAAAATTCAGATAATTGAACATTTTCAATAATTGTACTTTTAATCGTAGTGAAAAATGGCACGTTTTGCTGACAGAAAAAGAATATTTTTGTTGATGATGCGAGGCTGGGGTGATTAAGAAAAAGATTACAAACAGGTACAGCGTTCAAAAAGTACCGTAATTCGTACAATTAGATGTTTTGAAGAGAGAGGTGGTGTTAAAGTGTTAAATTTTAATGAATTCTTGTTCAAATATAGACCTAACTATGTATCTAGTATCCGTTGATGATTTGGAAAACTTTTACAAAGTCATTGTCACAGTCTCTATCCTGATCAGATTCAGTGTAAAATATTCAAAAGAGAAATCAAACATTGAATGAACGATAGTGTCAATTACACCTTCTACAATCCTAAAGCAGAATTTAGCGTTGGTGAAAAATGGAAAATTACAACTAGGAGTTTTAATTTGGAAAACTAAAGATAATATTCTGATTTGTAGAATAAACCAATAAAAATTGATAAATATAAACTCCTCAATAGTTTGCAAAATCTAAAAAATTGTTTTAAATAATACAGGATATATTATTTTCTACTTTATTTAAAAAAGTGAAATTCGAATAATCGCAAATACATAATAATTAATTCAATAATTTTTTAACATACCTGAATAACAGATCCACAATTCAAACTCTTCGCCTTCTGTAGGAAATTGAAACAAATGGTGACAGTTTTGTTTAACATTTGAACAATTTATACAACTGCACATACCAGTATCAAAACCTTTCGGCTTGGGAGATAGGTTGCTCATTAAAATCTCACAGACAAACTAATCCCAAATTCTAATGAACTCTCGAAAAGTTCCCTAATAAAATTTGTATACCTGACTGAAAAAGAAAGTCAGAGGAGAATTTACAGGTATAGGGAAAAAGAAGATCACAAATTGCAGGTGTACATAGACGTTTTTATAGAAATGTATTAGAAACATTCCAAAATGAAATATAAAGGTAAGTTATATATTTATGAATATGATACTATTTTTAATATAAAGAGATGAAAATATATAATAAGATCATTGATAGTTAAGCAAAAAGAAAAATAAAAACAGAGCGGACGTGAATGCAATATACATGTATTTAGAATATTATTTTATATATACTGTGTACACAACAACTCTGTTGTTTTAAACTGTCTTGTTGTACAAGAACAAATTAATTTATTCCATATTTGAAAGTACATAGATTAAAAATAGTAACAGCTTAATAAACGTATAAGTATAACAATTATTCTTGATTTTGGAAATCTATTGTTTATGTATCTACATATATATATATATTATGATAATGCAATCGACGCGGCTCTCTTTCGCAGCGCGAGGTGTATCCCCTCCGGTATACTAGTATACCTTGACTCGGCGATGGATGAGGAGACCAGATATATTCTATTGTTTATCGGTGTTATATTTCGCGTGTATCGTTTCGTGTAGTTATCATGTACATATGTTGTTCGTGTATGTTAATTAATTATATTATATAATTATTTGCGCGGCCATATATATTAGGCCGTCGCAAATTTATATAAATTATGAAATTAAAAAAAAGTTAATATTACTATTATTAAATTGTAAATAATAATTTATTTTTTATGTAAATAAAAAAATCCAGAATAAAATGTAATTGTTAGTTATGATATATAATAATAATATATAGATATAAGAATATTGTTGAGTCGCTTTTAGACCGCGCTTTCAGTAGAAATCATAGACTTCTATAGACAGAGATAGGCCTAGAGTAATGCTTTCTCTCTTGCTCCGAAGAAAGAGTGGGGAGGCAGCCCAACAATAACAATGTTATAGAGTATAGGAGAAACGTATATTCCTGCTGCGTATCTTTCTACTGCTACTGTTCCCTTTCTTGCTTTGCCCCCCACTTCCTAGTTTGTAAGAGACAGACAACACGACTCCCTGTATTGCTCTCTCACTCTGGTTTAGGCTTCAAGTCTGTTCCAGAGCACGTGGTCTAATATATCAGTCTATGGTAGAAATATACATAGCAGAAATATATGGATATTCTCATAGACTTACATATATATAACTCCGTTAAAATCGTGTCGAATTACACAGTAGCACTTCGGGACAAAATTGGCCACAAGACGGCGATACCCTGTGAGGTTGCTCGTTCAAATGCATCCCAGTTGGCACAGATATATGTAAAAATCTAATTCCAGCCTTTTGGAAGTACCATAAAAGACTTTCACAAAAGATATTGAAATGTCAGCTATTATAGATAAATATTTGGTGGTTATCTTGGAGTTACTATATTGTAAATAGCTTTAAGTTTACTGTAAGAAGGTACCGTTACGCAACCTTTTTCAGATAATTATTAGTTACCGTATAAAAGCTGCCATTAATACCGTCTGAAGATCAACATTAGTATTTCTAAAAAATAAATCATTACTTTGCCTTTTGCAGATAACTTATAGTTACCTTAAAAATTTGTCATTACTTTACCATCATAAAGACGAATTAAAGTTATCAACAAATATACCATTACGCGGTATATATTCGAAAAGCAAAACACGATCGTATGGCCGTTATAATTTAAAGTGCACTGTTTGCGAGGTTTATGTAAATAATCAGCTTCCATATTAATAAAAATTATATAAGGTAAGTTTCTTTGTATACAGTGAATCATTTACAAGGTTTTTGTATATCCTATTTATAATAATATCATCTATGTCTTGTCGTTTTCATAAATTCTTTAAATATTTATTCAACAAAAATTTTAAATCAATAGATTTTTTAAATATGGCACCCAAAGTGAAAAAAGTAAAATGTTTTTTTTTCATATCCTTCTCAATTGAAGTTATTTTTATTTAATATACGTTTTTTATTTCTTAAATTTCAATGTAATATTGAATTATTTGTTAAATATGTTTTTATACGAATTGCTTTTTAAATATGTAACGTTCCTATCCCCCCGGAATAACTTACGTGGTATTTTTCCAGGGTGATTTGAGAGGGGAGGAAGTATATTCGAAATGGGATGGCGGATCAGAAAAATAATTTTTTAGTATATATTTTTTTGTAATACAGTATATTTTTTTATAAAAAAATAAAAAATGTTTATTCAGTAAACCACTTATTGACAAGATTCTGAAACAAACAACAAAACAATAATGATTACTTAAATGAAAGAAATAATTTAATTTAAACTAGATGTATATTAAATTCTAAGTTCACGCTATTTTCCGCGACGTTTCTTTAATCAGGCGCTATTTACCGAAAGGATAGACGGTGCTTCTATTACATGCTCTTCTTTTCACGCCGGAAATTTAAACGAGACAGGTAGAATTTAATCTAGGTTAAACCTAAGGTTAGCTTAATTCCGCTAGTCTTTTGAGGAGCGCCTCGCAACCACGATCAAGAATTAAGTCGTTAGTAATTTAATTATGATAAAAAAAACGGCTGATCTCTTCAGGAGCACCTGGCAACCAGGATCACATTCACTTCAGAATAGGTAAAATTATTAATGGTCTGTCTTATGAGGAATGCCTCGTAACAGAGATCAAGCTAATAATTTCGGAAGGACGTCTTAGGCCGGAATTTCTGAGCTCTGGACAGTTTATAGCTCCTGGAGGAATTCAAGTGATACGACCTCGGGTCAGCCGGCTCACTGAACGAATTTCCTGATTTTACCTTTTGCAAGCCCTTTTATAATTAAATTGTGGGCTATTATCGCCACCGCTCGTCTAACATCGGACAGGCCGCCGATTTATAATAATAATTATAGTAACAATAATAATATCTATAATAATGATAATAATAATAATATTAATAATTAAAGACAAACGATTACCGACCTGGCTCGCAAGCAGTCGGTAGTCCGATAGATAGTCCGCAGTTTGGCTACGTGGAAAGGGCGCGTCGAATATCGTACGCAGCGGGACTGAGGAGGACTGTGTCTGGGTGACGATCGTTGACATAACCTATGTCAGTGTTTACCTGAGCCCAAACAGCAGGGCCTCCGAGTACGCTGCTAAACTTGGAAAAATCGAGGACGTGCTGCGGGAAATCCCTGGTGACGTGATCGTGGCCGGCGATTTTAACGCGCGGGCGATCGAGTGGGGAATACCCTTGATCAACAGACGGGGAAGACTGCTGCTGGATATGGCCTCAAGGCTGGACCTGGCAGTAGTTAACGAAGGAACGATACCAACGTACAGACGACCGGGGTATGGTAACTCCATAACAGACGTGACTCTGACCTTGGACAGAATTCGGACTAGGATAAGGGCGTGGCGGGTGATCCAGGACTATACGGCCAGTGATCACCAGTACATTGCCTTCAAACTGACAGACGCGACGAGACAGACGAGGAGACGGAGCATAAGATCTACAGGGGTGGAACTCCAAACGCCTAGACATAGACGAACTCGAAAAGTATCTGCAAAATGCAGAACCTCCCTTACGAGAGGTGCCTCAAGAGTTGACGAACCGGGACAGGGTGGAGGCGTTAGCGGCGGCAACGACTGGCTTTCTCCAGCGCCTATGCGATGCCACCATGCTCAGGAATCGGCAAGTACGAAACAGACGACAAACATACTGGTGGACAGCCGAGATCGCGGATCTCAGAAGCAATTGTTTGATGCTGAGACGGAAAGCTCAACGACCCCGAAGTCGAGGCGTAGTGGGACTATACTCTTCGGAGTATAGTCGCGCCAGACAGCGACTGAGATACGCGATCAATGACAGTAAGAAACGGTGTTGGATAAAACTAATCGACGAGGTGGACTCGGATCCCTGGGGCAACGGTTATAAAATTGTAACATACGCCCTGCGAGGTCGGGGTCCGCCGGAACTACCAGACGCGAAAGTGATGGAGCGGATAGTTGAGAGACTTTTCCCAACCCATCCAAACAGAACGGACGCAACAAATGAAATGACAGATATAGAGATCCCTCTCTTCACGCAGGAAGAGATCTGCAGAGCTTCGAATGCGTTGAAGCCTAACAAGGCCACGGGTCTCGATGGCATACCTAGTGAGGTGTTACGGGTGGTCGCTTCGCACCGCTCGGACATCCTTTTGGGTTTATATAACGGGTGTCTGGTGACGGGAGCTTTTAGCAGGCTCTGAAAGGAGGCTCGATTGGTTCTCATCCGTAAGTCTAAGGGGAACCCCGATTTGCCTTCTTCATACAGGCCCCTCTGTCTACTAAATACGGTAGGGAAGCTGTTGGAGCTACTGCTGAGACCAAGACTGACACAGGCAATTAAAAACGCCGGAGACCTATCCGAACAACAACACGGATTTAGGAAAGGACGGTGGACAATCGGAGCTATAGGTGACGTGACGAACATCTTTCATGCGGCAAACAGAGGCTGTCATGCAACCAGACCACTGGTGCTGCTGGTGACCCTGGACGTTCGTAACGCCTTTAACTCTGCAAAATGGACAGAGATACTGGAGGCGTTGGAGTTGACTTTCGAGGTTGACTCCTACCTCCTTCGTATCATACGGGACTACTTACGAGACCGAGGACTGACGTATGATACTTTGGACGGAAAGAAATGGAAACGCGTGACAGCGGGGGTGGCGCAGGGTTCCATTTTAGGCCCCGACTTCTGGAACGTACAATACGACGGTTTGTTGAGACTAGACATGCCCTCGGACGCGCGTCTCATTGCCTATGCCGACGATGTGGCAGCCGTGATAGTCGCACGCGACTATCACTTGATTCAGTTAAAGCTGAATCAGGTCATGAGACGCGTGAACGAATGGATGACAGATCACGGACTGCAGCTCGCGCTGCAAAAGACGGAGTTGTTGTTGCTGACTCGCAGACGTATACAGACGGTGGTTCCGATGACACTAGGGACGGAAAGACTGGAATCCAGGAGCGAAGTCAAGTACCTTGGCGTTACCTTGGATACGAAACTGAGCTTCTGGCCCCACCTACGAAACGCGCCGACAAAGGCAGCAGAAAAGACCAAGGCTCTAAGTAGACTGATGGCCAATACGAACGGGCCGAAACAGAACGTTCGCAGACTGCTGATGAGCGTTACCCACTCGATTTTGCTTTACGGGGCGGAGGTTTGGGCCGACGCGATGAATATCAGGAAACGCGCGAACGCCATGAAAAGCGTACAAAGGGTGGGCGCGTTAAGAATCGCGTGCGCGTATCGTACCGTGCCTGAGAGCGCCGTTTTCGTGATTGCTTGGGTCATTCCCATTGATCTGCTCGCGGCCGAATGGAAGTGAATTTACGAGCGGAGCCCGAACGTTGGAAGGGAAGACGCTGTGACTGAAGAACGGACGAAGACCATCGAGACATAGCAGAGACGGTGGACGACGGACGAAAGGGGGCGGTGGACGAAAAGACAATACCCGAAATCGGCCTGTGGAAAGAGAGGAAATACGGGGAGGTGGACTTCTACCTTACCCAATTTCTGTCCGGACACGGATACTTCCATAAGTACCTCTGCAAGATGAAGAGGGTCGCCTCTTCAGAATGCAAATACTGCGGATGGGCTTGGGACGATGCGAAGCACACATTTTTTGTGTGCGAACATTGGATGGAGCCACGACAAGAGCTACAGACGAGGACAGGAGCGATCACGCCAGAAAACGTGACGAACATTATGAGGACGGACGTGGACAGCTGATGGTTGATCGCAAAATACGTTATGAATGTGCTTCAGAGCAAAAGAGTAGATGGATGTCTGGACGATTGAAAGTCTGTGAAGAGTGAATGTAATATCGAGTATGCATGAGAATCTGGAATGAAAGATACGAGCGTGAAATGACCACGCAAGGACTGCCGCCCAGGCTGAAGTAATGTGTATAACAGTTCCGGGCTGGTGTCGGTGCAATACGGAGATATGTATTTAGCGCGTAGTGACATGGGTTTTCTATCAAGTCGCACATACTCCGGTGGCCGTTTTTGAGGACCATTCTTGCTGAATGACCACCGGAGATGCATAAACAGCATTCACAGACTCCGCAAAAAAAATAATAATGATAATAATTAAAATTAATTATAATTTTTACAGCTATAATTCATATGGCAGTTGGTTTACTACGTACAAATATTGTAATATATACATACAATACGTACATATATGTATATATATATATATATAAAACTATACATACATATATATATATATATATATATATATATATATATATATAGTTTTCGCAATTTGTCACATATTTAACTACCATACGGAGCATTCCAGGCCAATAGTAACTATTAGAGATTTTGAATAGTGTTTTTGTGATTGCCAGGTGTCCGGCAGTCGTATCGTTGTGTACTTTCTTTAGAACTCTATTTTGTTCAGATTTAGGTACACAAATTTTCCACTGTAGGTTTTTGCTGACATCATTAAAATCTAAAGTATGTAAAATATGTTTGTATAGTCTTCCATTTTTTATAATAAGAATCTGGGTAGCTTTCAGGATCACTTTCTAAATTTTTGTATGATTTCTCATACCAGTCTTCGATTTTAATTTCGATAGCTTCGACTGCTAGTGGCTGTCGAGATAATGTGTTTGCGAGTAAATTATCTGTTGCAGAACGATATTTTATTTTGAAATCGTATTGGCTCAATTCAAGTGCCCAGCCGGCTAAACGTCCACACGGATTTTCAATATTATTAGATCTTTTTAACGATTGATGGTCCGTTAATACGATAAAATGTTATCCTTCGAGATAGTCACGGAATTTCCACGGGCGGCTCCAGTCTGGACAGCAAAGGACGGGTGCGTTTGTGAGAAGCTGCTTGATTTTGTCAAATGCACCTTGCTCTGCTCCTCCCCAAATTACTTATAGTTTTCCTAGTTAAACGATGTAACGGTGCGGCAATATTTGAGATATCTTTCATGAATTTTCTGTACCATGATATCAGGCCCATGAACCGTTGAATTTCTTTCATGTTTCGTGGCCGTGCTAAATTAAGTACGGCAGTCACTTTTTCCGGATCAATTTGTAGACCGTTTTTGTCTATGTGTCCTAAATATTTTAAACTTGAACGGGGAAAATGACACATATCTGGATTCGGCTTTCGTTTTGCTATTTTTAAGCGATTGAAAACTTCTTTTAATTTTTCCAGATGCTCCTTGAAAGCAGATGAGACTACAACAATATCGTGAAGATATGCAAATGCATATGCTGCCATTTCTGGAGTTATTACTCTGTCTAAAAGTCTTTGAAACGTAGCCGGTGCTGAGTGCATGCCAAACGGCATTACATTAAATTCGAAAAGACCTTTTCCGGCAACGGTAAAGGCAATGATAGGACCACATACAGGCGTTAATGCTACTTGCCAATATCCATTCTTTAGATCGAGTGTTGACAGATATCGGGCTACTCGAAATTTATCTAGCGTAGCATTGATCTGTGGTAACGGATACTCGTCTTTTTTTCTGGATCGATATTTTTGCTTAATGGGAGTCTTCTCCGCTAACACAATTTTGTGTTGCAGAAAAGGAGTAGGACGCTTAATATGATTAAGCTTATCCATTTCTATTTTTAAAAATATTTCTAGCTTTCTTTACTTCTTTATTTAAATACATCTTTACTTAGATGTATTTAAATTGTGAAGTCCACAAGGTGCTTCAACTGAACATACTTGATGTGCTTGATTATTAAATAGTTTAGTGATTTCGCAGTTATTCAATGTTATCCAGATTTCGAGCCTTTTTAGCGTATCCATGCCTAAAAGTATAGCATGGCTCAATCCATTCATCACTAAAAGTTTTTGTTGTATTCGTATTCCTTGTACATAGACTGATTCGTATTAATATTGTCCGAGACTGATTTTTGAACTGTTATAATTTTTTAACTGATTTTAATTGATTTAATTAATATTAATTATAATTTTCATAGTTATAATTCATATAGCAGTTGGTTTACTACAAATATTGTTTTATATACATACAATACGTACCTATATGTATGTATATATATATATATATATATATATATATATATATATATATAGTGTTAATAATATTCTAATGTATTTATTATTAAGTACAGCAGGTGAATTTGTTTGGGGCTCTCGTTGTATATGCTGAAATGCGCGCACCAGTGTAGAGGCTTGCGCGTTCCCCTACCACGGTATTCGCTGCTGGCGCGTGTCGTTCAACGATAAAGCACGGTAGTGTACGTGCGGGCATGCATTAGAGGGAGATGCTGTCGCTAGCATAATATACTTGGCGCGGCTCTCTCTCGCCGCGCGAGGTGTATCCCCTCTTACGCACTTTTCTACTGTTCCTAGCGGTGAAGAGAGAGATGTATGGCGTTTTCTCTCTTCTTCGGTTTTTGGCTGTTGCGCCAACTACCTTCTACAGTAGTCTTCATGACCTTTGCTCGTTCTCGGTATGTTGACTGCGTGTAATATATTAATTTAATTTCATATTCGATAAATTAATTTTCGTATATTTTGGCTTTACTTATTATTATTTTCGCGTGTGTGACGGAAATAAATAATTTATTCGTATATAAATCATTTTGTTATCAATTTAAATCAATTTAACTTAATAATAAATGTAGTAGTGTATTAATTGTACAACAAATGTAACAAATAATAATATTTGAATTTGTTACTATTTTTTTTATATATTAGTTATATTAGTATAACGACTTATCGAACATGATATATGAAAAGAATGTATACTAATATATACTATTATAATGTATACTAATTATATGTATACTAATAAAGTTTTCAATCACAGATAACACAGAGTTGGAACTCATCTGACTCCTACAGTCATTCATTACAGCAACCCACTTATTAAGTTGAGACAATTTGAAATTTAGAAGGTGTACTTTTATTCTGTTGTAAGAAGCATCCAAGAAATCAACTTCCAGTAGTGAAAAAAGATAAAATGTGTTTTTTTGGTTACTATCCATAACTTTCAATTCATTTTTGTAGTCTCACTTGCTTTTACATTGAACGTTCTTCATTTTCTATGCAGTTTAGTTTATTTTTATTTAATGCAGTTTTTCTATTTATTAACTTTCCATGCACTATTGAAATATTTATGCAATAGATTTTTTAATGTCAATGGGTTTTTTAATATAAATAATATACATAACATTTTTCTTTATAAATATTTGAATAAATTTAACTTAATAATAAATAATTAAATACATGAATGAAATAAGTAAATTATCATTGATTGAAGAAAAAAATTCGCAGAATTTGAAATCAATATAAGTCTGTTTTAATAGCTCCACAAAATTTAAAAATATTGTATATTTATTAATTTATCTATAATTTTAAATGTTTGTCACTAATTTGGAAAATTATTCAAAGTGTTCGAAGCATTCCAATTTAAGAGAATTTTGATCTCATTTTTATACCTCAAAAAATAAATGTATCAAACTATTTTGTGTATTGATATTATTAATATTACATATAATTATTTTGTTCATTTATATTTCATTTAAACATTTCAGGAAAGATTATTATTAAAAACTAGAGGAGCAAAATCGACAAAACTGTCAGGAACTTTTTAAATTCTGCTTTGTCTAACAAAATTTCCCCCTAGTTCACTACACTTTGACAGACATATCCCCAATTTTTTTAAGCCTTCAGAAAAGTATAATTGTTGTAGTTCCTCAAAATAAGCATTTGTGTGAGCGATGGCCTTCTCATTTCACGTAAACCGTTGTCCGCTGAGCCATTTTTTAAAATTTTTAAAATAAGAAGTCACTCGGAGCCAGATCTGGTGAGTGCGGTGGATGGTCTATCAGTTCAAACTTCAATTCCTGAATTTTAGCCATCAAAACTGCGCACGTATGCACTCGTGCATTGTCCTGGAGAAAGAGGTCTTTTTTCTTCAAATTAGGACGATTTTCTTTTATTTTCTCATGTAGTTGCCTTAATAAAGACGTATAATACTTTCCAGTAGTCGTCTGTCCCTTTTCCAAATAGTTAATAAGGGTAATACCACGTGTATTCCAAAACACAGAAGCCATAATCTTTCCAGCTGATTTCACCGTCGTTGCCTTCTTTGGAGGCCCTTCGCCTTTAATAATCCATGGTGTAGACTGTTCTTTCGTCTCGAAATTGTAGTGATGTATCCATGATTCATTTACAGTGATTAATCCATGCAGAAACTCATCTGGGTTGCAACGCATGCGCTTCAAAAGAGCCTTAGAAGAGATCACGCGGTTGCGTTTGTTCTTAGCTGAGAACAAACGCGGCACCCATCTCGCAAATATTTTTTTCATATCCAACTTGTCATGCAAAATTGAAACGACGGTACGTTTTGAAACCCCGTGGCCTTAACTATTTCGTGCAATTTTTTTCTTTGGTCACTTAACACCATATCGTGAATTTGATCGATCATTTCCGGAGTACTCACATCTACGGGACGTCCTGAACGATGTTCATTTTCTGTTCATGTACGGCCACGTTGAGATTCATTTATTCAATTGTAAACTGTTGCAAAAACAAGAGCAGAACTGCCATGAACTGAATCCAACTCAGCTTTTATTTCTTTTGCTGTTAAGCCTTTTAAGTAGAAATGTTTAATCGCTGCTCTAAACTCTCTTTTTTCAATTTTCTTACGCAAACAAAAGTTATTTGCTTCAACTGACGATAAAAACGAAACCACTAGATGAATATAGCTGCAAATTTGCCAGATACCTAGTGAGGAATGATGCTTACTAGAAACAGACCATTTGTAATGCTACGAGCGCTATCTCTTAGATTTTCTAAGAATTTATTGACCCCTCGTACAATTAATTATATTGATTTTCTATTTGACATTTTTTATTTAACATTGATATCGGGCATATTGGATCTATGCATATCGAGTGTATAGGAAAAATATTGATATTTGAAGAATTAGCATTATACTTTTAAACTTTATTCTGTCGTTTTATTAGTAAATCTACGAATTCAAATGTTTTGCCAAATGACTGCAATAATTTCGGAATATGAAACGACAGATGATTATATATTTATATATTGTTACAATAATTAGAATAATTAAGCTAAATATTATTTAATTTGCAGCAACCTATTCGAACCATTTGAATATCACCGTTGAAGATGTCGAAAGTGCAATTGTGGTCTGGCTACGGAGAACGAGTGATCAAATTAACAATATATTAAAATGTCAAAATGCCCTATCATCATGGAAAAATTAAATGCATTGTAGTATAAAATTATAATTTATTTTGAACATTTATATTTGTACTTGTAAATATATTTTTTATATATCAAGGGTCTTATTAAAGTTTTTATATTTTTTATAAGTAAATATTATGCATTGACCAACGCTATAAATGTTACATCGCAGGTCAAGAAACCGGTCATTTCCTTTACTCTGGCAGGTACTTGGCAAGGGCAGTGTGTATTAGTTAAACCTTTGGAGGAGTTGTCTTGATTTCGATCTTCCTCTGGAATCGCAAAGATAGCAGCGAAGCTGTCGAATGGATAGCGACATCTAAGTATTCACAGTGCGTGTACGGCCTATTTTCTATAATGGCTGAAATGTGTGTGTGTTGGGCACGTTTGATCCTTTCGTCGCTCAATCCGTAGATTGGCCGACTACCGTGTATAAGTAGCTGTATAAGTAGCTCGTATTTGTCGAAAATTTCTTAATTGTGTTAATCAGGAAAATAAAATAATTAAACAAATTTTAAGGAAGCCCTTTTTATCTCTATTCTTTATTGGTCTTGGAGTTTGTCGAATTAGCAAAGGTATAATTCGACCAATAGGCGCTTAGGCAATAATAAAATAAAATAAAATGAAAAATTCTCGCGTCGTATCACAATGGAAAATAGCTACGATTCGAGAAACAAAAATGATACGTCGTGCGATAATAGCGTCAAACAAATTTTAATAGAAACATATACAATCTATTTTGATTAGCTAATGAAGTTATATAATTATATACTATTAATTAGTTAATTTCGTATAGTCGACAGGGAAAATGAAAAAGGAGAGGAAAAATAATGTTGCGGATAAAGAATTCCATTTGAAGGAAAAATATCGAGAGTGGCAAATGGGACGTCTGCTCAGGAACGGAGAAAGAAGTCGACTGAAGAAGATACGCGGAGGTCTCGTGCGAGTAGCTGGCTCCTTAAGACGCTCGCTCTGATTCGTCGAGAGTATTCGCCTCACTTACACAGTAGTCAAATAGTTGAATAAATAGTTAGTAGTCGATCGCACTCCGATGAGCATCCTTGTTTTGTCATAATGTCTGCTTTCATGTTTCCTTGCGGGCCGATTTTCTCGGTATCCATGTAACACAGACCTTATTTGCCCTGGTCAAATTGTCTAGAGCAATTTTAGCTTCTTTCACCAGTAGTGACATAGTGCAGGGTTGATCGAGAGCCTTCAGCGTTGCTATGCTGTTTGTGCATATATTTATGCATCTGCCCTTAATTCCCCTTTGCATTAAGCCGTTTGCACAGGTTTCAATGGCAGCTATTTCTGCATGAAACACTGTGTTATATTTATTCAGTCTAAAGGCTGAATTTAAACTGCGTTCAGGTCCATATATACCGAATCCAGTACCAACATCTGTTCTGGATCCTGCTGTCAACCAGATATCACCTCCCTAATTTAGGTCATTATTTCAATCCTTTCTGCTCGGTATCATGATCTTATATCGTTGCCCGAAGCAGAGAGTTTTGTTAATACGATCCTGAGAGAGATTAAAAGTTGGACCTCTCAGTATTTCCCTGCAAATGGTAGCGTGTCCAGTTGCGGTACTATCCCACTGACCGCTGCATATCATTCTATAAGCCGATCTGGCAGCCGTTCTTGCTATTTCCAAGTCCAGGCTGTCCAGACCTAGCATCATCCTGACAGCAGCAGTAGGGGTACTCCTTTTTAATCCAAATGCTCCCCTTAGCGAGATTGCCTGTATATGATCCAGGATTCTCGCAGAGGATTTCTTTTCGATCACTTTCCACCACACCAAGGCAGCATAAGTCAGCCTCGACATCAGTATTGTTTTATATATCCATAAAACTTTCTGCGGTTCAAGCTCCCAGCCCGTGCCGATAGCGGACCTACACTGCATCAGTATGTTGATGATCTTTTTACTCTGCATTCGTAGGTGTTGTCCCCACGATAGTTTCTTATCTAGGTATACACCTAGGTATTTAACTCCTTCCATATACGGTATACCTTGCACGTGGAAATTTACACAAGATTTTATTTTGCTCTTGTATTTCCTAGTAAACGCTACAACTTCGGTCTTCTTTGGATTGATCCCCAGGGATCTCTCTTGACACAAGTTATTGATCTTTACCAGAACCTCCTGAAGAATTTCAGGTAATATTTCTTCGTACTTGCCCCTGAAAATTATTGCGAAATCATCTGCGTATGCGACTGCGAAGATTCTTTCCTCCTCAAACATACGCAGTAAGCCATCAGCTACAAGATTCCACAGGAGAGGTGAAAGAACCCCTCCTTGTGGACATCCTTCATTGACTTCACGTCTTACCAGTTTACCTTTCCATTCACTATATACCTCTCTATTACTTAAGGAACTCACAATCCACCTTCTAATAGAGGGTGTTATTCCCTTAGCATATAGAGCGTTGTCAATGGCAATCCTAGTGGTGCTATTGAAAGCACCTTCTATGTCTACGAAGGCACCTATTACAGTTTCCTTCGAGTTCCAAGCCTTCTCAATGTGTTTGACCACTGAGTGGAGAGCTGTCTCAGTAGACTTTCCCGTCGTGTAGGCATGTTGCCTACTTGAAATTGGGCTATTAATCAACACTGTTTGCCTTATATGTAAATCTACTACCCTCTCCATCATTTTTAGCATGAATGACGTCGACAAATTGGTCTGAAGTCTTTCACCGACGAGTAACTACCTCTCCCAGGTTTGGGAATGAAAGAGACATGAGATGTCTTCCATACCTCTGGTATATACCCAGTTGCGATACTGCCTCTGAAGATTTCCGTAATAAGTTTTAAAATAGTTTTACACCCCATCTGTAATATCTTAAGGAAGATGCCATCAGGTCCTGGTGTCTTATACGGTTCGAAGGAATAAATCGCCCATTTTATCTTCTCCGGAGTCACAATTTGAACAGCCGTTTTCCAATCCGCACCTACCAGCCGTTCCGTGATGGTGTGGTATATTTCATTTTTGCAGTTCCTGATGAAGTCAGGAAAGTTAGCCTTCAGAAGTAGCTCAAGTGTGCCCTCTTCTGTATTTACATAACTACCTGCTGCGTCTCATAGATTTTGCAGTCGATAGTTATTATCCTTTATTAGGATTTTGGCCAACTTGGCTACATCAGACAGGTTCTCGGTCCCTGAACAGAAATTCCTCCATGCTTCTCTTTTAGCAAAGTTTAGTGCTCTTTTGAAATCGCCCATTGTTTTCTTATATATGGACCACCCCTCAGAGTTTTTCCTCTTCTTCGCCCTATTGAAGGCCTTGCGTGCCCTTTTTCTCAGCGCCTCTAGTTTCCCATTCCACCAGTATGCGCTGTTAGGTTTCCTAGCAGGTTTCAATGGACAGTTGTTTTCGTAGGCTCTGGTAATTGCTGTTTAGACTTTACATAATGTCCAGTCTAGTTGAAACTCAGTGCCATATTCTCCTTTAAGATGAGCAGTGCTTTCACGAAATTCATCTTTAAATAGTTCCCAATCTGTATCTGTTGGTTTTCTCCTCGGTTCCATTCTTGTTTTAAGACATTCCAATTGGAATGTTATGGTCCTATGGTCTGACATGGATGGTTCTTTTTCCACCTTCCATCCATGTATAATACTCCTTGCTTTAACAGATGCTACAGTGAGGTCAAGGACCTCATTTCTGTTAGCTGTTATAAAACATTTTCTCGGTTGACTATATCTAAATGACTTCGGATTAGGTACTCCAGTAAGGCCTCTCCTCTGGCCTTGATATCGGTGCTACCCCATGTCACATGATGCGTATTAGCGTCACAACCAATGATCAAGTCCAGATTCGAACGTTTGCTGAACTCAACCGCCTTTCTCATGCTGGTGATAGGTATATCCTCACCGTGTGCTAGGTAGACTGAGCAAACTATGATACTTCGCACATTTTGGTCTTTACTCTCGATTTCTATTTTGATGGTGGTGCAGTCCCTGCAGCTCAGCTCCTGCAACAGAAAACTATTAATTCCCTTGATGAAAATGCAAGCTCTCGCGTTTCCATCTCTGGACCCCACAAAAAATTCCCCTTTCGCGTTAATACCCCTAATACGATCCCTCCAAATCCTGGGATCCTGTATTAGGGCTATGTGTGTATGCACCTTTCCCAGGCTTCTCGTTAAGATCGCCGAGGTGCTTTTGGAATGGTGCAAATTAATTTTGGTAAAGCGTATCCCCGAAATAGCCATTTAGGATGCTATTTCTTAGATACGCCTTCCGGAGAAGATTCTCCCTTTGCTCCATCGGTACTTTGCCGAGACAGTACCTTAAAGGTAACCGTCTCAACCCCCACCGAGAGTTTTAGGTTTCTGCTTCGGAGGGCCTCCACTGATGGTTCATCTAGACCAAGAACAAGACTACCGTCGGCAGACTTATTCATGATCGCTCATGTTGATGGATTCACTCCTTTGTTCTGTCTTCGTACCAACTTTAGGAAGTCCGGGACAGATTCTATCTCCGCCGGAATCTTTGTAATTACTTTTGTAATTTTCAATTCTTCCGGAGATACTACTCTGACTTTGAGGTCCGAGTTCCCCAGCTTCAGATTCTCAGCCTCCTTTCTCAGCCAGGTCTCAGAGTCCTTGTTCTCGCAGACAAAGACCACTGTTCCCCTTCTGAGAAAGGATTCTTTTTCCAATCTTTTGAGAAAACGGTTTTTTAAAAAATTGAATATTAAAAATTGAATTACAAGTTTTCTTCGAATTACAATTACTGTTAAAAAATCCACTTTGAAAAAATTGCCCTTGAAAAGTAAATTTTATTTGTTAAAATGAAATCGCATTATAATAATTGTAAAATATATTAAAAAATTATTAAAATAATTTTCTATTAAACATTTCTCAGATGAAATAGCATTCAAATTCCAAATATTATTTAAATAATGTCAATGCGATCCGTTTTAATAATAGTTTTATTTTAGTTGTATTTTTCCAATTCGGTGACGATTTAGTAACGTAATCGACTTATCAAATAGCTAATTATATATGTGTAAAAAATACTCTATGTATAAAAATATATTACCTATCGATAATTTTATCTATGATATTTCTGCAAAAAGTCATGAATTCTATCTCAGGGCTCCCTGAAACATTGTCAGTGATGTGGCTACCTTCAGTTAGTCTCGAGATAGTCCCCTGCCCTATTTATCTCAATATTTATGATTTTTCGGGAGCTGATTACGAATATTGTAACAACTTTAGACGGAATGTAAATATTTATTCCTAAAGCCACGAAAATTCTATAAAGATCTTAGTTTGTTGAATTTCCCTTAGAAAACAAAAAAAGTTGCAACATATTTAAAACCAAAATCCTAGAGCTCATTCAAAAAAAAATCGTTTGTTCTATACTGTTTCTGGTGCAAACAATATTTCTTGACAAATGTTAAATAATTTCATCTCGGGGTCTCTTAAGCGGTTCCTCGCATATACTCAGCACAGGTACCTTCGTATATATTTTTCTCGAGAAACACTGTTAGTAAAAACGAATTCAATAGAGTAAAAAAATGTATATTTTTTTGTCTAGATAGTTTAATTGCGATAACTATACGTTTATGTAATTGGAATGCATAACTTTATTTTGTCTTTTTACTTCTTACTTAAAATAGTTAATGTATTATATTTAATATGCAATGTTTCTCTATTTAACAAACCCATTTATATTACTACAAAATCGCTTTGATAAAATTAACTTAACATTGAGATAATCATGATGACTGAAGGCAAGTATGCAAGAAATCATAAAAATTTACAAAAATCAAAATATATCCATAAGGTGTGAGTTAGTGTCACGTAATGCCGACTAACGCCAGACCTTCTTTAGGATACGAATCCCAAAGTTGGATATGAACATTCGTTTGAGCTGGCCTGGTATTCATACTTTAAGCGGACTACTTTGAGTTGATGTTCGTGATTTACGACGCCACCTACTGGCCGCTGGTCAAATTGATTGTTACAACCATTAACTTAATTTATTGATGAAACTAAAATAATTTTCAATAAACAACATAACCTATGCCCTTCTCAAGATCATATAGAATCTATATATCAAATTTCAGAACAATCGGTTCAGTAGTTTTTTCGGTTATCGTGTACAAACAAAAGCACGCTTTGTCTTTATAAATTAGTGTATGATATGATATGATATGAAGTATGGTATGATATGAAGTATGATTTGATATTATATGATAAGATATGATATGATATGATATATTTAACTATAACAATTTAATCAATATGATTGTAAGAAAATCTACGTTCGGTTTCAAAAATTAACTTCACCTAGTTGTACAGTTTGCCAAATCCATCAGAATTGAAAAATCTTGAAATTGCAGTCTTGAAATCCATTTTTGAATGGTAGAAAAAGTTATTGGAATCACCAGTTTCATACAATTGAAAACAACATTTAAAAACGAAATGTCATTTTTTGACACGTAGCAGTTTTTTAAAATAAAATTTTCAATTGCACACTGTACTGCCAAATCCCATCGGATAATTTTAAAAAACCAAAGAAATAAGTTCGTTTTAGATTCGAAAAAAAGAACTACAACATTGATCAAACTAATATATTAGAAAATTGAATTTATATAAAGAAAAGTATAAATTCCTATAGAACTAGTAGAATCGCTGATGGAAGTAATGGCCAAAATAAATATATCAATTTTTATAATTATAAATTAACATTAAAATTTGAATTTGATATTTTGAAATTTTGTCATGATTTAAATAGGTTAAATAAATAATAGTTTTAAGGAGGTTGTACTTGTTGACGTATCATAGAGGGGCCCCAATAGAAATTAACTTCAATTCATTTGCTTAAATAATTAATAATTCACAAATGTATATTAGTAAAAAACTAAATCACAATTTATATTGGATACCACTTCTAACAATTTATATTGAAGTTTATATTTTTGGTTATATGAACTGGTATATATAGATATATGTTAATTTAAATAATTTTAATTATTTTTTAAAATGATTTATTTTAAATAAAAATCGATAAGACCACAACTCTACATGTATACTGAAAAACGCTTACAATATTAAAATAATTTGATTTATATTTGACAATTCAATAGCAAGGGAAAAATCTGAAAATTGTAGACTGAACCCTTTTCAAAAATTATTTGTTTATTTTGATGCTTTTATTTGAACATTCTGTATAATTCATGTTTCAAAATAATTATACAATTTTCTTCTTGCATAGAAAAAAATAGAATGTTCAAAAAAATATCAAATTATTCTTATAATTCGTTTTCATAAATTATTTTTAGTATGATTTGGCATACAACCATCTTATGAAAGAAGACAGAGAGAGAGGGAGAGAGAGAGAGAGAGAGAGAGAGAGAGAGAGAGAGAGAGAGATAGAGAGAGAGAGAGAATTTTTCACGTGAGAAAATTTCAAAAATATATAAAAATCAAAAGATATCCATAAGGTGTGAAAGTATTGTCGAATTAACCTGAAGAATAAGAAAGGTAATACCGACTAACGTCACACCTTCTTTGGAATACGAATGCCAAAGTTGGATATGAACATTCGCTTGAGATGGCCTGGTATTAATACTTTAAGTCGACTACATTGAATTAATGTTGGTGATTCAAGACGCCAGCTAGTGGCCGGTGGTGAAACTGACCACTAAAACTATTAACTTAATTTATTGTTAAAAGTAAAATGATTTTCAAAAAAAAAACATAGCCTATGTCCTTCCCAAGATAATATAGAATCTCATATATATATATATATATATATATATATATATAGTATAAAATGGTCGGCAAAATATTAACTTTTTGAAGTGAACGCTACATTGAAGCAGCTTTTTATACAGAAGCGACGATAGGTAAATTCCGGTCAATTATTTATAGAAATATAGCTTTGTATGTATAAGTGTACTTTTTACTTAGATATTATCAAATTGTTTATAAAATCGGTTAACTTATTATCTCTGGCGAAGCCGAGACAAAGGATGCTAGTATATATATATATATATATATATATATATATATATATATATATATATATATATATATATATTATATATATGGCAATAACATTTCTTTTTGCTCGCTGCCAGTATAAGCTACTTATCTTTTATTGCACCCCGCTGCCAGTCTATTGTCTAACGAAGCTTTGCCCCTGAACGCGCCGAAGACAGTCGTCACCCCCCTGGATCGCACCATCGCACGAGCTCTAAAAACAACATCTGAAATATCGCACGAAATGATCAGTACCTCGCTTTGGTCACCAGAGGCCCTCGTTTTCAGTCGAAAATTTTCCTGCAATCTCGCCCATAAGCGTCGGCGATATTCCCTTATTATCTCTGGTATAGGAAAATATATTCCAGCTTTCCAGCATTACCATATCTATTATCTATTTATCGGCAATTTACCGGAGGCCTTTCGGAACAGACACATTATATTCTCGAGTTTACAAGTTATTTTGCATTTTCTTTTATTAAATTTCTTTGTGATGTTAGCATGATGTGAATGTTATTTTAAATATATATCGAATGTGATATATATATATATATATACATATATTTATTTATTGCAATAATTATTCATTTTTGAAAATGTTTTCTATGCAAGCAGTGACAGATATTAATATTAATTGTATACAATTAGTTAATCTAGTTTAAAAATTTTTTACGTTTTTTAACTTCTTGAAAATAATAAAAAATAATTTATAAATGCAAATATTTGAATTTAACATAAATTAAATTTTAATAAAATTAAAAGCTTACAACATGAACAATATAAGCAAAAAATATGTCTTTTCTGAGTCAATGGATATTTTGGGAACATTACCGCAATATATCTTTCTTTTAGCATTTTTAGTTATTTGGATAATGTGGGTTTTTGCTAAAAGATTTCAGTCTGAAATTCATTATACTAATAGTGAACTTGATCAAAAACTTGAAGAATGGAGGCCAGAACCATTAATATCAGAAGGTCAAAAAGATCATTCTTCTTCTTGTTCTAAAAAATTAATATCTAGAGTTGGTAAAAGAGTCATTATTGGTGGTAGAGAGTGTTTAAATCTAAGCTCACACAACTATTTAGGTTTAACTGAAAATTCTGAAATAGAAAATAAGGCTATCGAATCTATACAACAATATGGAGTTGGTTCCTGTGGACCAAGGGGTTTTTATGGAACAGTAGATGTACATTTAAAATTAGAAAAATACTTGGCACGATTTATGCAAATGGAGGAAGCAGTTGCTTATTCTTATGGTTTCAGTACAATTGCATCAGCAATTCCAGCTTATTGTAAAAAAAAAGATATTATTTTTGTCGATGAGAAGGTTAATTTTTCTATTCAAAAAGGACTTGATGCATCAAAATCAAATGTAAAATTTTTCAAACATAACAATATAGAAGATTTAGAAATTTTATTAAAGAATGAAAATAATTTAAACAAAAAAAATTCAAAAAACATTGACAAGACAAGAAAATTTTTAATTGTTGAAGGTGTTTATGCAAATACAGGAACTATATGTCCTTTGCCTGCACTAGTACATTTATGCAAAAAATATAAATTACGTATATTTATTGATGAGACTTTATCATTTGGAACTCTTGGCGCAACAGGAAGGGGTGTTACTGAATATTTCAACGTTTCCAGACATGAAATTGATATGATTATGGGTAAATTATTAATATATATTTAAACATGTAAAATATTAATAAAAAATATTGTATATATTATACAAAAAATTTTTTTAGGTTCCTTAGAATGGGCAATTGGTTCAATTGGTGGATTTTGTGTAGGTTCTTCATTTGTAATTGAACATCAACGATTGTCAGGATTGGGATATTGTTTTTCAGCTTCTCTACCACCTCTTTTAACTTCAGCTGCAATTAAAGCTTTAAATATTGCAGAGACAAAACCAGAGTTATTTGAAACACTCAAAAGGAACTGTTATTTGTTTCATAAAGGTATACAAGACATGAACATTTTTGAATGTAATAGTTTTGTTGAGTCACCAATTAAGCATTTATTCTTAAATAAAAATTTTGATAAAGATAAAGAAGAAAAAATATTAAAAGAAATATCTAATAAGTGTTATCAAAAAGACTTAATTATTATAGTTGCTACATACTTAAATGTAGAAAGAGAATGTTTAAGACCAAGTTTAAGAATCTGCATTTCTGCAATATTAAATAAAAGTGATATTCAATTTGCATTAATTACTTTAAAAAAATGTGCTGCAGAAGTTTTATCTATGTAAATTTACTGCACGGTATATCAAGTTACTTTTTGTTAAACATTACATGATTTTGAGACACTTTACAATATAAAATATGATTCATTTCCTTTTAATTATTTGATGTAGTTATTTACTCTATATAACCTTATTATTGTTAAATGTAGTCATTTTATACTGAAATATTAATTTTAAAAATATTTTTGTATGTACAAGTTGATTATAAAATTGAAATGACTTGTTATGAATGATTTTTTTTATAATAATTTTAGTAAATATCAAATTTTTACATTTTAAATTCAAACGAACATTTAATAAATATGAACAATGTCTGTATATTAAGTAATAGTACCCATTGATTTTTAATAAATTACATTAAAAAAATATAAATTTGTTTTTATTTTTTTCAAATATTTCGTCTTTTTATACCTTCATTTCATAGTTCCCAAATTAAGTATTATGTATTTCAATAAAAATACGAAATATACATGACATTAATTGATAAAATGTCTAGGATATAAAAAATAATTAAAACTTTATTGTTTGAAAAAATTTATGATATTTTATATAAATATCGAAATGTGACAATAAATCAGTTAGTCAAATAGACCAAAACCTAAGTCTTCTTCATCAGAGTCACTTTCTTCTTTCTTTTCTTCCTTTTCATTACTTGAAGTGGGTGCATCAGGAACTGGAACAGTAGTAACTGCAGCAGTAACAAATTTACTAGGATCCTACAAATAATAACTCAATTTTATTAAGGTTTTTTTTCTATATTAAACCAAGTTAGTTTGTTATTCCAAGTTTACATTCATGGTATAACTATTCTGATATGTAATTAATCCTGGCCTAATGTTATGTAATTTTTTTGTATAAATTTTAATAAAGCAACATTTTTTTCACCATAATTATAAACAATATAAGATCATTTGTTTATGAGTAATATTTATAAAACTGAATTATAAATATTTATAAATATTTTGTCCTTTATATACCTTTATAAATTCCTTAATGGTAGCTGCTTCTGGAAAGTCAACATTTGTAACAGCTGTGATAGCCAGCAAATTTTTGAACCCATAAGCAATGCTGTGAGGAGCACTAGCAATAGTAGGATAACCAATAGCCAAACAAACAGATGCTAAATTAGCAACTCCCTCTAAAAATTTATCACGAAGATCCTCTGGTTTAATATCCAAAACATTTGGTGCAAAGATAGTTCCTGAATCATATACTTGTTCTACAATTAACCCATAAGAAAATGGAGAAATGTTTAACATGTTTAAGAGAGTGGCTTCTGATGCTCCAACTTTATCATTTGTCTTTAAGATATTAACATCATTCTAAAAAAAATTATTTTCATAAAAATTAATATTAAATGAATTACCGAATTTTTTACATAGAAGAAATTTTCAAACAAACTTTATAATACATACAATAATTTCAATAGTTCCTTTAGAAATCTTGGTAGGGATGCTTAAAGCTTGGAAAAAAGAAGTTTTCTCTGGACCCAAACCAGTGTTTTGAGCGGGAATAACTACATTTAAAGGAGCAATAGCACCAGCTCTAGCTGGAGCCCGAACTTTGTTTTCTAAAAGTTTATCTCTGACTTCAACCAGATCAGCACGTGTGAAAACAAAGCCTACATTACCACGAATGTGAGGTAATAATTTTTCCAAAGCAGCGTTGCGTTCTATATGACCACGAATAGCTTTTCTCATCATGGTGTTCTTACCCATAAGAACAACTGCTGTACCTCGTAAAGACATACGAATCTGTTGCATTTGCTTTGATCCCACATTGTCTGCACCCACAACAAAGCATTTTGGATAGTCATCCAAAAGTTGCTGTAAAATTAAACATATTGGCTAACTGTTTAAAATTAAAAAATATATTTATTTTAACGTAAAATATACTTACAATTAGCTTAGTAAAATAACCTGCTTTCCAAGATGCTTTGTCCTCCCTACCCATCTTAATGTGTGTAGGGATACCTTGTGGGAATTTAAGGACTGAAATGAATAAAATGATTAATAAATAAAAGACTATTGATATATAGTTGTTTTTAATTAAAATGAAGTAAAATCAGACTGCAAAATATGCTTTTTTCAACTTAAAGTCGGTGAACAGATGGGTTCTGCTATTTCTAGCTTCTGATCACTGATCGACACTTCAGTAAAAAAATATCATCATTAAAATATTATTAAACTCGAAATAATCACAATTAATCAATTAAAAATGTATTGTGGTTTTTTAATTTGAATATAGAAGTAAATATTTAATTTAATGCATAATTTAGACACGTGGCATCGTAACCTCTACAAATAGATATGAACCAATAGTAAACACAACTACATAATTATTTATTACTTTACATTATGAGATTATTAATAATAATCAAAAGCGTGATCATTAAGAATTCCGCTAGGAAGAGCAAAATGATTAAAACATGTTTTTAATTTAATTACTACATACCACAGCAACAAACGTGCGCACAATGGCCGAATAGAAAAAGTTCAATCGATCATTACGTTTATGTAAGGTAGAGAGGAGTGGAAACTCCGCTGAAAAAGGTGTCAAATTACACGGCAGGACTTCGGGACTGGAATGGCCGCAAGGAGGCGACACCCCGTGAGGTTGCTTGTTCAATTGCATGTATTTGAATAAAAGAGTGGGGATATGTAGTGAACATGGTGAGAGGAGAAAGTTAAATCTCTGCATCCCCACATTTGCTTCTTTTCTTCCTCTTACTGGCTTTGGTTTTTGTTTTCTCTTTCTGTTATACGCAGAACCATCAAGGGACTTTCAAGACAGCGACTGCTGGACAAATCTGAACAGCATCTCCGGTTAATTTTTGATAAATTTTCCCATGACTTATATATTAGACCGCGCGCTCTGGTAACAGAATTGACAAAAAAACAGAAAAAACAGTTACTGATACACGACTATTACTACACGCACACGAACACCAGAAATAATAAGGGGATATCGTCGACGCTTATGGGAGAGACTGCAGTAAAAATTTTCGACTGAAAACAAGGGTCTCAGTATCCAAAGCGAGGTACCGACCGTTTCGTTTATTATATTATATATATTCCAAATGTTGTTTTTCGAGCTCGTGCCATGGTGCGATCGAAGGGGGTAACGACTGTCTTCGGCGCGTTCGGGTGGAAACCTTCGTAAGACAATAGGCTGGCAGCGGGGTGCAATAAAAGATGAGCAGCTTATACTAGCAGCGAGTAAAAAGAAATTTTATTGACATACACACACACACACACACACACACAGTGTGGAGTTTTGTTGCTCTCTCCCATCTGGCGCCTCCCCCGGTTGCGAATAGGGGATGGCTCGCTACAATTTGTAGAGGGCACTGAGGAAATAAAATACTCAAAGCGGACAGAAAAAGCTAATAGGGAGGGCCTCCCGAATTTAAGGCCAATTATGATTAATGTTTGGTATAAACAAGGATATACCCCAGGGAGTAACTCCGGCAAGACCGGTCAATCTCCTCACCGATTCCGATAGAGTGCAAGCCTCTATGGTCAGTGGTAGCCCCTCGGATTCTCGGGAGGGCAAATCAAACATTATCATAGACAGTACATTGAGTACTAAAGGAGATGTCATGATGGATCAAGAAATGACGGATCGTGAAATCTCCATCACGCGAAGAAACAATCATCTGGAGCGACTTGGTGAGAAGATCAGCCAACTGTTGGATTTTGTTAAAGATAAGCATAACGTGCACAAGACCATTAAGGATCTTGCTCGTTCTATTAATGCCTCTTACAAATGCATCAGTATGGCAGAGGATGATCTGTTGCAGTATCACCGTCCCGGTACTCATGAAGTGGTGACACAAACTACGCCGAGTCTACGCTCTGATACCAAACGAAGCGCAGCCGAAGAGATGAATTCCACTCCTAAAACAGTAGGTGGCAAAAGGACGAAAGAACCATCACTGGGCTTAAGGAGACCACCAGAGTCGGTTGGAGTACTTACAGGGAAGTCTGAGACCAAGAAAAATCAATGGCAGATTATGAAGCGCAAGAAGCCCAAAGGTAAAGATAAAGAATTACCTAGTTCACGCAGGCTTAATGGACGAAATAGATTCAATTCCATTTTGATTAAGGTCAATGAAGGAGTTACATACGCGGAGGTACTCCGTCAAATAACAAATGACCCGGAGTTATCTCATGTGAAGAATGTGGTTAACAGGATACGCAGAAATACAAGCGGTGCCCTTGTACTTTAGTTAGAACGGACAGCCAAAGATGCACATGAGTTGGCTCGCATTGTTGAAAGTAAGGTTGGTCATAGCGCATCCACTTCGGTCCTGACTAATCGTATTACTTTGGAGATTAAAGATATAGATGAGGTCACTACAAAGGATGAAGTATTAGAGGCTCTGAAAACACACCTCGAACTAAAGGAGACCAACATGCTAATCGCTCGTTCCTTGCGGCAAGCTTATGGGGGTACTCAGACGGCGGTGGTGTCTGTACCATATAGCCACACAGCTGAGTTACTACGTGCAGGGCATGTTCGAATCGGGTGGGTCAGCTGCAGAGTTTAAAAAGAAAAACAGAAATAAAGCGCTGCTTCAGGTGTTGGCAGACTGGCCATTTAGCGGCCGTGTGCTCGGGCCCTGACAGAACTAAACTTTGCAGGCACTGCGGTGGAAAAGACCATCTATCCAAGCTGTGTATAAACGAGCCCTGCTGTTTACTCTGTAAATGTGAAGGAAAAAAGGAGATTAACCATCCAGCATACAGCTATAAGTGCCTGATCACTGTGGAGTTTCTAAATAGACATAAACCATGAGAATACTCCAACTGAATACCAACCATTGCGTAGCGGCTCATGACCTGCTGAAACAGACAATAAAGGAGCTAAGAATAGATATAGCTGTAATCTCCGAACCATATTGTGACAGGGACAGACCACAGCGCTGGATAAGTGACACAAGCAATAGAGCTACCCTCTGGATTGGTCAAAATAGGCAGGTACTAAAGCAGTCGAGACATCGGAGCGAATTGATATCCTGGGTTAAAATACAAGAAATATACCTCTTTAGTGTATATGCTCCTCCAAGCTTAACGGACAAGCAGTTTGAAATCCTTGTAGCTAAATTACTTGATGAAGCCATGGACAAGAAACGATTATTAATCGCTGGCGATTTTAACGTGTGGTTAACAGCCTGGGGAAGCGCTTCAACAAATAACAGAGGTAGTATCCTGCTTGATGGCCTTAATTCTCTTCAACTCCACGTGGTTAATAAGGGATTTGAATCCACTTTCATTAGGGGAGTTAAACAATCAGTCATTGATGTAACATTCGCCAGTGATGACCTGATTCAGCGGATCCTTAATTGGAGAGTAAGCGACCTTTACACCCACAGTGATCACAGGGCGATCTTGTACGAGATTGCAGAGAAGAAAGTAAAGAACAAGTGCAATGAGTGGATGCCCACACGGAAATGGAACATCAGATCGCTAGACTGTGAAGTGTTCGCGACTATAATATCAGAAGAGCGTTTAAAATATGGTGCACAAGGCCATCTGGCAAAGGCACTCATGAAACATATCTCTGAAGCATGCGATGCATCGATGACTAGGACTAAGAGTGAATTTAAACGTCGTCAATCTGTCTACTGGTGGACAAATGAAATTGCAGAATTGCGCAAACAAATTAATAAATATTTTTTTATTGGTCTTACAGTCCAATCAATTCCATCCAAAAATAAAATAAAATAAAAATAAAAATAAAATAAAAATAAAAAATAAAAATAATAATAAAAAATAAAAAATAAGAAATAAAAAAAATAAAAAATAATAAAAATAAAATAAAAAAATAAAAGTTAAAAATAAAAATTAAATTAAAAATTAAATTAAAATTATAATGACAGTCAGACTGTCCTTGTTTACATTCACCCCTGTAGACTAATCTGAAAATAAAATATTAGCTGAAAAAATTCTTTGTTAGTAAAGTGCAGTCTGACTGTCCCCAACACCCTTACCTAATTGAAGACTTGTCCAACGTTTCGAGCTCGCTACTGCTCCTCATCAGCGAGCTCGAAACGTTGGACAAGTCTTCAATTAGGTAAGGGTGTTGGGGACAGTCAGCTCGCATGTTGTAAACAAGGACAGTCTGACTGTCATTATAATTTTAATTTAATTTTTAATTTAATTTTTATTTTTAATTTTTATTTTTTATTTTATTTATTATTTTTTATTTTTTTATTTCTTATTTTTTATTTTTTATTATTATTTTTATTTTTTATTTTTATTTTATTTTTATTTTTATTTTCTTTTATTTTTGGATGGAATTGATTGGACTGTAAGACCAATAAAAAAATATTTATTAATTTGTATATGGGCAGTCGACAGAAGTACAATTCATTTTCGCAAACAATGTCATCACGCACGTAGACTTGTAATACGTTATTACAAGTATTACTTAGCCAAATAATTACTTAGCCATCGTAATACGTTTAAAAGTTTATTTAAAGAAGCACAAAGAGCGCTTGTCAAGGCCATTACGGCAAGCAAGCGACGATGCTCGCTTGAACTGTGTGCAGAGGCGAACAATGACTTATGGGGACGACCATACAAAACAGTAATGGCACGATTGAGTAGGCACCAATACAACCCACTAGCACGGTATTGATTGATAAGATTGTTTCCGCTCTTCACCTGGATAACAATGATTTCTGCCCCATCTGTCCGACATTGGTCGAGGATGCCGAGCATATATTAGTGAGCTGCCCTCGTTTTAGAACACAACGTGAGCACTTGATGAACATCATCAATAAGCCAATAAAACCAGAGAGCATCCTATCAATAATGCTGGAATCTTCTGAAAACTGGAAGGCAGTAGCCAGTTTCGCAAAAGAGGTGATGACCAAACTCAGAAATGCCGATAGAATGAGGTGAATGGCCCAGGATGAACCAGGCTAGCTGATTCTATTTTAAGATGCAGAGGACGAACACCGAACCCCTGATCACTTGTGTGGATGGGAGACGTAGGATAGTGTCATAAGAAGAGGAGCCGTATAGGCTAACTAACAGCCCCGCCGAAGTAATATTCCCGGATAGTTCCGGCGGGATGCTGGTTTCGAGAGGCCACTAGTGCAGAGCTTGTTTTGCCTACGGCTAATAAAAAAAACACACACACACATACACACACACACACACACACACAGCAGCAGCTAGCAAGCAGTTCAACGTTTTTAAACCTGCGGCAACTTTAAGGAAAACTGGCTATTTCGTAAAAGTGTATTTATTTCAGTCCAACAAATATTCATTTAAATTCTATTTATTTGATACAAAAAACATACATATTTAAAACGAACAAATATTTTGTAATTTGGAAGGAAACGTTTGTTTGAAATAAACAGTGAGGTTTATTTGAAGAATTAATTTTAATATTTAAAATTTATTGTTATTTTCATTAATATTGGGAATGGAGTTAAATGTTAGTATACGATCAGTGATTTGCGGACCTTCCAATTATGAAAAAACCAATAGCTTATTGATTCTTATAACACATCGGAATGGTCTTAGGTTTTAAAATATATACATATATTCAAAATCATTAAATCAATCAAAATACAAGTATTTAGAAAAACTTTTGGAACCAATAGAGGATATATAATATTTTCCATTTAGTGAAAATGAAGCAGTTGTATCACCTGACGACGTACTTTCTAACTCTATTATGATTTTTGATGATATTGTTTGCGAGAAACAGGACAATGTTAAAGCTTACCTTTGCATGGGAAGACATAAGAATGTTGATTCTTTTATCTTTGTCAGTCCTATGTACACATTCCAAAGTATCTTGTAAGGGATAATATTAATTTACTTATATTATTTCGACAAGATGAGGTCAATTTAAAACATATATATCCTGATCATGTAAACTCAGACATGTCTTTTAATCAATTTAAAAACATTTGCTCAACTTTTTGGAATGGTGGTAATTTTACTAGTAATTTTGCTATAAATATAGCATAACATAACTATGTCGAACATTCCGATTTTAAAAGTTAAACACTCAACATGGCTGACTATCAGCGAGAAAAATCTATATTGCGTCAACTAGCCAAGTCATGTGAAGCAGTAAGACGTAAATATAAATTATTAAAATATGATCGATAACATGTACAACTCGCATTAGATAAAACCTTCAAACCAATTATTACTCCTCTAAATAAACTCATTACTGTAGCAAAGGTGTCTGATGTATCAAATATTAAAAAAGAAGATAAGAATAATTTATCTATCTTTAAGGAGGAAAAAAATTAAAGAATCGTTCTCTGATGATGAGTGTAATTATGATTCGAATATTGATATTAGTAATGTTGTAAGTGCTGTGATCATTTTGTAGAGTGTCATTATTACTAATATCAATATTCGAATCATAATTACACTCATCATCAGACAACGATTCTTTAATTTTTTTCCTGTAATGTTGTAAGTGCTGTGATCATTTTGTAGAGTGTCATTATTACTACTTCTTTTCAATTAGCTGAGAGTGATATCGATCAAGATGATAAAAGTCTTGAAAAATATCTAGGTATGGTAGACCTTAATCGACATACATTTCTTAATTTTGTGTATGGGGTTCATAAGTAAAATAATGATTTCATAATTGGAAATTTACCAATATATTTCGCCAACGATAATGTCATAGTTAATAATACAATACCCCATCACTAAAGGTTTGTTAGAACTACTATTTAGAAAATTATCAGATGTAAAACTCATTAACAATAACGATCGACAAACTTATCAAAAAATTCTCGAAGTATCGAATGCTCATAAAAATGATTATGATAAAAATAAAGGAATTCGTGTAATGAAAAATAAAAAATGTTTAGAAATTATTTTACCTATATTTACGAAGAAAGGAGGAGGTATTTTACCTCGATTTAAAATTGCACAGAAAAATATACCCTTAGACTATGTATACTGGGATAACCCGAATGAGTTAGAAAATCGACTAAGGGTATTGTTGGACGAAAGGTCTACGGAAAATCAGAGTCACACGAATGAAATATACTCTATTATCAAGGAGTTGCGTGAGGCTAATGTTATATATTAATATATAAACATAATACTACAATCAGTTTAGCAATGAGCGTCGACGTATTCGGAGGGAACCTAGAAAAAACTGAAGGCAGCCAAGGTTCACCTGGCGTTGGATTTAAATTTATATATGATAATCAATATGATATGGAAAATAAACGACTCTATAATTTCTCACCACCAGTTAAATTAAATGATGCTCTTGATTTAGATACATTGAGAACTTATGTGCAAGAGAAAACTTCAAACTTATTAAAACTTATTAAAGCGAATATATCGAAACTTATTAAAACGAGATAAATAAAAAAATCGATGTTTTATCAGCAATACCATCATCTATTGTAGAATTAGAAAAAATAATTGCTGATTCAAAAACATCATTCAATGCGTATACATCAAAAATTAGAAGTGAATTTATTTTTATTAATAGCAAGGTAAAACAAGTTATAGAGTTATATAGGAAAAACACACAATGAATTATTCAAATAAAGAAAAAATGGAAATAGTGAGGGAAATTCATGAGCCTGCTCGTCGAAATTATATTCGACGACAATTTGAACTACGTGATATAGATGAGACATGGCAAGCAGATCTCGTTGAAATGCAACTTTATGCTCGAGAAAATAAAGGATACAAATACATGATTACAGTCATATCATACAGTCATACCTTATCTAAATTTGCATGAGCTATATCTTTGAAGCGAAAAAATAGTAAAGATGTGACAACAGCTGTATATTAAACTTGTCTAGAGGTACTCTACATGCCAAGTCTGCCAACAAAGGACAGCTTAGCACTTAGTTAACCCGTGAGCGACCACATAGGCCCCCGGTTAATATATAAGCCCTTGACCCGATCCATATGACCGCGTCTAAGGCAGGGGTTACCGACAATACCTTGCTCATGAGTCCCGTTGCTAACACCGGAATGAAACGCACCACAAGCCATTACTCGATATATATAGTCCGGGAATGTTTTGACAATTACAAAAAAAAAGAAATGAGTTCGTACATACATCGGGGGAATGTTTGTTCGGGTATGATTAACAAAAGGTCTAGGAATTACCTTTATTATTACTTGATATATTTATTTAATAATAATGGCATAAAAAATGACCACTCGGTGAGTGGAGGAAAAAGCCCAGATAAACAGTAAACAATGTTCAAATTAGAAGCTTAAAGTCTATTAGGAACGTCAAACAATCAACACGCGTGTACTCCAGTATTGCTAAATCTTGAGTGCTCTTACCACGTAATTCCATACAACATACGGAGTACTTCTACGCAAGGGTTGAGCAGCCGTTAGCATTAGCACTTACGTTGCTCGCAGAGGAACCTTCGGGGAAGAGATGCTCCGCGTTTACCTCCTACTCTGCGCTACGGCCCCGACGTCTCGGGCACGGTTTTCTCCTAATCGCAACGGCAGCAGACGAGCATAAATGCCGCCGGGAGCACTCTCTGAGCACTGGCTGAAGGTCGAAAGCGAAGTGCCAGTTTTTGTTTATACTTGACATTTCGGAAAAGCGACGCGACGAGGGAGGGCAGAAGTCCACCTGGGCTTCAGACAGGGTTCATCCTCAGGAAACCTCTCTCCCACGCTATAAACCAATTTTAAACAGAGCGTCCCTTTACGGAAAAGTCGGCGATTGCACATGCCCAAATCGGAGCGCCCGTTCACAGTACAAAAGGTTTATACCGGTCATATTGGTAAAATTGTACGCTCTACCGTCCAAAACTATTAATGAGCCAATTGATTCATTGAAGCAGGAGAGAGAGAGAGAGAGAGAGAGAGAGAGAGAGAGAGAGAGAGAGAGAGAAAGAGAGACAGCGAAAGAGCGAGACAGGTAGAGAAAGCGAGAGGGGAGGTGGAAAGGGGAGGGGCAACGAGCCTGCCTGATCCAGATGCATGCTCGTTGTCGATGCGCTGCAGCTGTTCGCGTAGCCTGAACAGGGAGCCAGCGACATTTTTATGTCATATATTTATCCTCGCCGAAAATTAGTTTGAACGATTCGTTTTAATGTAAATAATCTGGTTCTCGCAACGCCTGGCACTCAAACTTTGTAAAAATGTTCAAAAATTGATCAAAAGCAGATTTTATGAAATAATTTTTAGTTTAGAAAAAAATTGTTCAAACAAAAATTGTAGATCCTATTGAAACAAATTTTTTATGTTCTATCCATTTTTGCTCTAAAGCTAAGAATTATGAAGAACTTTACTCACGTTTCTGTTATAGGGAACGCACTTTTCATTGCTTTAGCGGACATACATTCCAGATTGTTGCAATCCTGATAATTATTATAAATGAACTTATATGTATTGAAGAACAAGGTGCAAAAAGAATTTTACGAGGATCAATGACAACTGATGGGTAAAACTGCAATTGTAGCACGTGCTTTCAGAGAGACTGGAACACGATGGATATCTCGCGTGGTGCACTGTCATCGAATCACCTAATAAATTTTGCAGAATCTTATTGTCATTTAAATAATTTTTGTCATATTTATCTGTTATATTATTCTTTGACAGTATGTGTTGCGAGTATAAAATTTTTTTGTAAGTTTGAAACCACTTTTACATACAGCACCTTTCAAACCACTCTAACATATTATAATAGGAAAATGGATTTTTAATAATTAAAAAAAACTGTATATATTACTTTTCGAACTTAAATATATTTGTGATAAGCAAATTAGAAAAATGAATGTTACAGACAAAGTTCTCCGAATTTTATGCTGAAAAGCATTAAAAACTTTGTATATAATAACATATAAATGATGATATATAAAATAGTAGAGAGTTTGTTAAATATTGTTTTAAACAAAATTTGGAGACCTACCTGCAATAAATTTTTTACATTAAAATTATAATTTAAAACTATAATTTTATGAGCAAAATTACAAATTAAAAAGTACTTGTATCATATATCATCTGAGCAGCGGGGTACATCCCTGACGTATCGATTGTAACTTGGGATGATTATAGTAGCTGAAAACGCTTATTATTAATTGCGTTTTTCTCGATAATTATTAGCTTTACAGCAAAAATGGATAGAATATAAAAAATTCATTTAAATAGGATCTACAACTTTTGTTTGAACAATTTTTTTCTAAACTCAAAATTATTCCTTAAAACTTGTTTTATCATTTTTACAAAGTTTGGGTGTCTGGTATTGCCACATCCAGATTAGGTACTGCAGCAGATGATCACGCCACTCTTCAGTACATTCAAAGGAATCATTTAAACTAATTTTTAGCTGAGGATAAATTGGTCACTAAAATATGTCGCTGGCTCCCAGACTAATAGGTGTATACATATGGAAATATAGAACACCGATGTAATATACCCTATAAATGTCTTTTATTTAGTATATTTACTTGGGCTCGTCTGTATTTTATCGTTTACTTTAAGTTTGATCACTGAAATTAATTAATGTTTAAAGTTTAATTTATATTCGCAAAATTTATGACAATTAGATATACGTATCTCTAGATATAGTGATACTGTAAGTAAAATGCGTTTAATTCTATTAGTAAAAAAGTGTGTCTTTTTTAAGTTTCAGAAACTAATTATTATATAAAATTTTTATTTTGAATTTCAATAAAGTACGAGAAGAGGTGACTTTATCGCCTTATACAGGTTGAAAGCAAATATATTATTACTTATACAGTTTTTTAAAATATGGAGGACGAAAATCATTTTCGTTATAATTATGGTGAAAATTAACGAAAATTCCAATTTTACATGAAAACCGTAAATAGTCCGTAAAAATCTCGTTTTTCTAAGTTATCTTGTAAAATACGAAAATTCAAAAACAATTTTGAACAAGTTATAAATCGCATCATAATATTTATTTCTTATTATAGGATTTTTTTTCTACAAACAGTTTTTCACGAAAAAAATATATTTAAAGTAGTCGAGGCAATAGAACCTAAAGACGTCTAACAAATAGCAAATTAATGAATATTTTCATTGGTCTTACAGTCCAATTAAATCAATCTAAAATAATACGTAATAATATCAATATATATTTATATAAATATTAATACATCAATATACAAAAATAATAATAATTAAAATTAAAATTAAAAATGTAAGATTTTATTCTTTATTTATTGTATACATGCAGATTAGTGTTCTATGTAAGATAATAATTAATATATTTTTTAACAGATTAACAATCGTTATAAGTAAATATAATGCTGCATCGAAGTTGCTTTCTGGACGGCTGTATTCATACTGTCAAATACTCCGGAAAAGCTGCCGCTCCTTCTTACAGGCAAACGTGCGGGGAATTCCATAAAAGCGCAGTTATAGGAAAAGGTCTTAGATTCCTGCTGCACTTCTATTGCTGTACTGTGCGTGGATACAGAGCATATACATATTATTTTCCTATAACTTTAACAAAAAATTATAATGTTAGTCAGACTGTCTTTGTATACAATCACCCCCGTAGATTAAACTGAAAATAAAATATTAGCTGAAAAAATTTATGTAAGTAAAGTGCAATCTGATTGTCCCCATCAACCTTACCTAAGTGAAGACGTAGTCTAACGTTTTGAGTTCGCTACGGATTCTCATCTTATATATATATATATATATATATATATATATATATATATATATATATATATATATATATATACACTTTGATTGTGCTTTTGTCGACTGCTTATATACAAATTAATAAACATTTTCATTGGTCTTACAGTCCAATTAAATCAATCGAAAATAATACGTAATAGTATCAATATATATTTATATTAATATTAATAATACATCAATATGCAAAAATAACAAAAATTAAAATTAAAATTAAAAATTATAATGACAGTAAAAATATTAAGGTTAAGTTCATTTTAAAAAATATGTATTTTAATGGCATGTACAACTTTTACTTAAAGTATTTTTTTAATTTTAAGATTAAATTAGAGAAAAATTATGTTTTACTTGGTTTTTAATATGATTTATTATAAGAACGGAATTATGTCAATTTTTACTCTTATATCTATAATCATGTTACGGTTTTCTGATTTGTTGACGATTTACTGCAAACAGAGATAATAAGGGGAGATCGCCGATACCCATGTTAGACATTGCAGTAAAATTTTGACACTCAGCGCTGCGACGGTGAACGTCGGTACTCCGTTCGTGCGATATTCCAGATGTTAGTTTTTGAGCTGGTGCGATCGAGAGAGAGACGGCGTTCAGTAGGGGGGACGCCGAAACAATAGATGCAATAAAAGGGATTACTGGTGTCGAAATTCTTGAAGTGCGTATAGATTTTCTTGTCTGCGTGCGTAAGTGTGTATGTATGTATTTATATACACACGTATTTTCTTAAAATTTTAAATTCGTTGCGTGGCGATGATCGAGGCTATGAAAAGGTATACCTGGGTATACGCACTTCAAGAATTTCTTCGTTCACACCAGTGAATCCCATTTGCTACACCCCGCTGCCAAATTTTTAAGAAAAAAAGGGTATATATATATACGTTTTTTTTTTAAAATTTGAGTTTAAAATTTGATAATAAGACTGCGTTGATCTTAATAATAACACTAATTTGATATCAAAAATTATACTTCCTGTAAATTATTTATATAAAAGCATTCATTAAATTTTTATATAATAAATACAACAAATATTTATTTAAATTTATGTTTAAAACAGAAACATACATATTTAACACGAATGAATATTTTGTAATTTAGAGTAAACCACATATTTGAAACGAACAATTAAGTTTATTTGCATAGCGAACATATATTTACTACATTACACTAAATAAATTATTGAAAAGGAATAAATATTTCTTGAATTTTACTAAACGGAACTAAATATACGTAAAAAATAAAGTTAAATAAATAAATATTTGAAAAACTATATATATATACTCAAATTTCACAAATATATTCAATTTTTGGAAAAGCTATTCAATATGAACAATTAAATAGCTTTATGAAAAGGTGAAATATGTTTATTTGATTATATCCAACCAGTTGTTAAAAACTAATAAACATTTTTTCGATTTTATTAAACCAAGCACAAAGATTTAAATATTAAATTTATAGGAATGAATCTTTTAATAAAACTATTTATATGATATAAGTAAATAACTTTTTCAAAAATAGAAAATATTTTTTTGATTTATATATATATATTTTGTAGTTTTTACTATTTATTTATTACTTTTAATATTTAAATCTTTGTGCTTCGTTTAATAAAATAAAATAAATATTTATTAGATTTTACAACTGGCAGGCAATAATCAAATATATCTAATCCATCATTTGAGAAAACTAGTTCATTCTTTTGAGTAAATGGTTTTTTATATATATATACTGAAAAAAATAATTTCTAATATCAAGCTTATTTTTTCTCAACAGCAGAACACAAATATTGGGAATTAAATGAATGTTTTTTTATTTTGAGAAAATATATCCTCAAACCCATAGATTCACATTGAATATCAGGAAAAGAAATTCTTCGATTAATTAAATATCTCCTAGATTTTTGTCAAGTTTTTCTAGAAAATGGGTGACTGAAATTGGAAATTAAATAAATATTTTCTTATCTAAAGAAAATATTTTTCCTGAACCAATAACTGAAGATTTTGAATAAAAAAATTTAGTTATTTGATTCAAGCCGACAAAATTAAGTGAATATATATTTGGATTAAGAATTTCAATACTTCACTCGAGAAATTGAATTTAAAATGAAGAATTCGATTCCTATCTTTAAAACAATTATTACTTGAAATACGAAACATGAAAATTCAAGTATGCTAAATGTTTAAAAGAAGTGCGTAGTTTCTTGATTTAAAGCATTATTTTCTTGACTTTAAAAATCAAAAGTTTAAACTAAGCGAATAAGTTCTTGAATTTTCATAATTAATTTCTTTCGCTTAAAAGAACTTCGACCTAACCGGGATTCTATCCACAGACCTTTGGATTCGCAAGCTATCACCTTATTAATTATGTTATCGCAGTACGCTGTGAACAATTATAAAAATCTTATATATGAATTTTAGATTTCTCATAGTTATACATTATGAAATGAATTTATGGATTCCAATGAATAGTATATGCATTTATATACAATTTATACTTATATTATAACAATTTATATAAAGTTTTCATTTTAAAACGTGATTTTCCATATCCACATAATATTTTCTTAAATTGAATCATAATACGTATACGAAATTGATAAATAATTAATTTTTGGATTTATATCACAGAAAAAAATGGTTCTCATATCAAGTCAATATTTCTGTGTAATTAAAAAAATTAAGTTAAAAAAATTTGTAAAAATATAACTTGTATATTTAGAAATTAAGTATGCTTTACACATTAAAGCAACTATGCTTACACATACTATATACATGATTAGAAGATATTAAAAGAAATTATAAAAAAAATCCTTATTGAAGAACTTATTCGCTTCAATTCAAAATTACAGGAGAACCCAGTTCTCATATTACCCATTTGTGTACTATAGTGTACAACTCAAGATTATTATATTGTAAAATTTTTAAACCAATATCTTGATATAAGGAATTGAGTTCTTGAGAGAAGTTAATTAATAAGCAATCAGTTTCTTGTAATCTAAAAATATTAGATATAATTAGTAAATATTGATTAAATCATAATTAATAAAATTCTCTGCCTCCGAATATTCAATAAATATATTCTTATATTTAGATATAAGTGATATTTTATATTTATATTTGATCTTTTATATTATATTTAAAATTTTCCATCATAAAGTGAAGAGTAGTAAATTTGTTCTTTACAGTAATAAAAGCAAAGTTATCATTTTCTTAATTTATGAAACCAATATCTCAATGTAAGAAATTAAGATCTTGAAAGTAGTTATTTATCCAATTAATCGTTCAACTAAAAAAATACTAGATAAATATTAGTAAATATTGATTAAAATGTAGTCAATAAATTTTTGTGACAGTATATTAAATAAATATTTTTTAGATTGTGAAATAAGTTGCTTCAAATAAGAAAACCAGCATTTAAAAATTTCCTTCATCCAGAACTTGTTCGCTAGAATTCAAATGATATAAGATTGAGATTTTACTATATGAGCTAAAAAATAGGAAATTTATTTTTTAGGGTGATAAATAATCTCTAGATTTAAGAAAATAATTTTTTGCGTGAAATTCGGCAGTAAGAAAAAATATGAGGTAATCTAGGTAAGTAATTACTTACTTTTTAACTAATTTCGAGAAATCCATAACTCATTCGGTTTAGTTGAACGGATGTTGTAAAATATCTAGCTTATATCGTTTTAATTCAAGCGAATAAGTTCTTGATGAAGCAATTTTTTAGATTCTGGTTTTCCTATTTTAAGCAACTTCTTTCGCAATCTAAGAAAATATTTGTTTTAATTTTAATTTAAGAAATAATTCTTTATACGTTACAAGGCACATAAATATTTACTTGATATTGGCAGATATTTTTTCAGTGATATATAGTAATACAACAAATAATTATTTTTCAGCTTCATATACCTAAGAAAATTACATATAAGAAAATATTATCTAGATTATTTAATATAATATAATATAATATAATATAATATAATATAATATAATATAATATAATATAATATAATATAATATAATATAATATAATATAATATAATATAATATAATATAATATAATATAATATATATATATATATATATATATATATATATATATATAATATCAAGAAGTTTTAAAATCATGGTTTATTTTTAAGAAATATTTTAAAGTTTTTAAGCAAGCTATACGTTACTGAACTCTTCACAAGTGATCTTTTGTTTTAGTCTTATTGTTGCATTGCTTACATTTGATCTTAGCAAATATTTTTTCAGTGCTATAGAGTAATACAAAAAAGAATTATTTTTCAGCTTCATATACCTAAGAAAAATACATTTAAGAAAATATTATCTAGATGTGGGAAATCAAGTATTAAAACCAAAACGATATATAAAATGTTATAATATAAGTATATATTATATATAAATGCATATACTATTCATTGGAATCCATAAATGAATTTCATAATGTATAAATATAAGAGATCTAAAATAGATATATAAGATTTTTATAATTGCCCACAGCGTACTGCGATAGCGTAATTAATAAGATGTTAGCTTGTGAATCCAAAGGTCTGCGTCTTCCATATACCTCTCTTTCTCTCTCAGTCTATCTTCTTCTGCATGTGTCTAACTGTCCGTGTCCATCTATATCTCTCTGTTTTCTTTCTCCCTGTCTGACTTTCTTTCTTAATGTTTAAGTCATTATTTCCATCTCTCTATGTATGTGTACTTTCTTTCCTTCTCTAGATACATGTTTACTTTATTTCTCTCCTCCTATCTTCCTTCCTTCTCTGCGTATACTTTCCTTGGTATGTTTTCTATATGTATATTTCTTTATTCTTCTGCATGCATGCGTTCCTTTATTTCTCTCCTTCTATCTTCCTTTCCTTCTCTGCGTATACTTTTCTTGATATCTTTTCTACGTGTATATTTCTTGATTCTTCTGCATGCATAATTTTCTTTCTTATCTATACATCTTTTTACCTCCCTTCACTGCTGTGCGTACCTGTCACTTTTCTTGCTCCTTCTCGCTTCCTACATTTTCTTTTTATTCTACATGAATATGTATATTTCTCATCTACCTGTATCTTGGTTTGTTACATGCATCCATGCAACTTTTCTTTATTTAATTTTGCTTTACCTTTATTTATTTTTCTCTTCCTTTGCAAGTGGTGTTTACGGCAATTCTCATTGCAAAGTCAAGAAAACAATGCTCTGAATCAATGAACTACTTTTAAACATTTAACATACTTGAATTTTCATGTTTTTGAAAATAAAAACGTATTTCAACTTATTTTTTTAAAGATAAGAATCGAGTTCTTCATTTTAAATTAAATTTCTTGAGTGAAGTATTGAAATTCTTAATCCAAGTATATATTCACTTAATTTTGTCGGCTTGAATCAAATATCTAAATTTCTTGATTCCAAACTTTTCAGTTATTGGTTCAAGAAAATATTTTAACCCATTTTCTAGAAAATCTTGAAAAAATCTAGGAGATATTTAATTAATCCAAAAATTTATTTTCCTGATTTTAAATTTGAAATCAATGATTCCAGATAATATTTTCTTTAGATCAGAAAATATTCATTTAATTTCCAATATTTGTGTTCTGCTGTTGAGAAAATATAAGCTTTATTTTAGTAACTACTTACTTGGTTAAAGTTTATGCGATTACTTGGTTAAAGAAAATATTTACTTAGTACAGCAAATCGCATAAATTTCTTGAATCAAGTAATATTTACTTTATATTAGAATTTTAGCAGTATATAATTTTAATGAATTATTTCGAAAAATCTATTTCTTAAACTAAGAAAATTTTTATTTACTTAATTCGATAATATTGTTCTTTTGATAGTATCAGAAAAATCTTTGACCACAGATTTGATCAATCTCTAATTTAAGTATTGTGATCATTTGCAATTCTAGCTATTAGATTTTCTGAATTCGATGCATTACTTTTTTGTTTTAATATAATAACCTTCTGATTCAAAATGTTGTTTTCTTAGATTAAGAACATATTTATATGCGTATTGCGTAACTCTGTTCTATATATACTGTATAAAAACAATTAAATACTAATTTCTAGAAAATATTATAGTTTAATTCTGTAAAGCCTTCTTTAAAGAATCAAAAGTATTATGTTCAGGTATATGATTACTAAATTTAAGAAACTCAGGTTTTTCATTTAAATTTTGATCAGCTTGTTTGAAAGAAACGTTTTCTAGAAAATGAAAATGCTTATTTTTAGATTATGATGAGCTAAATTTAAGTAATTCGAATATTATAATTAAATAAATATTTACTTGACTGGATTTTTGTTCTTAAGAAAATCTATTCTCTTGGTTTAAGAAAATTATGTGTTTCCTGAATGTAAGTTAATATTTCGATCGCCTTCAAATTTTGAATACGTATTCTATACGATCAGGATTAAATGATAGGATATTTTTACTGCAAATTTAACAAAAAAAAAAAAAAAAAAACAAAATGATGGCAACATTTGTTGCATGTATATCGGTAAACTGCATGCTAGGCCTCGTACAACGTGCGTGCAGATGGACAGGTAATAAACAGTGAGAGCAGGTGAGAGAAAGAAACGAAACAGTATAGAGGACACTCGCGAGTACATGCAGGTACATGATATGGCAACACCCACCAACATCGAGTAATCCATGTTAATCCTCTTGGATTTTTCTTTTCTCTCCTCCCCCTCTTGCTCTCACATTCCCATTCTCTCTCTCTCTCTCTCTCTCTCTCTTTCTCTGTCATCTCCATACAGGGTAGTTATGTGTCAAATATGATTATATAGGATTTGGATATGATACTCCAAAAATATAAAAAGCAATCAAATAATTTTTGAAAAAGTTTACAGTCTATAATTAGCAGCTTTTTCGAGATCTATTGCATTCGTAAACATAAATCAATTGCTGAAAATGGCCATGAATATTGTCTCAATGTTAAGTTAATTTTTTTAAAGCGTACATATATTTTGTTGCAACTTAATTATCTTAGTTCAATAGACAAACATTATAAAATTAAATCGAATATACATTTTTTTAGTTCCAAGTAAAACATATGTCATAGAAATAAGTCCATTAATTAACCATTTATGCAAAATAAGTAATTTATACATTTAAAATACTGAATGTTTTGTTAAATACAGTAAATATTTTTTTGATATATGAGAACTGAGAATTTAAACAAAATAGAACATTCAACTGTAGTATTTTAACATATTAGACCGTCGTTTTCGTAATCTTCAACGATGTAAACGTACACTATATATTATGTTGCAATAAATACTAACTATATTTACATATTTTTCCATCATTTTTATTGTAATATATATATATATATATATATATATATATATATATATATATATATTATAGGTAATATATTTGTATTATACGAAACGCAATGGTAGTGAATGTTCAACGCACACAATCTGCCGTTCAAGCTTTAGGCATCCCGATCAGAATGTTAATTAGGGTTATTATTAGGACTTAATCCTAATAAATAGAGAGTGTTTAACTGTTTAATAAGGCAGTTACATGTACTCTTCAGCACTAAAAATCTTAATTTCAGAAAGTACTTACACAACTAAAACATACTTTAAATTTATTTTATACAAAAATATAAAATAAGGCAAGTATGGTGTATTAGGAATTCTAATCATTTAAAAATATTTGTAACTTAACAAATATTTTTGCTCTTTAAATAAACTCAACTATTCCTTTCAAATACACGGTTGTTTCGAAATTACAGAATATTCGTTCCTATTAAAGCTGTATATTTTTGTTTCAATAGAATTTGAATGAATGTTTCTTAGATTGTAATAAATATACTTTTATGAAATCGACTCATTTGCATTTGGAATTGTTTTCAGTGTGTAGCACCATGTAAATAATATTCTTTAAAAAATTGCGCGAGATGATAATGTAAATAGAAAGAATTAAAACTTGTAATATAAAAATCTAATGCATATGTTGTTATATAATTAATTTACATAAACTGGAATTGTTTATGTACTTGCAACGTAACAAAGACTTTTTTTGCTATTTAAATAAACTTAACGATTCATTCCAAATACAGGGTTGTTTCGAAATTGCAGAATATTCGTTCCAATTAAGGCTGTATATTTTTGTTTCAATAGAATTTGAATGAATGTTTATTGGATTGCAATAAATATACTTTTATGAAATTGACTCATTTGAATTTGGAATTGTTTTCAGTGTGTAGCGCAACGCAAATTATGTTATTAGATAAGTAATATTATGTTTATGTAAACTTGTAGTCTTATTGTACAGTTCATCACAGAAAATAAAGCTGTCTGTGACGATCTCGAGAAGAGATTCGTAGAATAATTTTTTTAAATTCGTTTCCATTATTTATTAATAATTGTTTTTCATATTCATATTTGTTCATAATATCTATCTATTGTCTAGTACCCGAAGGTTTTGACTTTTAGGCTTTTACAAAAATTTTATCTTACAGAATCTTTAGCAGAGTGTGTGTTGTTGAGTATTATTATATTACTGACAGAAAAATCTAGTTACCTTTTGAATGAACAAAAATGAGATTGTACCTGCAGATTATATTAGTCGCCTTACTTTAGTATATTGAAATATTGTTTATGTTTTTTGGAGTGTTTATCATAAATATAATGGTGAAAATTTGAGGAAATTTCATTTTTATAGCAAAAACCATAAGAACACCGTAAAAATCTGGCTTTTCTAAATTATTTTGTAAAATACGAAAAGTTCCAAAAAAGATTGTTAAGAAAAGTTATAAATTCCACTAAAAAACATATTTATTATTCTATACATTTTTCTGTACCAAGAGTTCCCAAAAAAATATATTCCAACTAACGGAGGATATAGAATGGTCAATGAGAATATTACTATGAAGTGAATTGTTGTTAATACAAAATGTTTAAAGAAAAAATATATAGATTAAAAAATATATATTTTGATGAGATTTTTAACTTTTATCATTATCATTTAATGGAATTTTTTGTATATTACGAGATAAGTTAGAAAAGCAATATTTTCACTGGGTATTAATGTGATTTATTATAAAATTGAAATTATCACCAATTTTTACTACCATATATATAATCAGAATCCTAAAAAACGTATATATAAAAATTTGAATAAAAATGGCGTTAGTCGACTACTTGAAAAATTTGGTAGCTCTTTGCTATAAGAGATTTTCTCAGCTTTAATGTTTGCCAGTTTTCCTTAAAGTTGGCCTAGATTTCAAAACTTCGAGCTGCTTGCTAGCTGCTGCGAGACTATATATATATATATATATATATATATATATATATATATATATATATATATATATATATATATACATGTAGCAATAAAATTTCTTTTTGGTCAGTATAAGCTACTTATCTTTTATTGCACCCCCCGCTGCCAGCCTATTGTCTCGACCAGCTTTTTCTGTGCACGCGCCGAAGACAGTCGTCTCCCCCCTCGATCGCACCATCGCACGAGCTCGAAAAACAACGTCTGGAATATCGCACGAAAAGGCCAGTACCTTGCTTTGGCCGCCAGAGGCCCTCGTTTTCAGTCGAACATTTTTACTACAGTCTAGCCCATAAGCGTCGGCGATCCCCCCTTATTATCTCTGCTGCAAATTCGTTCTGCAAAAAATACCCCAAAAATAGCTGTTCGAGCCAATTTCAATGTGAATTCGTTGTAAAGGTTCGGTATACGTGGAATTTCAATTTTAACTTTTTAAATTAAATTGTATATTTTATATTAAATATATACGTAAAATAAAAATTAATATATTAAAGCAATATATAGTATTAATTGGTTTATATCTTAAGAATGATAATACATGAGTGACAGCCAGATGGGCGCGAATTGCAGCGAGTCCAACGAAGCCTTGCCGGGATTCCGCCGTCTTTCGCAGGGCGAACACCCTGTTGATGTTTGCCTGCAAACGCTGAGCCTTCACGACGGTGTTGGCCCGGAAGGCTTCAAGGGCCTGGGCCGCCTGTATGGCAGACGGGCGCGCCCATCCTGCAGTGGACGGATTGGCCGGAAGGTCGCTTGCATCCCCACGTTCTGGAGGCGGTGTACCTCCAGGTGACATGCCGCTTGGAACTCCTCTATTGTTTGGCGCGCGGCTTGTTCGCAGCCCCGGAGCTTCTTCACCTTTCCGTCCGTTTCTTCCCACCGACGGACGACACCGACGATATCGGTGCCCCGACTGTACGTGACAGCCCATTATACTCTCTCTCTCTCTCTCTCTTTCTTCTCTGCCTTCGGGCGCGCCGTTGCATCGACGGCCTTCGGCCTGCACACCACGCCTCGCGACTCCGCGCGTTTGTTATTGTGATTTTTTATTAAAGACGACTTTCATTTGGACTCTTTTAAACGTCATTCGATCTTACTTATTTCCCCAATTGATATATTTTTTACTGTCTTCTTCCCGTTTCCGCGTACCTGCGACACTTCGCCTCTCACGGACTGCTCTTCTCTCTCGCCAAGTTGATTCGGGACTAAACTCAGCCAGGTACACTTTTTGCAACGGCCGTGTCCGCTGTCCTCGTGTTCGAGGTGGATACGCGTATCATTTACATTTAATGTCAGAATAAGAAAGGAAAATAAACTTAATTTATGAATTAAGTTTGTTATATATAGATAATATGAATCTAATATTTTCAAAGGTTGAGCATAAACTATTAAAACAAGAAATTAAATTTCTTGTTAAAATCCACTAAAATTATACAAATCAAATTTTAGTGACATATTTTATCACAATTTTGTTTCAAGTAAATAATGTAGTAGTATACTATGTACAATTTATATAAGTAAATATAATAATAAATGAAATAGAGTAATAACATGAAAGTCCAGCTGGAGTTTTCAGGTCTGTATATGTGATTGTCAGAGAAAGGAACTAGAAACCAGCTAAAAACTCCGCTGGATTTACACGTGAAAGGTTTTTCTATGAAAGGTAGAGAGAAGTGTAAACTCCGCTAAAATCGTGTCAAATTACAAGGCAGGATTTCGAGACAGAATTGGTCGCATGGCTGCGGAGTTTCCACTCCTTTCCAGCACCCAGCCCAAAGATCGTAGCGTCGCTCCAGATTAGCGTTAGATTGCTGTTACGCGTGATACACGCATGTGTGGTTCTGAAGTCGAAATACCGGTCACGCGTTGAACATATTATATTAGAATCATGTGTGACTGTAGCAAACCGTGGAGCTAATGTGAACGTACGTTGTTCACATATATGTCAACATACCTGCGTCTATATTATGCATACATTGCCGATAATTTGCATATCATCGTGCGAAGGCCGCTAGGCCCGGTAGGTGTATTAAATTTATTTTTATCTTTTTTTTGGGAAATAAATAAACGATTATATTTTATACAAATAGTTTTTATTTACAATTCAATTTATAATTTAGTCTATCGACTTAGAAGGTCTATAATAATTTTTTTATCTTCAGAATAGCTTTTGAAACTTTTTTATCCTTCTGATAAATAGAATAAAGATTTATCACCACTTTGCGATACAACTTACTTCTATAAAAAATATAAGTTCGTTTCTTATAAATTCATGTAGTAAAATTACATTTGATCAAATAGTATATACTTAATAAATTATTTTTTTTATCTTAAACTGCCTTATAGTAATACTCTATTTACTTCTATACAATAAAAGAAAAAAAACTTTTAAAATGATATTGTTTATAAATATATAAGCAATAAAAATAAAATTATTAACATTGCAAAAACACTTTAATTGACAATAAATATTATATAATTATGTATTATTATACAGTTAAAATTGAAATTTATTTTGCACAAGAATCTAATAAATTAAAGTAAACGTTTACAGTAATACAAATTTATTGATATATTTACAATAAATATAGAATAATACAAGAATATGAGACACATATCGATCATACTTTTAATTGTATTTCTAAAATATTCTTAAACATTTTACGTAATAAAACGTTTTTAATTTCTAACCTCAATTATGATCGTGTGGAATAGTTTTTCAGGCAAATTGTGCACATAATAATCTTCCGAGAAAATTGAGACTAATTTACCACAAGTAGCTAGACACGTTCTACACATTTGTTACAACATTTGGTAGTTCTTTATGTTTAACATAATCCGGTTTTAGATAAATAATATTTCGAAATATCATCAGAAACTAAAACACCAACAATAAAAACGATAAAAACTCTTTAGCTTCCACGCATGCCCATACCAGAGATGAACCGAGATTGCCAGGGCCCATGTAAATCAATGGTTCCAAATTTGGCGCTACAGCCTACTGTGGTAGGTGCCTGAACAAGGTCCGTCTGCAATCTCGACTATCGATAAATGTAGCGCACTGCTAAAAAATGTCCGAATAGCTATTCGGACATTTTATATATATAATATAAGGCATTACAGTAATGAAGGAGAAAGGGCGGGCGCAAGTATTGACTGTTATTAAGAGGAGGGGCAAGGTGGCTGGCAGGCACGATGCCGAAGAGGGGAAGTGAAGGACCGAGCGAAAGAGAAAAGAACTGCGCGTATATACGTGTGTATATACATATATAAACATACATATAAGAAATGCGTGCACTAATTCTTTCCTCTATTTCGGCAAGATCGTACTGATTCCAAACGCGACCCAAAACCATTCTCTTCGCTCTCTCTCTCTCTCTCTCTCTCATATATATATATATATATATATATATATATATATATATATATATATATATATATATATATGCGTGCATGTTCTTTACTAAAAACTCTGATGCTCAAACTTCGACCTCCTAATTATGACGTATTGTAATATAGTGTGCGTGTTCGTGTGTGCATTTGTAAAGAACATATCAACAATAGTATTAATATTTAATCTGTAGATAGTCTGCCGTCTCGGCTTTACTCAAAATAGTCATGTAATAAATTTATTAAATAGTTAAATAATATCCATGAAAACAATTATCTATCTATAAATCTATATTCCTATAGATAATTTCATCCTCTGAGAATATTTCTCGAAAAATAATCAAAAATTTAATCTTGCTTGGTCCGTCTGAAGCATCGGCAGTGGTGTGACTGTATTGAATAAGTCCTGTCACTATTTTTTTGAAAATTTACATACTTGTATTTTTTGGAGCGCGGATTCTTAACATCATAAGAATCTTAGATCGAAATTTAATATATATTCCCAAATCGATGAAAACTCCATAAAAATCATGGTTTTCTGAATTTATCTTAGAAAATGAAAAAATTTAACATTTAAAACCAAAATCATAGAGCTCATTAAAATACATATTTTTTTGTTCTATATAATTATTCGATACAAACTATATATTTTTGGAGAAAAGTTCAACATTTCCGTTTCGAGATCCCCGGAATCATTCTACGTTTATACGAAATATAGATACATTCGAAACATTTTTCTTGAGAAATGCTGTTTGTAGAAATTCAGCGCATAGTACAAAAAATGTAAGTTGATAAGATCTACAACTTTTGTTTGAAATACTTTTTGTAAATTGAAGTACACTAAAACAAAATTTGATAATTTTAAATAAATACATTTCTTCGAATTGAACGAACGAAGAATTTGTTTAATATAATCAACCGTTTTTCGTTAAAAAAATTTAAATTTAAATGTATTAACTGATTTAGTTGAAGTGATATTTTTAATTTTTCAATTAAGATTTAAATTAAGTTGCGTTGCGCTGCCTACAATACTAATATAATATTGTGTATATATTTATATATATTATATAATGCATAAGAAAAAAATGTACATATAGTTATTCTTTAATGCAATATAACATATATCATACGTTTACATAGTTGTAGATTACGAAAATGACGGTCTAATAAGTTAAGATACTACAGTTCAATTTTATATTTTGTTTCAATTATACAAAATTAAAAATAGTTTTTTTAAATATTTATTTAAAGCAAATTAATATTTTTCGAATTAAGAACCGAATATCTTAAAACAAAATTTTATTTTTAATACATTAAAAAATATTTACTGTATCTAAATGCTATATGTATAAACTATTTGTTTAATTTAAAAATATGTATTTAAATGAATTAAATTTTACATTAAAGAAAATTTGTAGATAAAGTAAATGTAACAATCGATCAATTTCTTTATTAATTGAAGATTATAAAAAGAAATTAGATGTCTGGAATAATGCTTATTATGTTTAAGAACACAAGAACGCCTTAACAGAAACAGAATTAATTGAAGGCGTTTTTTGTCTGAAGTATATAATTAAATATCTTCTATCTTGCAAATATTTAGAACTAAAGAAATGTATATTTGAAGGTCTAATTCCTAGAATTGTATATTTATATATTTTAAACGGATTAGTTTGTTTTGTCTTCTTTCATACTTAAAATATATCATGTATTATATTTAATTCGTAAATTTTTTCTGTTTAACAAAAACAATTATATTGCAACAAAATTGCTTTGATAAAATTAAAATAACATTGACATAATAATAATCACTATTATCAGCAATTTATTTGTATTTATAAATTGAATAGCTCTAGAAATATATGCTAATTGTAGACTAAACTTTTTTCAAAACGATTTTCAAAAATTATTTGATTGCTTTTCATATTTTTAAAGCATGCTATAGGTATAATCATATTTGACATATACCAATCATATATATAAGAGAAGGTGAGAGAGAGAGAAAGAGAGAGAGAGAGAGAGAGAGAGAGAGAGAGAGAGAGAGAGAGAGAGAGAGAGAGAGAGAATGGACTTTGGTCGTGGTTGAAGTCCGTCCGAACTCGCCGAAATAAAGAAAATAATTAGTCACGCATTTATATTAAAATTTATATATAGATGTATAGACGCGCAGTTGTTTTCTTTTTCGCTCGGTCCTTCACTTTCACTACTTCCCCTCTTGGGCATCGTGTCGGCATGCCACGTTGCCCCTCCTCTTAATAGCAGCCTGTACACGCGCCCGCTGTTTCTCCTTCTTTGCTGTAATGCCTTAATTATATTATATATGAATATGTCCGAATAGCTATTCCGCCATTTTTCAGCAGTGCGCTACATTTATCGATAGTCGAGATGGCAGACGGACCTTGTTCTTGATTCTGCCGCAAAATCTGGCGCTGTCACGGAACCAACGTCGCCTATCTCTCTGGCAATCTCGGTTCATCTCTGCCCATACCAACGAAAATAGACTAGTATAGAAGAGTAAGTTAAATGAATAAGATGAGAAGAAAAACCGGTAGTACCTCTCACACCGCAAGATGGATGCGTCAAGCAACTGTTTAGTCTTTTGGACAATCGGGCGGTCGGGCCTTTCGGCCTCTGTCACAAATCATATAGCTGTTTCTCTCTCATGCAAGCCTTATCCTTCCCACTGTGTTGCATTGCTGGCACGTACCGACGTGCAAAACTTTCTTGGTTCGGCAACTTTACATGTATGCGCATTAATAGTGAATTAATTTTCAAATACAATTTATTAAATTTGACGTATTTTAGGCTTAGAAGAAAATAAATGTATTATTTTTCAATAAAAAATTAAAATAAAACTTAAATTTGATGTACAAACTGATAAACATATTTAGCATTGAAGCATGTACATTAAATTAGAAATTGGTTTACTGGGTATAATTCGTGATTTTTATGTTCTGGGCCCGGATTCAATTCCATTTTTTTTATTTTATTTTTTTTAACGAATAAATATTGATTCTAAAATAAATATAAATTCCATGGATGCGCATAATTATTACATAAAATAAATACTTGGCTAAAAATTATTTCCTCAGTTAAACAAAAGGATGACCGGATGTTTTCACAAATTAAAGCTGAATTCAAAAAAATCAGATTTTTAGATCTTTATTAATTGATTAAAGTAAGTAAAAAGCTCTAAGAATTACAAAATAAACTTAAAAAAATAATTTCAAAGTAATAAAGTTCTAATATTATCGTTAGTTTTGTTTTTCTATATAATATTTCGTAATGAGAGTATTAGAATAAATATCGAATACAATCTTTATAATTTCAAAATTTAACATTTATTGTATGTTAAAGTTAAAAGTTTTTCGGTATTAATTATTAAATATAATGAATAATTATTAAATATAATGAATATTATATTATAATATAGTATATTATAATATATTTATAATATACGCAGGACCACACCTCTATTTTATAGCTAAGTAAGAATTAAAAATTAATGTTATAATTATAATGAGTATTGAATATAAATGCAAGAATGTATATTTTCAAACTCAAAAGCAATGTGAAATTTTTAAATATAAAATAATTGTCTGCTCTAGGCTAAAATTTGTTTGCACATCAACTTCCTAATTTGTGATTAAATAAATAATTTTAATAAGCAATAATATTATTATTTCTATAAATAAAAATTAAAAAGTTTTATTTTAAAAAACTGTTTTGAAAGAAATGTGCAAAGTAATATTACTTAATGGAAACCTAGCGGAAAGGTGGCAGATATCTTCCATCAGGAAAGGATAAGAAAGAGAAAGGAATGAAGGCAGAGGAGTAAGACGAGGACAGACATTATTAAAAATGTTTGGAAAATTTCTTACAAAAATGTACAATAAATTTATTAAATCTCCAAGCATTTTGAGCGGCGTAAATAATATACAAAGTAGTTAAATAATATTTTACGAACTAAATTGAATTAATATTTTAAAACGCGTAAAATAGCTGTGAGCAACATAAAATTGTTATAATATAGTTAAATAATATCTACAGGAAAAAACAGTTGGACTAAAAATTGCAGTAGCTAATTTTAATTAACGTTCTCGTAAAATGACATTATAGATTTTCCAATAATGTCAATTTATGTGAACATTAAAATTGACATTTATAACTTCTAGTACAACTTTTGATCTTCATGTAACAAATCAAAATTTAGTTTTTTAATAAAAAATGTTTATAAATATAGCCACCACCAAGAGATATTAACTTTTTAGTAACAATTTTAGTAAACTATTTATAAAAACATAATATTTAACATTATTAACGTGCGCAATAAATATTTAAACTTTTTATTAAAAACAAGTATCGTTAAATGAATATTTAAAAAAATGGAAAAAAGTATTTACGACACATTTCAATAAAACGTAATTTCATAAAATATAATTTGAATTCATTTCAATATTAGCATTGTCTCTCACGATAGAAGAATGCTGAAGATAGAAATAATTTTTATGATCTTTGTTAATAAAACAATTATTAATAGGAAAATTAAACAAAAACCTATTTAAAAAAAAAGCCTTTGTAGTATTTTGGAATATTACATATTTTTCTCTTAAACATCAGTTAATTTATACATAATTATTTCATCAATTAATTTATATATAATTATATAAATGATACATTTTATTCATTACTACAATTTATTAAAAAAAAAAACAAATTAGGGATTGAACCCGGATCTTCTGCATGAAAAGCGAGAACATTATCTACTACGCTACTCGTGAGCTTCAGAGAAGTTTTTATTGATGTTGCATATGTTTATAAGTTTATCCTTTTAGCTTTTAAATTATTAATTAAAATTTATATTTAATTTATAGTTTTAAATCAATTCGATTGCCACTTCTTTCGTGTATATCTTAAATATTAGCAAAATAATATTATATTTTGTGAGCTCTCCATAGCAGGACAGTGATGGGAGCAGCTCTGACGCATATATTATATCTATATTTACAATTTGGATGTGGCGTCATCAAGTGGTTGGGTTACAGTACTAACGGATGTAACCCAAAAGTTCTGGAAAAAATTTTACATGCAAAGTACTCTTCTATACTAGCAGAGATGAACCGAGATTGCCAGGGCCCATGTAAATCAATGGTTCCAAAATTGGCGCCACAGCCTACAGTGGTAGCTGCCCGAACAAGGTCCGTCTGCAATGTCGATTATCGGTAATTACAGTGCACTGTTGAAAAATGTCCGAATAGAAAATAATAGAAATAACGCATCTAAAGCAATGAAGGAGAAACGGCGGGCGCGAGTATAGACTGTTATTAAGAGGAGGGGCAAGGTGGCAGGCAGGCACGATGCCGAAAAGGGGAAGTAGGGGAAGTGAAGGACCGAGCGAAAGAGAAAAGAACTGCGCGTAGATACGTGTATATATATATATATATATATATATATATATATATATATATATGCGTGCGTGCGTGTTCTTTACTTAAAACTCTGATTCTCAAACTTCGACCTTCCTCATTATGACATATTGTAATTTTGTAATATGAGTGAGGGAGCTGTGTTGGGCGTGCTTTGTGCGTGTGTGTGTGTGTGTGTGTGTGTGTGTACCGCGCGTACGTTTAATATGGAGAAACTAACAATTCTTTTTTAAATAAATCTATTTTGAATATCAATAATTATCAGTTCTTCTCGTTTTTAAACGTTGCAATTTATTGAATTTTTTCAAATATATAATATAATATAAATTCAGTTCATTTTATTATCTGCTGAAAATGAGTTACTAAAGATAATTTAAATACAATGCAGAAGATTCATTAATATTAACTGCATCTAAATTGTATAAAAATGAAATTATTTGTAATTATAAAACAGGAATATAACATGCACATAAAAAGTTCTATTGATCTATTTATATTAATGTTTTAGATTTATCTCTAAATGGAATGATGTTCTGTTATAAATATTAAAAAATTTTAAAGAATAAACAATTTTTATTCATAATGTATATACTAGAATTAACAATAAATGTATAAGAATATATTGCACAGGCTAGCTATAAATACTTTTTTAAAATTTAACTTAATTAAAAATGATTTACAGAGTACTTTATACATTATGTGTATATTGTAATGTAGTAAATTATTTATATTTAAAATTTTATTTTCAATATAGTTTCTAAAAATAATTACATATTTATATGTTTAATAAACCAATCACTTTTCTTGGTAAAAATCAAATCATTAAGCTGTATATAATTTTGATATAGAAACGCGATAATTTCATATTTCATAAAACCTAATGTATATTAAATAAAATTTTACATCATGTTTAATTTTAAAAATGTTATTTCAAAATCAATAAATATACGTAATCACTTTTTTATTATAACTAAACTATAATAAACTATAATAAACGCATATGCTCCATAAACCCTCAATATATTCATTTATTTTGATTGTAATATCACAAGAATTTTATGAATTTGTCATAAATTTATTAAGTATGTGTAATAATTCTGGCGATTACAAATTGGAGAGTGGTTGGTGATTCCAAAAAATATTATAATGCTTACACATTAATGATTTGTTTATTTAAACTTTTTAGCATTTTTTGAATATTCTCATAACACGGTATATATAAGGTTTCTTATGCTTATCGCTCAAACAGTCGAATTTACACCACGCCGATACGGAGATATGGTACGCTTTCTTGAAGTGACACCTGGAGCACTCGAAGATGAGCCGTTATTGTCAACAGAGCTAGCAGAGATGAATATTTATATTTATATAAATATAAATATGATAATATATATATATATATATATATATATATATATATATAGATGATATATATATATATAGATGATATAGAGATCCGTTCGGTTTCGCGGTCGGCGAGTAGAGAGAACATTTCAATCGACAGCATTAGTTTTTTTTCTTCATAATCGCAATATGACTTTGCATTTGTATATTGCTTTATAACATTTGTTCATAACTATCGCAGATTTAACTGCGATTAGATTTACGCTATATGCAAACAAGCCATCATATATATATATATATATATATATATATATATATATATATATATATGATGGCGCTTTCGAATTAAATTAATAATTTATTTTATTCAATTTATCATCTTTTATATAATGGTATACAAAAGGAATTACTTTATTTTTAATAATAGTTTTTTGTCAGTCTTTGTTATCTAATAAAATGTTGTATGATATTAATATGATAAACTTTACAGTTTACAATATGTGTGTGTGTGTGTGTGTATGTGTGTGATTTTGATGGCGGTTGGAATCGGTCCGAACTTGCCGAAATAGAGGAAAGATTAGTGCACGCATTTCTTATATATATATAGACGTATATACGCGCAGTTCTTTTCTCTTTCGCTCGGTCCTTCGCTTCCCCTATTTCCCCTCTTGTGCATCGTGCTTGCCTGCCGATGCAGCAAGCAATATTCATTCCTAAAACCATGCAAAGTCCATAAAGATCATGGTTTGTTCAATTTTCCTTAAGAAAATAAAAACACTTGCAAAAAAATTTTAAACCATAATCATAGAGCTCATTTAAATACATATTTTTTGTTCTATACAGTTTTCGGTGCAAATAATATTTCTCGACAAAGGTCAGTTTCGGAAACTATTCCGTTTCGGAGTCCCGTGAACGGTTCCCCATATATACTCAATGCAGGTATCTTCGTATATATTTTTTCGAGAAATATAGCTTCTAGAGACGAATTAAATAGAAAAAAAAATATGTATTTTAATGAGATGTACAATGCTTTTTTAAAATACATTTTTGTAAATTTTAATATTTCCCGAGGTATATCCAAAAGACTAGTTTTTAACTTGAAAATTAAATTTTCATCAAACGATACTACGATAATTTTAATCGGCATCCAAAAAAATCGAATAATCGATTATGCTCGTCTTTCAGAAGTTCATCCACGATCTCTATTATAGACTCACATAGCAATTTTTATTGGATCAAGCATGCTGCGAGCACACATTTAGACTGCCGATGATTGCAATAGCCTTGGAGTAAGGCTAAATTATCAAAAAAATTTCGCGAAATTTACATCGCATATATATATATATATATATATATATATATATATATATATATATATAAGCATCTACCGTCTCGGCTTTACTCAAAATAGTAATGTAATCAATTTATTAAACAGTTAATTGATATCTATGTAAATAATTCTCTATCTATAAATCTATATTCCTATAGAGAATTTCATCCTCTGAGAATATTTCTCGAAAAATAATCATAAATTTAATCTTGGGGTCCCTCTAAAGCATCGACAGTGGTGTGACTGTATTGAATAAGTCCTATCACTATTTTCTTGAAAATTTGCATACTCATATTTTTTGGAGCACGGATTCTTAATATCATAATAACCTTAGATCAAAATTAAATATGTATTCCCAAATCGATGAAAATTCTATAAAAATCATGGTTGTCTGAATTTATCTTAGAAAATGAAAAAATTTAACATTTAAAACCAAAATCATAGAACTCATTAAAATACATATTTTTTTGTTCTATATAATTATTCCATACAAACTATATATTTTTGGAGAAAAGTTCAACATTTCCGTATCGGGGTCCCCGGAACAATTCTACGTTTATACGAAATATAGATACATTCGAATACATTTTTCTTGAGAAATGCTGTTTGTAGAAAATCAGCGCATAGTACAAAAAATGTATTTTGGTAAGATCTACAACTTTTGTTTAAAATAGTTTTTGTAAATTGAAGTACACTAGAACAAAATTTGATAATTTTAAATAAATACATTTCTTCGAATTCAAAGAACGAAGAATTGACTAATATAAACAACTGTTTTTCGTTAAGAAAAATATATATTTAAATGTATTAACTGATTTAGTTGAAACGATATTTTTAATTTAAAAAAATATTATAAATTGTCTAAATAGAATTTATTTAAGTAGCTAAATCAATTTCATTTTCGTAAATCATTAAATTGCATTTCATAAACATATTATTAATTTTCGTATTTTGTTAGTGAAAAATAAAAATGTTTGCAAAACTTTTTCGCCAGGTGTATCCAGGGTTTTCATCGCAATTAACGCATGCCTCTACCGGTTACTAGCTTTACAATGAGATTCTGAACCTTTATAATTATATATGTAAAGTTTGAACGGCTGAGATTTTGCGTTTCAAATTAAGTTGCGTTGCGCTGCCTACAATACTAATATAATATTATGTGTATTTTTATATAAATTATATAATACATAAGAAAACAATGTAAATATAATTATTCTTTATTGCAATATAACATATATCATACGTTTCCATTGTTGTAGATTACAAAAATGACGGTCTAATAAGTTAAGATAATACAGTTCAATTTTATATTTTGTTTAAATTATACAAAATTAAAAATATTTCTTTTTAAATATTTCTTTAAAGCAAATAAATATTTTTCAAATTAAGAATCGAATATCTTAAAACAAATTTTTATTTTTCATACATCAAAAATATTTACTGTATTTAAATAAACATGTCAATATTTTAAAAATATAAATTTTTTACTTGCAATAAATGGTCTACTAATGGTATATGTATAAACCATTTGTTTAATTTAAAAAGTATGTATTTAAATGGATTAAATTTTACATTAAAGAAAATCTGCAGAGAAAGTAAATGTAACAATCGATTAATTTCATTATTAATTGAAAATTATAAAATGAAATTAGATGTCTGGAATAATGTTTATTATGCTTAAGAACATAAGAAAACCTTAACAGAAACAGAATTAATTAAACGCGTTCTTTGTCTGAAGTGTATAATTAAATATCTTTTATCTTGAAAATATTTAGAACTAAAAAAATGTATGTTAGAAGGTCTAATTGCTAGAATTGTATATTTATATATTTTGAACGGATTAGTTTGTTTTGTCTTCTTTCATACTTAAAATATATCATGTATTATATTTAATTCGTAAATTTTTTCTGTTTAACAAAAACAATTATATTGCAACAAAATTGCTTTGATAAAATTAACTTAACATTGAGATAATAATTATGACTATTATCAGCAATGTATTTGTATTTATAAATTGAATAGCTCTAGAAATATATGTTAATTGTAGACTAAATTTTTTCAAAACAATTTTCAAAAATTATTTGATTGCTCTTCATATTTTTGTGATAATACGTTTTTAATTACGTTTATGATAAATACGTCAAAATGGAGCTTAGGAAATGTTATAGCAGTGCTAAGACTATAAAAAAAGTATCCTGAAGTTCTTCCTAGATCATCGAAAGGGTTTTGTAAGGGGAGATTACTGTTAAGAACTTCACATTTTATAGCAATAGTAATAATATCAGGTATGTGAATAAGTCTTTCCCGTTTTTTTTCAAATTTTGAGCCTTTATTGTGAAAAAATGGTTACAAATGAATAATTGAAAGTATTGGCCATCGCTAGCTACAACTTTTTCCCATCTTTCTGGCAACATACGAATCCCGTTACGAAAAAATTCGACCGGTTTGGCCTCTATCCAGTCATCCACCCATTTTTTGGCTTCCTCGTAGGAATGGAAGTGCTGGTCAGCCAGGCCATGCGTCGTTGATCTGAAGAGATGGTAATCAGACGGAGCAACGTCTGGACTATACGGCGGGTGGGGTAGGACTTCCCATTTGAGCGTTTCTAAGTATGTTTTCACCGGCGGTGCAACATGTGGGCGAGCATTGTCATGTTGCAAAATAACTTTGTCGTGCCTGTCGGAGTGTTGTGACCGTTTTTCTCGCAGTGCGCGGCTCAAACGCATCAATTGTCGTCGATAGACCTCGCCTGTGATCCTTTCATTCGGTTTCAGAAGCTCATAGTAAACCACACCTAGCTGGTCCCACCATATACAGAGCATGAGCTTGGCGCCATGAATATTTGGCTTGGCCGTCGATGATGATGCATGGCCGGGTAGTCCCCATGATTTTCTTCGCTTCGGATTATCGTAACGTATCCACTTTTCATCGCCAGTCACGATACGATGCACAAAACCCTTTCTTTTATGTCACTGAAGCAGCTGTTCGCAAGTGAAAAAACGCCGTTCGACGTCTCTCAGCTTCAGTTCGTACGGCACCCAATTTCCTTGCTTTTGGATCATTCCCATGGCTTTCAAACGCTTGGAAATGGTTGTTCGGTCAACTCCCAATGCTTCAGCAAGTTCTTCTTGCGTTTGGCAAGAATCTTCATCAAGCAAAGACGCCAATTCTCGATCTTCAAAGATTTGCGGCCGCCCGGAACGCTCCTTGTCTTCCACGTCGAAATCACCGCTTTTGAAGCGTCGAAACCATCCGCGAACACTTGAATCATCGACACAACCTTCTCCATAAGCCTCCTGAAGCAATCGATGCGTCTCGGCAGCAGATTTCTTCAAATTGAACCAGTAAAGTGAAACTTCCCGCAAATGACGTCGACTCGGCTCAAATTTCGACATTTTCACGATATCAAAAATTATTCAGAGCGATAAATCTATTAAAAAAAATTATTTTTATGTAAATTCTTTTTTTTTGTTACACAATGTGTTCAATTACAATGTACAGACAAACATTACATTAAATTTATTCTGTTCTTTAATATGTTATGGAGTTATAAAACATGGTACAACATTTAAATAAATATTTTAAGTATTAACACTTCTTTTTGAATTAAAAAAACCAGTTTACCCCATGTACATTCTGTACAATCTTAACGCTTACAACTGCCATTTTGCTTTGTTGTAGTGGCGCATCGTTTACTCGGTGGACATTTTCTTTGCCAATCGGCCAATTCGTGCGTCACCTCCTGCGGTATATTTTGACCCGGTTTTAGTCGATTTTTCTACTGTTTCTTTCTATCGTCCATAATTTTTGATGTCACTATGTATAAGCTATGGAGAATAGAAAGAAGGAGTGAAAAGTCCGCTCGCTTTACATGGGAAAAGCTTATTGAAAATTGGCCGGAGATGGTAGTTCAGATCTATATGGCAGACACCGCTCTCTTGGAAATTTTTCGATATTTCTGTGTGAAACAGAGAGAGAAAGCAAAAGTCAAAGCTAGTGAGGGGAAGAAAACAACAAGAGTAGAGGAGCACGGGTTTCATGTTCCCCTCTGTCCACGCTCATTGCATACCCACACTTTCTTTTCTTTAAATATACGCATTTAAGAGTGATCTATACCTCTGGCGGAAGTTCAAATCGATTTCAGCGCCTGATTTTTCATATATATTGCGGAATTTTATGAAACTTCAAATGTACGAAAAAGCCTATTCTGTTTTATCGGCTTTTCCAGTACTCACCAGGGCCATATTAACCGAACTTATATGTAAATTATTAGGAGGCGAACTTAGATTCCGATTTTCACATATGGATGACAATATAAGTAGTACGAAAAATGAGATGTGTTGGATCTAGTACTTATTTTGTAATTTTACCATTTACCAATAAAATTTAATTAACAAGCGCCATAATTGGTGTAAACATTATAATTTTTTGATCAGTGAAAAGCGAAACGTGATAAAATGTTTTTTCGATTTTGTATAAAAAAGTCTTTCCGATCACATTATATAGGCACCGTCAATAGTTGATGTTTTTTTACAAAAATTGTTTCTATTCGAATGAAACCGTCACTGCCGAGGTATACAAATGCCAACTGAATGATTTGCAACAGAAATTGATCGAACATAAATAAGCAATCGCGAACAATAGGCCAAAAGTCATTTTCTTACATGACAACGCTCGGCCACGTGTTGAAAAAGCCGTTAAAAACACCTTGTTCGAGTTCGAATATGAAGTGTTGCCACACCCGGTGTACTCGCCAGACACATCATCTTCTGATTGCTACCTAGTCAGATCGATACAGCACAACCTCATTGATATGCTCTTCAGACATATTCAAGAAGCGCGAGAATTTGTTAATGATTGGATGGCTTCGAAACCGCCATCGTTCTTTCGTCACGGTATCGCCACATTGCCTGAAAGATGGGAAAAAGTAGTAGAAAATGATGGAAAATATTTTGATTAAGCAAATATATATCCATTTTCATACATGGGTATGCACGTGTTAAATCAATGAAACGATCGCGAGCAGAGTGCGCGCGAGCTACTTGAATTTCTAATATATATATATAATGCTTTGACTGCATCAGGTTTCATAATTCTTTATTTAATTTTGTGCGGCATTGAACATTTTCCTCAGTGTCACCTATTCGAAAAAACAGAAAAGAAAATTCTCACTTTTTTATCTACAGAATTGATAACTTGTATTATAACCGTAATAAAATTGTAGATTTCGTTTGACTTCCTGAATTTCATGAATAGAAAGATAAAACAAAGTTTATTCGATTCATTATTCAAATCTACATCCGGGCTGACCCAAGTTTAATCTGTAGTTTACGTATAAAGTTTATAATATTTGTTGTTATTTGGTGTTACTGCAAAGCGGTGATTTCTATGGTGGAGACTACATTTAGATACAAATTTTCTTATTTTTGTTAACTACATTTGAAAAATATTATGAAAGCAATAAGGACCATCACGGTTGTAGAATTTTTCAGAGATTCAGATAAAATTTGTTTCAAAATTGTAGAACGTAAAATGAGGACGTAGAACGAAATCTACATATTTTACACATTTTCTATTTTACACATTCTACAAATTTACATATTCCATTTCGGTTTTAATAGTTCATCGTGGCGCTAGGATCGCGGTATGGAGCACTCTTAAATGAGAACAGCTGCCCACAGGGTGTCGTCGCCTTGCGGCCAATTTTGTCTCGAAGTCCTGCCGACTAATTTACTCGATTTTTGCGGAGTTTTCACTTCTTCTCTCTACCCTCTATAGTATAAGCGTTTATTTTTTGTTGTTTTATTTTTACGTGGCATTTGGGACCTTTTGACATAATTTTTTTATAAATTTTGCTGTAAATAATTTTTTTCTTTTTAAACTTTTATAAAAATGATAACAAACTTCATTGATAATGTGTAGAATACCTTATATAGTCGAATTAACAAATGTTTTTATCGATACCTTATTAGATAGTTAATACCATTTTAATATTTCATTATTATGAAATGTTTGTATTTTATTTTGCTATTATTAATATTTAAAAGATTTTAAATATATTGTTATTATTAACTTAATTTTAAGTTATATATTGTCTTTGAGTTATTTTTGTAAGTGTTGAAATTTAACTGTATTCAATATAAATATTAATATAAATATAAAAATATTTATTATCTAATATCATTACATATAATGTATGAGAAAAGAAAAAAGTCAAACGGTATGAGAGCATTAATTTTAGTAGGAGGTTATGGTACAAGATTACGGCCCTTGACCCTTAGTCGTCCTAAGCCATTAGTTGAATTTGCAAATAAACCTATGTTATTCCACCAAATTGAAGCTTTAGTAAGATTGAATTTACATTATAATTTCAATTTGCATTTGTATTAGTGACATGTATATTGTAACTTTGATTATTTTAGGTTAAAATCAATGTAACAGAAGTTATTTTAGCTGTGTCTTATAGAGCCGAAGAAATGGAGAAAGAACTATGTGCAAAAGCTGAAAAATTAGGTGTTAATCTAATTTTTTCTCATGAGTTGCAGCCTCTTGGAACTGCTGGACCTCTTGCGCTTGCTAAAGAAATTTTGTGTGCAAGTGATAGTCCTTTCTTTGTTCTTAATTCTGATATTATATGTGATTTTCCTTTTAAGCAATTATTAGATTATCATAAATATCATGGCAAAGAAGGTACAATTGTTGTTACTAAAGTTGAAGAACCTTCTAAATATGGAGTGGTTGTTTGTAATGAAGATGGTCGTGTAAATAGTTTTATTGAAAAACCAGTGGAATTTGTTTCTAATAAAATTAATGCAGGTTCTTATTCCAATTGATTCATTATATTTTTATTTATATGGATATATGCATGATAGTATGTATTTTTATACAATATTAAATGAGAATAAACTAATACTTTCAATATTGATTAATTATAATTTCTTAAAGAAACGTCTATAATTTTTTGTTGCTTTTCTACATGTAACTCAGCAAGTATTTTAATCTATTCTACTGAATATATTCTTTTAACAATGTGTAGTGCTTATAAAAATTTGATACATTAAACAGTATTTAAAAAATTGTACTAAGTAACGAATATTAACATATCTGAGGACTTTTCAATCTAGAAAAGTAATTAAAAGTTTCCTCAATAAATTATAATTAATCAATAATGAAACCACTAGTTTTCTCTCTCCATATAAAATCTATTTATGGAGATAATATAAAACGTATATTTTTTCACATTAAATATTAATAATAAATACATATTATATAGGTATGTATATTTTCAATCCGAGTATATTAAACAGAATAGAATTACGACCTATGAGTATAGAAAAAGAAGTATTTCCAAGTATGGCCAAAGAAGGTCAATTATATGCAATGGAACTGTTTGGATATTGGATGGATGTTGGCCAACCGAGAGACTTTCTTAAAGGTAAATGTACAAGCTTTATTTTCCTCTTTATTAATTCATTAAATTTTATAAATAAATAAATGTGGGTTACATAATTTTAAATAAATTTTATAATTACAATTATAACAATAAGAATTTCTATTATAATTATAATTTTCAGTTGTTTCTTATTATAAATATAGTATTATTACAAATTAGTGATAAAATATGCAATAGATGATGAGCGAACTTAGTTTCCGACCTTCACGTTTAGATGGCGATATAAGTAGTACAAAAAGTCAGATGTGTCGGATCTAGTATTTATTTTTTACATTTGGCATTTACCAATAAAATTTAGTTAACAAGCGCTATAATTTGTGTAAACATTATAATTTTTTGATCAGTGGAAAATGAATCGTGATAAAATGTTTTTTCGATATGTCCTATTGCATAATTTTGATTTGAAAAAAAGTGTAGCAGAAACTTATCGATTGCTTCAAGAATGTTATAGAGAACAAGCTCCATCGCTTGCAATATGTAAAGAGTGGTTTCAGCGGTTTAGAAGTGGAGATACTGATGTTAGTGACAAAGAATGTTCTGAACAGCCGAAAAAGCTTAAAGATATTGAATTTCAAGCATTATTGGACGAAAACTTAGTTCAAACGTAAAAAGAATTCGCTAATAAGTTAGAAGTCAGTGATCCCCCTCTCTCTCTCTCTCTCTCTCTCTGTCTGTCTTCTTCGTCGAATGGCCACTTTAAATACGGTATTGTGAAAAGCGATCTTTTGTTATTACCTATATGCATATAGTTTACCATTTTGTGTAGGAATGTTTATGTATGTGTGCGTGTTGTGATTCCCTTACTTTATCGTAGTATTTAAGTGAGTAATTGCATTTATTTATATTGTATTATAATATTTTAGCTCACTGGTATTTATAAGGCTTTTCCCCCACTTACGACTGGGGTTTTTTTATGCCGGCTAAATACGAGTTGTGAGATTTTAGTAATTAAATAAGTTATTTTTATAACTATTGGTATATTATTTATAAATATCACACCCCTCCTGTCTTCCATTTGTGTATTGGAAATTATAATATTTTACTAGATTTTCAGGTAAGACATAGTTATATTTGCATTAACTTTGTGCGTCGTATAATTCAATTTAGTTTAAATAATAAAAACATGGTGCCCCGGGTGAGGAAGGTGTGATTTTATAAATAAATATACAACATTTCGTTTATTTTTATAAAGTTTTAGTTTATAAATAATCTTTGTGTAAGCGGTGAGTGCTTCATTTATCACGTGTGAGTTCTGTTTTCTTTTCTTTTATATAGTATATTGTTAGTGTATATCAATAGTGCGATTATTTAAATTTATCTAAGCGCGGAGTCCACTGCGCAATCGTTATTTGCTTACGCTTGAATATTTATATTGTGAAGGAAACTTGTGAGTATCGTGTTGGCGCCCGTTTTGCTCGCGCGGCTAATGACATTGCAATATCAAAGGAATGAGGAAATTAAGCAAATCGGTAATCAAATAAAAGAAAGAGCATTTGCATCGCTGAATAAAGCCATTGTACAAGCCGCTGAATAAAGCCATTGTACATCGCGTTCAAACTACGCTCACCGGCGTTCGTGGCTGCAAGGCGGGCCTCGTTAAACACGTAACATGTTTCACTCTACAATCGCATGTAGATTCCGATTTTCAACTCGAGGTTAATGCGTTCGTGCTGCGGCGGCTTACATCTGACTTGCCGATGCGTAATGTTGTTGAATTGGACCTCGGACTATTTAAAAATTTACCTCTCGCCGATCCGAACTTCCATGAGTCGGACCGAATCGATATGTTGCTAGGTGCTGATGTTTACGGCCGGTTACTACGCTCATGTCTTAGGAGCTTCTTAGGTTCGTTATTAATGGCAGAAAACACCTCGTTAGGTTGGATCGTCTCAGCACCGACGCAACATAGCGCTGCACGGCGGGCGGCACCGGAAAAAGAAACATCGGTGAAAGCGGTTCAATGCACCGTGACTAACGATTTAAGTGAAGTACTTCAACGGTTTTGGACGATTGAAGAAGTACCTACGGGTAAGAAAACGTTGAAACCGGTATTCGAGGCGTGCCAACAGCTCTTTGAAGAGACATACGCTCGAGATGAGACCGGGCACTTTGTAGTACGTAATCCGTTGACATCAGAACCACCACGCGTAGCTGTTGAAACGCGAAAAATGGCGTTTTGTTCTTTAATACATCAGCAGCAACGGTTTACGCAGGATTTCAAGTTGGCGCGTGAATACTCTGATTTTATGGAGACTTATTTAAAGTTAGGCCATATGTCTCCAGTTCCCCCAGCAGAAATTAGAAATCCGCCTTCATGATATTTGCCACATCACGCGGTGATTACTGGCACACCGGAAAAATCCAAAATACGCGTAGTATTCGACACCTCCTGTAAAACGCGTGAGAAACACTGCTTGAACGACTTTCTCATGTCAGGACCGCCACTTCAGGGTGATCTCTCATTGATCCTCCTGAACTGGCGGCGTTATCGCTATGTGTTTACCGCTGACATTATAAAGATGTTTCGACATATACGAGTCACGCGCGAAGATCAAGAACTGCAACGAATCTTGTGGCCCTCCTCGATAAATGTACCGGTCACGGACTACCGTTTAACAACCGTTACGTACGGCACAGTATGTGCACCGTACCTTGCAATGCGCGCGTTACTACAACTGGTCCGCGAGGAGAAAAAACGATTTCCGTTGGGAGCAGCTTGCCTCGAATCAAATACTTATGTCGACGACATGTTTGCTGGGTCGGATGATATTGTCAGCGCGGTGCGTAAACGAGATGAGCTTGTAGGGATACTCGATGCGGCTGGCATAAAGCTAAATAAGTGGGTTGCTCACTATACTGATCTTCTACCTTTAGGCGCAACACGTTCTAATGATAGCGTAATTAAATCCATCAATTATGATAGTTCCGTAAAAACGCTCGGTATACATTGGGAGCCGTCTTCGGACAGCTTCAATTTTAGTTTTATTAATATTAGCAGCAGAGCGGGAGATATAACAAAAAGATTGATTTATTCAGATGTTGCGCGTTTATTCGATCCGTTAGGATGGCTCGCTCCGATCACCGTTGTGGCTAAAATTATCATGCAGGATTTTTGGATCGAAAAATGTGCATGGGATGAGCCTCTGTCGCCGGAAATTCGGGAAAAATGGGAGCTTTATTGCCAATCGCTAGCGGATCTTCCCACATTGTCGGTAATACGTTGGTTAGGATTATCACGGGGTACAAATTTCGAGATTCACGGTTTTTGCGATGTGTCCTCTCGTGCCTACGTCGCAGTAATTTACCTCAGAATCAATGAGGGTAACGATAAATTTCGGGTTTCACTATTGACGGCAAAAACAAAGGTTTCCCCCGTCAAAACGGTGAGTATTCTAAATTTAGAACTTAGCGCCGCTACGTTACTTGTTAAACTCGTGATACATGTTCAAAGGTTAAAATTTATACAACATGCTCCAATTCGGTTATGGTCAGATAGCCAAATTGTATTAAATTGGCTTAAAAAGCATCCATGCCATTGGAAAGTCTTCGTGGCCAATCGCGTATCATTAATACAAACCGAGCTGACGTTAGCTATCTGGGCCCACGTCCCTACGAAACAGAATCCGTCTGATCTAGCTACACGCGGCTTATCGCCGACTGATTGCGGTTGAATGAGTTGTGGTGGCACGGACCAACGTGGCTCGCCTCTCAATCTGTGAATTGGCCCCAGCTTCCCACGGCTTTGCGAGTACACCATATACGGTCAATCACTGACGAGCCAGTGTTATTGACAAAGTTCTCCAGTCTCACTCGACCCATACGTGTGTCTGCGTGGTGCTTGCGGCCGATATTGCAACTCAGGCGGCGCAAGGCTGGAGAAACACCCTATCCGAATTTGATTACTGCAATTGAGATAGCTCGTGCTCGACTCGCAGTTATCAAATTAGCGCAATCGCATTCTTACGAAAAAAAAATCGAACAGATTAAAATAGGCAAGCATCTATCAAAGCACGATCCTTTGCGTAAATTGCAACCTTTAGTCGATGCCGACGGTATCTTGCAAGGCCGTCTAGCTCATGCCGAATTGCCGCGACAAATACAGCACCCGCCTATACCTATACCTACCTCGTTTCTCATCCCTTAGCCGTTTGTTCGTGAGATATGCGCACCGGTGCGCATTGCATGGTGGACTCGCGCTTACGACAAGTATTTTGTTACGATTTGTATGGATCGTTAGAATCCGCTCATTAATCAAGACGACGATACATAATTGTATTACGTGTCAAAGACATAAGCCACGAATGGCGCATCAACTCATGGGCGATCTCTGGGCAGAGCCTGTGTCTCCAGCCAGACCCTTCACAACAACATGGATGGACTATGCCGGTCCCTTCTTAGTACGTACCTCAAAAGGGCGGGGATAACGTTCTTATAAAGGCTATATAGCACTTTTCATCTGTTTTGCCACTAAAGCAATACATTTAGAATTGATAAGCGATTTGACAACTGCAACATTCATCGAGGCATATCGACACTTTGTTAGCCGACGAGGTCTCTGTAAGCAAGTATTCAGCGACAATCCCACGACTTACAGAGGTGCCGATGTGGAGCTGCAAGCCATGTTTAGGGCAGCATCTAATTTTTATAAGGACGTTTCTGCGATACTTGCTAACTATATTTTTATTGCAAAAAAAGACGGAAAAAAGCAATTTTTTTCTTTCGTATTTTAGCCGCCATTTTGTTAATTTTGCACGTACATAAAATATTCTAGTTAGATCGGTTTCTGGGGTCATACTGAACATACAACTATTTAATTTTTTATTTCAGACCATCCGTCGGCAAGATTTTGCAACCATGACCACGTTACCTACTTTTTGAGGTGTTGGTTTTGACCATACTTTACATGTATAAAAAATGTATAAAATAAATAAATAAAATTTTTTTATGTAATTCAAGAGTGTATTTATTAAGCATTTCAAATCCTACATCCATATCTTTAATAGCATTCTCAGAAAAATTTCACAAATATAGCGTTTTTTTCGAGGATCTAAAGTAGAATACTCCCTTAAATATCGGTATTGTCCCGAGATAGGGTTCTTCTGTCTTGCTGCATTTAGGGCTGAAGAGTCTCTAATAGTCTCTAAGGTCTCTAAGTCTATGTCTACTAGCGATGAGATCATAAACAGAGTGCTGTACGTATTTTGAGCCTGTCTCTATTTCTATTTTATAATTTTTTTTAAAATAGTTATTTTATAAAAAGAATAATTACTTTTAGATATGAATATAGTGCATTTATGTTCCATAGAAATTTTAAGAATTTTAACATTTTTCTAGGTATGGGTATGTATCTGAATTCGCTTAGACAAAAATCACCAGAAAAATTATATGATGGACCTGAGGTTATTGGAAATGTATTAATTGATCCTACAGCTAAAATTGGAAAGGATTGTAGAATTGGACCGAATGTAACAATAGGTCCTGGTGTTATTCTTTCAAATGGCTGTTGCGTTAAGCGTACCACTATCTTGAGAGATGCAGTTGTAAAAGAACATTCTTGGCTTGATAAGTAATGATATATAGAAATCAGTCGCAAAATATTTTCAGTTATTTTAAATTGTAATTTTTTAGATGTATTATTGGTTGGAAAAGTGTAGTAGGGCGTTGGGTCCGAATGGAAAATACAACTGTTCTTGGAGAAGATGTAATTGTTAAAGACGAACTTTATGTAAATGGTGGACAAGTTCTACCACACAAAAGCATAGCCTCATCTGTAACAGAGCCACAAATAATAATGTAAAAATTTGAAAGCTCAATTATTATCAAAATATCTTATCCTTTTATGACAGAATATTTAATATTTTTTTTAACTACACAACCAATGAAGAAGATGAAAGTTCTTCAAGAAGAATAATTTAAATTATTTTTAGGATTTTTTAAGATGTTTTTGTAATCAGTTCTTAATTATGTAAATATATCAAATAAATCTGATATAATATATCATTTAAAGATAATTAGTATTTGTAAATATTACTACGTAAATAAAAAAATATTAATTATACAGTTAAGTATGATCAAGTACTAAAAATTGATATTACAAAATAGTAATTTACGTCATCTTGAGTGCATTTAGTTTTGTGGATTCTATGTTTAATACAATTCAAAATGGAGTTTACAGCAACGCACTCCAATTCCATTTCTAGGATAGGAGTGAAAATTTTTCCGCATATTTAGTTATTATTACGCAAATCTTCGCATACAGTTATTTTAAGGTATGCTCACAACGAATCTGATATTAGAATGTCCAGATTCTGTATCCATATAAAAAGATCGTTATTCCAAAGTCAAAGCTGTTACTTTAACATATTTGAGACGCAATTAAAATACATGTTATTTATACCGATATATGTACCTGCTTATTTATATTATCTATGAAAATGATGTTCTAGAATTTTTGGTATAAGGAAAAAGAATTGAATGTTATAATATTCAAGATATACAAACAGTATTAGTTAAAGTTAATTAAGATTCAATATTAGTATTTTGGGTCAAATTTGTACCTACTTAATTTTTTAAATTTTACCTTTGGCGCAATTAATTTTTTCTATTATAGATAGAAAAAAACCTCTAAAAAATAAGCGAAAAACGATCTGAACTAAAGAAGTAGGAGTAATGGCTTTTTTTGATCAAGACAATGAACTGGCTTGTTCTGCACTGTGCGCAAAGAGGTTTCTATCCAAGTACTAACTCCCGGTGTAGTCTAGGTTCAAAATCTGCAAAAAAGAAGCTAAAGAAACTGACAGAAACGACTTCCCACACTGTGTGGCAGAATAAAATATTCAAATGGAGTGATGTAGGGATAGAGAAGTGGTATATATTTAAAGCGATAATAAATAAATACATATATCATATCAAAATAAAAAAGTTTGCATTAACATTCTGGTTATTTAACAGCTACATCTCATATATATACAGGGTATTCGAAATGTTCTGGACCCCCACTTATAACATAAAGTAAATAGTTTGGAAAAATCAGTTTTTTAAATAGGGACCCCTATTTTTTATTTTAAATTCTGAAAGAGCGCAAAATTTTACATCTGGATATGTATCCCCATTTGTAATTTGATTTTGTAAGGCAACCTTTATGGTGGCGTTCAATTGACATTGCCCTTGATTTTCAAGATCATTTAAAAGTTATCTTCAGCTTATGAAAAAGGGATTCATTTTGCATTCTGGATTCTGAAGGAGCATTTAATTTTAGGTCTGGTAATATGTACAATATACACGGCATGGCTCGAAATGATCTACATAGGACACTTAGGGGCTATTACTTTCAAAGAAAAAAAATCTAATCGTTTTACAAGAACAGTTTTTATTACAATAATTTTTTGTAAGGGTTACGAGTTTCTATGCATGATTCATAGCACTTTCAGGATTATTACTTGTACCCTAGAAGATTTTGCTCATTATTGTTTTTAAGAATCAGTTCATTTATGTATTAATAATAGTGAAGTTCTCTTACTTCGAAATTCAGATAATCGTGCATTTTGAATAATTATACTTATAATCGTAGTGAAAAATTGCAAATTTTACTGAACGGCAAAGAATATTTTTGTTGATGATGCATGCGAAGGTGGGGTGATCAAAAGAGAGGTTACAAACAGGTACAGCGTATATTCAATGAAACACTCAAGAGTTGAAGAAAACAATCCTATTTAACAAAATACCATAATTCGTACAATTAGACGTTTTGAAAAGACAGATGGTGTTAAAGTATTAAATTAATTCTAGTTGAAATGTAGACATAACTATGTATGTAGTAGCCGTTGATGACTTGAAAAACTTTTACAAAGCATTTGTCAAAGTCTCTATCCTGATGAGATTCAGCGTAAAATATTCAAGAGAGAAATCGAACATTTAAATGAACGCCAGTGTCAATTGCACCGTATTACAATCCTAATGCAGAATTTCGCGCTGGTGCAGAATTGAGAGTTACAACTAGGAGGCTTAATTTGGAAAACTAAAGTTAACCTTACACAATAAAATTCCTTTAGTATTGGTCAGATATGCTCAAAGTTCTTAATAATCAGGATTTCTTGGCTTTCTGCTACTAAATAGTCATTTTGAGCCAAAACGTGGATACATATCCAGATGCAAAATTTTGTGCTTTTTCAGAATCTGAAATAAAAAATAGGGGTCTCTATTTAAAAAATTGAATAGCATCTTTAAATGACTTTGAACATGATAATCAATAACAAATCCAAGGTCATTATTTAGTTCAACCTTCAAAACTGAACAAATTTTGTATTTAACATTTTTTTCCAAAGTGCACTTTATGTCATAAGTGGAAATCCGGAATATTTCGAACACCCTCTATATATGACATACATGAAATACGCTTATTAGCATATTAATTTTCCTTCTATTTTTTATATAGAATGTATTATATTTTTCCTTGATTTACATGCATATACACACCCAACACGAGTTTGGTCGCAGGCATACTCTTAATATATTGTGATGTATTTTTGTTCCCTATCAATGCTTTTATTCCCTCATTTTTACATGAGTTATAATTAGAAATTAGTTTTGCTTTAGGTTGGAATAAAATATTGTAACATTTGGTTTTTCATTGGCGTCATGCCTCGCGATCCGCACAATATACTATATATCTGTTGGGAGATGATGGCATGTATAGTTTTCCAGGAGCTTTTACGATTTTAAAACGCAATCTATGTGTCAATAAATTGCTAGCAGGAGCAGATCCTCTTGCAGAAAGTTCTCTGGTGGATGGAACTAAGAATCTGATATGCAATACGGGCTATGCCGGATTATTGGAAGATGAAAATGCAGTGGGGGAGGCTGTGCCATAGAGATTTACATACACGATAGTTGACATTTGCTAGACAATTACTTCTCCTTTTAGATGTATCAATAGAACGATATTTCGTGAAGTTTCTTTTGCGCGTGTAACTGAGAAATTTTTGTGATGTCTGTCAAGTGTTATACCAGTAAAGGAGCTGACATTTTCGTACATTTGATTAATCGATCCAACAATATCATTGTTCGATTAGTTTTTGCTAATTCTAGGATCAGCCCTCTCAAGCAGATCACTATCTCTCAATTAGAGTTCTTCATCGCGTTGACCTTAGCAACATTATTTGTAAAAACACGTTCCATCTTGGATTGTCGTATCGATTTCATTGCTTCTGGTCAGATTTGATAATAGTTTTATGTTATTTAGCCAAATTGACAAATATACATATAGTTGAAGCCAATCTGGTCTGACAATTCAAAACGGGCAAGAAGAGATGTAATGGGGTCAGCTTCCTACCAGAGATATCCGACCGACACATTATATCGTCGACAACTTCCTGTTGAATTGAAAAAAAATTACACATAGTTTCTATGTCTAACATAGTTCTATCCCTCCGAGGAATATTGATCCCAATAACCCAGTCATTTTAATTCTGAATTACCGAGTGTTAAGAAAGCAGTGTGTCTTTTAGTGTAACCTAAGTCCTTCGTTTTATTTGTAACACGTTTCTTTTTGGCAATAAAAAACTGCTTAATATTGTTGAATTTTGTCTTGCATTAATTCAAGTTTAAATGATTAGACTTGGTAGCGCCAGTTATATTAGAAAATCAAGTTTCAAATAATATATGTTTTTGAATTGCGAGTCTGTTTTTCTTGACTGGAATAATTCTAGAAACGTAAATATAACGTTACGATATCTTTAGACGCCAAAAACTCAGACACTGAACGCACTATGACAGAGTGCATGGTCGTGATGCAGAAGCCAAGTCTTCGCGATCTTTCGACGTACTATGAGCATCCTTTTTCGTAATTTTTTTAGCATATTGCAGTAGAATACTTGATTTATGGTTTGGTCAGGTGGTACAACCTCTTTGTGAACTACCTCTTTGCTGTCAAAGAAGAAAATGAACATGGTTTTCACTTTGGACTTGCTCATTCTCACCTGGCTTGGCCTTGGCGCTCCAGGAGACAGCCACTATTGGCTTTGTCGTTCAGTTTCGTGGTCATATTGAAAGAACCAACTTTCATTACCAGTAATAACTCGATTGAGAAAAATAGGATCACTTTCAATCTGCTCGAGACAATCTTGAGCGATGTTCATTCGGTGGGCTGTTTGCCCATCCGAAAGATTCTTCGGTACCATCTTCGCGCAATGCTTTTTCATGGCGAAATCTTCGATTAAAATCTTTCTAACTGTTTCATGGTTAATATTTAACTCGTCAGTCAATATTCTAATGGGTAATCACCAGTCTTGACGAACAACGGCGCGGACGCGCTGCGCATTCGCGTCGGTTCGCACGTGAATTGGCCTTCTGCTCCGCGCAGATGTTGGCCATGTGTCTCGTTTCTTCATGCTCTTACGTTTCATCCTGTATAGAGTCTAGAGTGAAAAGAATGTTTAGCATTTGCAGTTGCAGTTGCAGTGTTCACCAAGGGTTTTGATTACCCTTCACTGTAACAAAGTTTTCCCATTTTGTCTCTTTAGTGTGCCTGAATCTACGCACATACTTTTTCCTGGCCGCTTTGTAATATTTATTGAAGTGGATTCCAAGGTATCGTACACTTTCTAATCTCTTCACCCCCGAGTTGCCGACCGTAATTCGGAGGGGGGGGACTTTCGGGTGAAGGTGACCTCTCAAAATCAACATTCCACACTTATGAGAGTCCAGCCTCATTTTATTGAGGCGACACCAGGATTCCACTTCTTCAATGTAACTCTGGCCATTGCTTTCGATCTCCCTCACTAGGAGTGCGATGTCGTCCGCATAGGCGATGACCTCACACCCTTGTTTTGAGAGCTGTCAAAGAAGGGGATCTAGGACAAGGTTCCACAGAGTTGGGCATTCCTTACTGACCCCAAGTTGTACTTCCTCAAGCCATCTCGTATGAGGACTCGACGGCCTTTCAGGTAATCTTTTATTAGTTTGTAGAGACTCCTGGCGCATGCTTTGCTTTTCAATGCTGTTAGTACAGTAGGCCACCAGACATTGACGAAGGCGCCCTTTATATCTAGGAAGATTACTATAACATATTTTCTACTCGATTCACTCACAAACTTGCGCAACTGAACTGTGGCGTCCTCAGTGGATCGCCCTCTCCTGAAGCCGTACTATCTAGGAGATAACCTCGTTTGAATGATCCTGTTTAGTTTGTTCTGTATTAGAGCCTCAAAGGTTGTGCCGACTAGTGGCAAGAGGCAAATGGGCCTGTAGGACGCAGGGTCCTCACGTTCTTTGTCATCACCCTTTCGGATTGTGACTACTTGGCCAACCTTCCACTCGTTTGGGAAGGCCGAAAATCTCAGACACGAGTTGTAAATATTGATCAGGTCATGCCTGATCGTCGGCAGCGCTGTTCGAATGATGGTCAAGTCGAAGCTGTCAGGTCCAGGGGCTTTACCCAGCTTCATCTTGGCCATGATCTGATCCAACTCGGTGAGATTAAATTTAATGTCGGCTCCCCTCGGGAGGAGAGCATTAGCCAAAGACGTCATATCTTTTTGCTCTTGCGTTTTATCTTGCAAATTGTCTGGAGTGAACAGGGTGTTTAGCACTGCCGTAGCGGTGCTCACCCAGTCCGTCGTGTAGGTGTTATTATCCAGACGGACGTTGCAAGCAATCTCCTTAATGGACAACTGATCGACTTGCAGTCGGTAAGCTACACCCCAGGGGTTCTGATTACCTTTCACAGTAACAAAGACTGGCCATTTAGTTTCTTTAGTATGCTTGAGTCTACGGACATACTCCTTTCTGGCCGCTTTGTATTCTTTCTTGAGGTACTCCCGTCTGACGGGGGCACGCTTTTTCTGGAATACCCGACGGACTCGTTTTGTAGCCCTTTTCAGCCTATCTAACTCAGGGTTCCACCAGGAACCCCTCGTAACAGTTACCCTAGTCCTCGGTATGGCAGCATTGTACGCTTTCCTCAAAGTAGCTATCAGTGAGCGAACTCTCTCAATAGTCTCCATTTTGGAGCTGGGCATTTCTTTAGGGACTTGGTCCCATTCATCCTCAAGTACAGCGCAGAAAGTATCCCAGTTCGCTTCCTGTCTGGAGTATCGCTTTAGTTTCTGACCTTGATTTGCAATACCTGAACTTGCAGGTGCGCTTGCTCCGATTAAGTGGTACATGATCGTTCTATAATCACTCGATGTCCAATCCTCCCTGACGGCTCATCCTGTGATGAGTGCCTCGAGATTCGTGGTGACAAGAGTTACGTCCACGTTTCCTTCTCCAACTTTATTGGAGACGGTAGCGATACTACCTGTCACATTGGCAATCCGGAGATTCCACTGCGCTGTAAAATTTTCCAGTTCCTCCCCTTTGCGGTCGGTGCGATCAGACCCCCACAGGGGGAATCTGGCATTGGAATCAGCACCTTTTAGCATCTATCCACTGACCACATACATCGTTAATGAACGCAGCCTAATCTCCGCTACAGCGAAGTGTGTATTTGTTAGGTACGTTAATTTTAGCACTGTCACATCGGGGTTGAGGACTGCTATAGCCGCCCAGGGGATTTGCCCGTCAACATATACTATCCGTGTGTGCAGTCCGAATCCCTCTGATCGACAACTACGGTCGTATGGCTTCTGGAGAAGCAGGATGTCCACTCCTCATTCCACACATGTTGATCTTATCTCTGAAGTGACCCTGCGTTCTCTTCTTGCATTTAGCTGTACAAAGCGCATGACAGGTCCTCGTCGATTATTTTGTGCATTACTGGCCATAGTCCATGGAGTTAACTAATCTTTCCATGGCAGCTTTGTACGCAGAACACTTGTTGTCCATTGAGCCGTGGTTAGTTGGCCTTTCGGCCTTTTTGCAATTAACACACTTCGGTGCTGATTCTCTCTTTGTACAATCTTTGCTGCCATGTCCCTCTGAACTACAGTGGGAGCAGCATTGCTCACATTTGTAATGTTTTGCTACGTGCCCATACCCTTGGCACTTGTAGCATCTTGTGACCCGGAGGTAATCCTGTAATCTGCAAGAGAGTCACTCAACGTAGACCCTCTTACGTTGTAACAGTTTGCCTCTGATTTCAGGGGATACCTCCACCACCCCATTTTGTGGTCGTTTCGCTCCTTTTGTCCGTTTTCAAGCGGGGCTTAAAGAATTCAGAGAATTCTTCACTTGTTGAGGCCAATTCATCGTTTTGCTCGTATATTGCCAAGGTCACTTCGTCTGCCGACATGTCCCTGGGCACGTCGTAGACTATGAGCCTTAGCTTTCCTCTTGTTGGGGCCTCAATTTCAAAAAGGTCGGTAATGCCTTTTGAAGCTTTCAGTTTCTCGAGCCCTGCCTTAGTTGCAGTCTCCACAAGGAGGCCCCGCCTAGTCTCTCTGAGGTTCCTTATTTGAACCTTGGCCTGCCTCGTGTTGAAGGTCTTTTGCAAGACTTCTTTAGCTTTACTAGTTGAGGATATCTTTTCCTCGTCCCTCGGCTTCAGAAAGACCACTTTTGGCGGTGGTCTGATTGCAGTCTTTGCAACTTAGGCCTTAGGAGCTACCAACTTACGTTCTGCCTGTTTTTGCGTAATTTTGGATACCGCAGATGCGTAGGTCTGCGGTTGCTTCTTTTTTGCAGCGAGCGCTTGCAGGGCTTCCGATCTAGCCTCCGCGCGAGCACATCTGATGGCCATTTCTGAGATGGTCACCATTAACTCTCTGAGGCTTTTCAGCCCCTCCTTCCTCATTCCTGTGTCATCTGCTGATTTGAGAGCTGCCCTGATATCAAAGTGGTCCGCAGCCTGGGCTGGGACCTCTAGGCAGTCCCTGGTAGTGTTATCAGGGGTCGTCTCATGCACTGGTGGGACTGTCCTTACCTCTGTTGTTTGCCCCACCTTTGTTGTTTTGCTAGCCTGTATGTCCGTTTGTCTTGGACAGCTGTTCTGCGTTGTCGGCTCTGAGGAGGGGGTAACTGGCTTGTCAGCATTTTGCCTGCATTTACGCGCCGTTTGGGTGGTTGTTGGTTTGGCGTCACCTGCCTTGGTGAGCCTCACCTGCGGCGTCTTTTTGTTCCTAAGTTCATTTTTGGGTAGCTCCCTCTCTGTAGTTCGAGCCCTGGTAGGCTTCCTGGTCTCCCTAGCTTCCCTATCTTTCTCCTTCTCTTCCTTTCCTTTCTTCTTATTATTTGTTTTTATCATGTTGTCATACGTCCACCTAGTCAGGTCGCTTTGCAGCATCCCGTTCGGTGGACAAGATTTTATAGAACGGACGGTGTGTAAATTTCATTGGCAGTTATAGTGGTTCCCATCTTCTGCCCTGGAACCATGGATTCCCTATCGCAACTGCCATACAATTTAGGATTAGAGGGTTTTTTGTAGAGTAGTTCTTACTCTCGGCCGGGCGATAAAGCCATGCCCTCGGCCCATTAAAGCAGAACGTTCCAAAGATTTGACTGTCTGTGGTCACTGAACCATTTGTAACGGGCTTGCGGTAATTAGGAAGCAAGCACCGATGTCCCACTCCCAGCATTGGTATCTCCCGGGTGCACCAAGCCCGTTAGGCTAAAAGCTCGTTTGATCCTAGCATGAGAGACCATTGCTGTATTTTAGCCGCATCGCTTATACATGCTCCATTCACTAAAGATGAGGGATACGTTACCCCGGCACACGAACGTGGACGTAAACAGTTGGTATTTTAGCGCCGGAGTGTAACAACACAATCAGACAGGATCTTATCAACATCTACAACTCATAACTCAGACACTTGGTATTTCCCAATGAATGGAAAATGGGACAAGAAGTCCCCATTAGAAAAGGAGAAGACAAGAATCAGAGAACACCTTATACTATAGGCTTGTATGCCATGTCCATAATCTGGGGAAAATCCTAGAAGCTCTGATACCGAACTAGTTGCATAAAATAATCGAAACGCGACCTATTTTCTAGGTAATAGAGCTTTAAGAAAAAGTGCTCTACAGAAGACGTCATGATTCATTTACGCGAGAATGTCAATGATTCATCTAAGAAATATGTTGTAGCAACCATTCTGAATATAAAAACATCTGGTTTTATATTTAATTCTGAGTATACCAACGAAAGCGTTACATAACAAAACATGCCCCAAGGGCCTCTCCAAGTTCATAAGAGATTATATAAAGGGCCGTAGAGTCCTTATAACGGATAGTTTCGAAGATACACTACTTATGATGAATAAAAGTATCCATAAAGATCCATTACTGAACCATCTCTGTGGAACTTTCTCCTTGATACGCTGCTGTAGTAGCTCGCAACACTTGAGTTTTTGCCAAAGAAAACTTGAAGAGAGATCTAAAGGATAGGCCAGAGGCATGTCCAAAAAGTGGCAACATGATGTTACCAATTTTTTCTTCAGATGGACAAATTGATCGACGAAATTTTTGTGGTTCAACTTAAGAAGTTACTGAGTGATATGTGTAGCCAACCGTTGGTTCAGATTTTCTGATGATGGGATTCAGACTCTTCCGTTTTATAAGTCTCAATTGGTTATTTTTATACTCCTCATTTATTACTATAGAAGAAATAGAAGAAGATCCGAATTTAGTGGAGGTCAAACATATCCTACTGCGGCCTGCACGGACGGTATCACACCCTTCTCGGAGGTGGAGCTTTGAGTCAAGAGAGGATGCGTCTTAATCGCAATGGCGTGGGTCGACCGAACTTTTCAGTTGAACTGTGGATTCTAAACAGGGATATGGCTCGTTTTTCAATCCTCCCGGGGATGTAGCTCCGGGACAAGAACGGATGAGTTAAGTGGCGCGATAAACACTCATAGCGGGATTTGTGGAATTAATCGAGCCACTGAATCATCTTCGACCACTTCTAAAGCTTAAAATTCATGAACATTATGGTGCATTAATCGATACCTCAACGAGTCTATTGCTCATCATTTCTCTCCGAAACAGGCATTTATGGTATCGGCAGCAACGAGGCATCAAAAGCACCCCCCTTCAAGCTAAATTCACTTTAGTTCATGGAACAAAATCGAACAAAATCTTCTGACGGCCTTAGCGGGTTATAGGCCCAAGATCTACCGTATCAGGAGATCAGAAAATCCCGATGAAGTGGTCGGAAATTAGTCAGCCGAAGCCAACGATAGCTCGATCGCTAGAGCGAATGACTAATAACTTGGTGATACGAGTTTAAATCCCGGTCTCGGCCGATTGACACAGGCAGCGCTGTAAGAATAATAATGCTTTGTTTACGAACAAATCGTAGACCTCCATCGCTGCTTAGCACCGGTATTTGGAAGCGTAAATAGAGCGACGTTAAAAATCATTAAAAAGATCAGTCAGCCCAATTATTACCAGTTCGAGGATCTAAGGGAGTTAGCTTGAGCTTCGGAAGAATGCTTGGACCTTCGCCTGCAGTGCTGGAAGCGAACCTAAATGAAGGAGTTAATGGTTGCATTCAGCAATAAAAAGGCCGTGGGAACCAAAGAGTGGCAACGGCAAACCGAATTCTTCCACTCACATGAAGATGTGAAGATGCACATAAAAGATGGCGCCACCGATAAGATAACATCGGAATTGTCAGCTATAAGAAGTCGTATAGTATATGTTGACATCTCGAAACAGTCTAACCTTTTAATACCTTTGACTTTTTGCTAGCATCACTTAGTTTTTCATTACTTATTTTTAATACGTTTTTTATTACTTTTCATATAATTTATTTCTTTCATTTAAAGCAATCTGCATCTGAAGCACCTCGGCTACTCATAGAAGTATACGGTGATGTTAATTTGAGTGAGACAAGTTGTCGGGAGTGGTTCCAAAAATTTAAGTGGGGATTTTGACGTGGAGGACAAAACAGGCAGTGGAAGGCCCAAAGTGTATGGTGACACAGAATTGGAAGCTTCACTGGATGAAGATCTGTGCCAAACTCAAGAACAACTTGCACAAGAGTTAGGAGTGCCTCAGAAAGCTATTTCACAACGTCTCATAACCCTGGGTATGGTCCAAAATCGACGAAATTGGTCGAGCGTCGCTTATTCGCTTGCAACAATTGCTCAAAGGGCAAAATTGTAAAGGATTTCTACATCGAATCGTGACGGGAGACGAAAAGTGGACTTGTCATGAGGTAAGGCCGGGCATGCCTCTACTTCGATGACCAAGCCAAAGATTCATGGCAAGAAGCTAATGCTGTGCATTTGGTGGGATCAGCTTGGAGTAATCTATTACGATCTACTCCAACATAATTCAACCGTCCGCGGGGAACATTACCAATAACAGCTGATGTAACTGAGCCGAGCATTGAAGATTAAACGTCCACAATATGCTAAAAGGCACGATAAAGTCATTTTTCAGCATAACAACGCTCGGCCACATGTTACAAATATCGTAAAGGAAATGTTAGAAACACTGAATTGGGACGTCCTCTCCCACCCGCCGTATTCACCAGACATTGCTCCTTCAGACTACTACATATTCCGGTCGATGACTCATGGTCTGGCTGAGCAGCACTACACTTTTTACAAGGAATTGGAAATGGGTCGATTCGTGGATCGCCTCAAAAAACGAGCAATTTTTTAGACGGAGTGTCCACTTGCTGCTCGAAAGATGGTCAAAAATAGTAGAAAGTGATGGGCAATATTTTGAATGACATTATTTGTACCTTCCTTTTACAATAAATTCTTATTTCTTTCTAAAAAAACGGCGGAAATTTATTAGTACACGCAATAGTATACCTCAACTGGAAATTGTATTGACTCGGAAAGAGATTTTTGGTCGTATTATATACAAGCAGCGGTAAATAATACGACTGCAACCACCAGTACTGTTTTTGTGGTCAACCAAGCGTGAAGTTACTAAGCAAGATGCCTTAGTTCCTTAATGAAATTTAGATGGTCTCGCCTCCAGTTCCAGTGATTTACTTCTTTTCTACCTTCTTCTTTTCTCCTTTCTTTGTATATAAGTTGTATATATCAGGCGTATAAATTGAATTTGTCAAGTTTTTCCATAGAGAAAACATCATTTTCAGGGGAATCTCACATATATAATACTGATACCGGCAAATACCAACTTACACCCTTGGTATAAACATATCTTTTATTATATATATTGAACATGTATTTATCTTATCCTATACATGTTAATAACTATTACTAATGCTGAAAAAGGAGGGAAAAATGGAAAAAGAGAGAGGGACATGGAGAATAAAATAGAATATAATAAAGTAATTTTTGGGATTATTATTGTAAACGCAAACCGGTGCCTTAACTCAAAAATTCTTCTTGTAAAAAGTTCTCTTGGTGTTTCAGTGGCAATGCCAGTAATATAATTTTTTATATTACTGGTATATTTTGCCTTATTCGTTTTGAATAATATCGAAATTCATTTAGTGATTTGTATTGTAAGACCAAGAGAATACTTATTATCTTGGATAATACTCTTGAATAGAGCGAAGCTGGGCCATTGTTGTTACGAACTCATTCCTAACAGTAAATCCATTTTATATAAGCTCAGGAGAGGTTGTATTATACTGTGAAGAGGGTATTTAAATTCAATTCTTTCGACGTTAGGTTGAAAAATTTTTCGCGTCGTTATTCAAAGATGGTACATTTTCTTAGTACTTATATTTATTTCAAATTCGTTAGAGAATAATTTTATTGATTTTATTAAATATAAAAAAATCGAATCATTTAATAATTCGAACGTCTTATACAGTTAGTCTAACGAATTAAAAGTGTGAGAGAGAAAGAGAGAAATAGCATAGAGTAGTAGGTTACAAGAATAACAAGCGCGCTTGCATAACGTGATAGTAATTATTCTTGTTCTCTATAAGACGACGCCCTTGTTACTTATTCTATCTAATAGAGTTCTAAATTTTCTCTCACACCCTGTGTGAATAGAAACGCGTGTTAACATAGCGCGGATGTATAATAGGTAGGGCTAGGATATTATTTATTATAATTTTACGAAATTTAATAAATCTCAAGATTTTTGTTTATTCAAATAAATAAGTTTTTCTTTGTTTTTTTGTTTGTCATAGAAAATCTCTCAATATCCCCCTGTACCTCATTATTGTCCTGTCCTTTCCTAGATCATTGATAATCCATTGATATAATTTATTATTAAAATAAATTAAAAATAAATAAATTGCAGGATAAAAAGGTAAGTCCGAGTGTAAGTAATAGTAAAGAACCTACGGTCCACGCAAATTGTTTTTAAAATAATTTAATCCGTTTGGGTTTTTTACACCTCTGTTAACGGTTGCTTTTACCGGGCATCAATTAAATAAGTACCCCGTAACAATATGTGTGTGTGTGTGTGTGTGTGCGTGTGTATGTGTGTGCTTTTTTTTATTAGGTGTAGGCAGAGCAAGCTCTGCACTAGTGGCCTCTCGAAACGTTCATCTACAGCGAAATCGAAAGGAAGAATTCCGGCAAGTACCTCAGCAATGTCGGTGGATACAGTCCTGTAACCATTAATAATACGTATATAGGAGCGGCGACGGGTCGCAATGGCCAGCTCACAATACGATTTAGTTCCACATGCATGATGCCAGATTGTCGCTGCATACATGCTGACAGAATTAACAACATAAGCTAATAGCTTCCTCTGGGGTGGGCGTGGGTCACCAATGTTAGGCATGAGCCGACACAAGGCAGCTGAAATTCGTTGCGCTTTTTCACCAGATATCTTTAGATTTTCTTTGAAGTTTAACCTGGCATTAAGCTGTACACCCAAGTATGGTAAAGATGGCACACAACTAATGCAGCAGCTATCAACTTTAAGAGTGACACTATCTACCATCTTACGACTGCTGACAAGAACTACTTCTGTTTTGTGCTCCGCTAATTGTAAACCAGCCGACTTAATCCATCTATTGATCTTGCTCATTGCCTCATTGGCATTTTCAGTGAGTTCATCAAGGATCTTAACCGTCACGACTAGAGCGATATCGTCGGCGTAGCCTACTATTATTGAACCAGGCGGTTGTGGAATCCTCAACACGCCATCAGACATAATATTCCACAATATAGGTGCCATAACCGAGCCCTGGGGGACTCCCGCAGTAACCTTATGCGATACAATGCCTTCATCGGTTCGGTATAATATTATCCTATTCTCAAAGTAGCTATCCACGACATTGTGTAGATAACCAGGTACTCCGAACTTTTGAGAGAATTCATAATAGAAGAACACCGTGCTGAGTTGAAGGCATTCTTGACATCTAGAGCGACAATGGCACAATACTATTTAGTGCCACCTTTACATCTCTTACCACTGATTGTATTTCTTGCGGTACACACTACCAGTTTAATAGCATCTACTGTTAATTTTGATTTCCGAAATCCAAATTGGCGTGAGGATAAACCATGCAATCCTTAAGTGAATGCTTCCAGTCGGCTACATATTATTTTTTCAAATATTTTACCTACCGAATCGAGCAGACACAATGGCCTGTATGATATCGAATCATCAAGTGGCTTATTGCCCTTAGGTAACAGAACTAACCTTTGTGTTTTCCAGTAATCAGGAAAAATACCCTCAAGAAGACAAGCATTATATACTTTTAGAAATATAGATGGGTTCTTCTGTATCGCTAACTTAACTGCACCATTAGGGATACCATCAGGGCCAGGGGCAGCATTGTCTCTAATCTTAGCGTAAGCATTATGTAGCTCCATTTCTATTATAGGAGATATATCGTCCGAGTTGCGTGCGCAGTATAGTCCCTGGGGTGTCATTGGGAAAGAGAGCGGAAACAATCTTGTCAATCAATACCGTGCTAGTGGGTTGCATTGGTGCCCTACACAATCGTGCGATGACTGTTTTGTGTGGTCGTCCCCATAAGTCATTGTAGGCCTCTGCACACAGTTCAAGCCAGCATCGACGCTTACTTACCATAATGACCTTGACAAGCGCTCTTTGTGCTTCTTTAAATAAACTATTAAACGTATCACGATAAGTGCGGGCTCTTTGGGCAAGTCTAGGTGTGCGATGACATTGCTTGCGCAATTCTGCAATTTCATTTGTCCACCAGTAGACAGACTGATGATGCTTAAATCCGCTCTTAGTCCTAGTCATCGACGCATCGCATACTTCAGAGATATGCTGCATGGATTGCATTTACCAGATGGCCTGGTGCACCATATTCTAAACGCTCTTCTGATATGATAGTGGCGAACACTTCACGATCTAGCGATCTGATGTTCTATTTCCGTGTGGGCATCCACTCATTGCACTTGTTCTTCACTTTCTTATCTGCAATCTCGTACAAAATCGTCCTGTGATCACTGTAGGTGTAAAGGTCGCTTACTTTCCAATTAAGGATCCACTGAATCAGGTCATCACTGGCGAATGTTACATCAATGACTGATTGTTTATCTCCCCTAATGAAAGTGGATTCAAATCCCTTATTAACCACGTGGAGTTGAAAAGAATTAAGGCCATCAAGCAGCATACTACCTCTGCTATTTGTTGAAGCGCTTCCCCAGGCTGTGGACCACGCGTTAAAATCGCCAGCGATTAATAATGGTTTCTTGTCCATGGCCTCATCAACTAATTTAGCTACAAGAATTTCAAACTGCTTGTCTGTCAAGCTTGGAGGAGCATATACACTAAAAACGTATATTTCTTGTATTTTAGCGCAGGATATCAATTCGCTCCGATGACTAGATTACTTTAGTACCTGCCTATTTTGACCAATATAGAGGGCAGCTCTATTGCTTGTGTCACTTATCCAGCGCTGCGGTCTGTCTCTGTCACAATATGGTTCAGAGATTACAGCAATGTCTATGCTTAGCTCCTTTATTGTCTGTTTCAGCAGGTCATGGGCCGCTACGCAATGGTTAGTATTCAGTTGGAGTATTCTCAAGTTTTATGTCTGTTTAAAAACTCCACAGTGATCGGGCACTTATAGCTGTATGCTGGATGGTTAATCTCTTTTTTTCCTTCACATTTACAGAGTAAATAGCAGGGATCGTTTACACACAGCTTGGATAGATGGTCTTTTCCACCGCAGTGCCTGCAAAGATTAGTTCTGTCAGGGCTCGAGCACACGGCCGCTAAATTGCCAGTTTGCCAACACCTGAAGCAGCGTCTTAATTCTGTTTTTTTTCGAACTCTGCAGCTGACCCATCCGATTCGAACATGCCCTGCACGTAGTAACTCAGCTGCGTGGCTATATGGTACAGACACCACCACCGTCTGAGTACCCCCATAAGCTTGCCGCAAGGAACGAGCGATTAGCATGTTAGTCTCCTTTAGTTCGAGGTGTGATTTCAGAGCCTCTAACATCCTTTGTAGTGACCTCATCTATATCTTTAATCTCCAAAGTACTAAGATTAGTCAGGACGGAAGTGGATGCGCTATGGCCAACCTTAGTTTCAAAAATGCGAGCCAACTCATGTGCATCTTTGGCTGTCCGTTCTAAATGAAGTATCAGGGCACCGCTTGCATTTCTGCGTATCCTGTTAACCTCATTCTTCACATGAGATAACTCCGGGTCATTCTTTATTTGATGCAGTACCTCCGCGTATGTAACTCCTTCATTGGCCTCCATCAAAATGGAATTAGGTCTATTTCGTCCACTAAGCCTGCGTGCAATAGGTAATTCTTTATCTTTACTTTTGGGCTTCTTGCGCTTGATGGTCTGCCATTGATTTTCCTTGGCCTCAGACTTCCTTGTAGGTACTCCAACTGATTCTGATGGTCTCCTTAAGCCCAGTGATGGTTCTTTCGTCCTTTTGCTACCTACTGTTTGAGGAGTGAAATCTATCCCTTCGACTGCGGTTCGTTTGGTATCAAAGCGTAGACTCGGCGTAGTCTGAGTCAACACTTCATGAGTACCGGAACGGTGATACTGTAACAGATCATCCTCTGCCATACTGATGCATTTGTATGAGGCATTCATAGAACGAGCAAGCAAGATCCTTAATGGTCTTGTGGACGTTATGCCTATCTTTCACAAAATCCAACAGTTGGCTGATCTTCTCACCAAGTCGCTCCAGATGATTGTTTTTGCGCGTCATGGAGATTTCTCGATCCGTCATTTCTTGATCCGCCATGACATCTCCCTTAGTACTCAATGTACTGTCTATGATGATGTTTGATTTGCCCTCCCCAGAATCCGAAGGGCTACCACCGATCATAGAGGCTTGCACTCTATCGGAATCGGTGCGGAGATTTACCGGTCTTCTCGGAGTTACTCCCTGGGTTATATCCTTGTTTATACCAAACATTAATCATAATTGGCCTTAAGTTTGGGAGGCCTTCCCTATTAGCTTTTTCTGTCCGCCCTGAGTATTTTATTTCCTCAGTGCCCTCTACAAATTGTACTGAGCCATCCCCTATGCGCAACCTGAGGAGGGGCCAGATGTGAGAAAGGAACAAAACTCCACACTGGTGTGTGTGTGTGTGTGCGCGCGCGCGCGCGCGTGTGTGTGTGTGTGTGTGTGTTTATAAAATGTTACAATTGTTATCGTTTTGGTTTCCTTATTATTTTCTTTTTTCTTCATTTTTTCAAGACGCAGAGTTGCATAATATATTTTGTATGCAATGTAGCTGTAAGTGTATGTTCTATGTATATAATAAAGATTTGAAATTTCGAAAGCGAAATAGGATGAAAAATGTAAAGAAGAGAGCGAATGAAAGAAGGTTTTAATATAACTTAGTATTATTAACATACTTTCTTCAGTCGAAAACTTTTTACCTGTAAATTTCATTAAATTTTGCTATTTGATCGATTTCATTATGACAACCAGATCGAGTAGTGTACCAAAGCCGGTAATAATTATAGCTTCTAAATTATTACAAGGGCATCAGAGATACCAAAAAGTTATGTGAGTAATCGATCGAAGTTAGGATAGAGAAACGGATCCGTACAGCATCATAGGGTTTTTATTGACGGCATTGATATCATAAGAAGGTTGGTTATTGTCTCTTCTTAATAATAGTTATCCGCGTCGTAAATTAGATCGAACATATTATTCTCTTACAGTACATTTATTCTTAAATTTTACGATCATAACCATTTTGGTAGTATAATTTTCGGATTTCAACTCGCTATCACTATTACACGTAAGTGAGAGAGAAAGAAATACTCTGCAGAGTATCGAATAGATAGGTCATTATCCGCGTGTTCAATCCGCGGAAGCGAGTAATACCGTGTGTAGTCATAAATTGACGATTGCATAAATTTTCTATACGCTTCGTGGAGTAAAATTCTTCTCTTATACATTTGTGTGAAAAGTAAGCTTGTGTTAATATATGGGTGAATTTAAGTAGAGATATAATAAATATTAGCTTTAATAAGTAATAAACTATTTTATTTTGTGACGAGAGAATCTCGAGTAGTAGCTTACGCGCGTGCGTACACATACACACATATTCATATAAAACGCGTAAGTAGTTATCATAGCGATATATAATATTCGCGTACAGAGACGTCGTGCGCGCATGTATGTATGTACAATCTGTACACTCGCCGGGCGCGACAGATCGAAAAAGTCTACGAAGAGACTTTATAATATAATAATTATTTATATATAATAATTACTTTATAGTCACGTGATAATAATTAGAAATTTCGATTTATTACAGCTGATCTTAAGCAGCTGGTTGGAGGGCCTGCAGGTGATGGCGGACACCGAGTCTAACCTATATATCTAGTTGCATTATTTTTAAGTTCTATATTGTCTGTTTTTCACTAATTATAATTTAGTTTTTTCTTAATAAATATTTTTTATACATTTTTATAAGATCTGTGATAAAGCAAACCATTATTTTACAACGGGATCCGAACCAGCCATTTTCTTTTTAAAACAAAAAACCCGAAATTCGATATTAACAACGCCACCTCTTGAACTTCTGGTGGCCTAAAACAGACAAAGTGGCGTTTCTAAACATTTAGAAAGTACCGAAAAGATAAAGAAACTGTATATTGAACCAAACTTGGTGGCAGACTGAGCCACCAGAGCTAAGGTGGCTTGAACGGAGGTCACAGTACGATATGTAGCATCCGCATCGCGTCCCGAACTTAGCGTTTGAGATTTGTAAACGATTGTAAAAATTTTGATCACGAGCCAAGGTGTCATGAGCCAGAGCCAGAACGTTATACGCTGAGCAGGAGAAACAAGAAATAGCGTGGCTGATTATTACAGTTTCATAAAATTTAATTCATAATTATTGAATTAACTAACTTTTCTCTTTATTTTAAAGTTATTCTCTTATTTTAGATATTTTATCCATTATTCTCCTTTGTATTTTTATAAAATAAGTATTTATAAATACGAAATCATTATTGGACCAGATCAAGGTAAGTTGGTGGCCCAATTAGGAGATGCCGACCGTCCACGAAAGTTAATTGGAAATTAACTTAAACCGTTTGCGGCATCCTACCTGATCTTATCGGAGATTTATTATGTGCCTGAAGTGTATCATTGGATCGCTAAAAAGCCTGTTCTATTTTATGTATTTTAAAGAATTATAAGACGTCTCACGTTGATCTGGCCGAATATATGCGATGCGCATTCCATCTCTTATGCATACACCATTACAGCGCTTGCGGGACGTTGCAGCCTCTTGTTTCTGACACTGACTTACAGTTCACCTCACACAGCTTATAAGCGATGTGCAAAGAGAAAATTTGATACATTTATTTCGATCACAAAAGCATTTTCAAATAAAAACATTTCAGATCACTTATGGAAATTATTATTCTTTTGGATAGTTCTTAAATTTATCCATATATATTTTTTATACAATACTGTAGAGAAGTCTCAAGTACTGTTGTAAAGAAAAGCAAAAAAATCTCTATTCATTATTTTTTATTATTATAATTTTTTATTTAGCGCAGCGGAGGACCGCATTTCTAATACGTGTCACTTATCATTGTCAGTCTTCGAGTTTTGAGAGCGATTCGGTAGCGTACTCACTTTACACAAGGGTGGAAAGAAGAGTAGTAACGGCGACTGAGAGAGATTGTGAAATTGGATTCGGTGCATATTTTAATCTTTGGTCGTTGACTATGGATCGTGAGAAGCAACGATAGATATCGGCTTATTGCGAATGTATTTCTCGCGGCATTATAGTCGCTGTGACCGAAGTACTCGTGAATTTCGAATGTTTCGTCGTCACAATTCGTTTTTTGCATTATAAATATGTATATAATTGTGTGAGTGTAGATGTGAACATGAAAGAGGAATCTCGGTGTAATTGCGGATTACAGGAACTAAACTAAACTTGATGAGGAGTCCCAACGAGCTCGAAACATTGGACAACTACAACAGATCTTCAATTAGGTAAAGGTGGTGGGGACAGTCAGATTGCACTTTACTAATAAAGAATTTTTTTCAGCTAATATATTTTTATTTCAGACTAATCTAAGGGCGTGGTTTTAAACAAGGACCAGTCTGACTGTCATTATAATTTTCAATTAATTATATATTGATATATATTAATATTGATATAAATATATATATTGATATTATTATGTATTAATTTTAAATTTTTTGATTGGATCAATATAAATATTTATTAATTTAAGTTATAAATAAAGTCTTACTCATATTTGTATACAGTAGTAATACTTCAAATAATTGTAAACAAATTTCTTAAACTAGTAACTACAATTCTAGTATTCATCAACTATGTTCATTTCTAGTCTTGTTATTAAATTAAGTAAATATATATAGTTAGCATAGTAACAAAATTGAACTATGCCAATGAAAAAATGAAAGCGCGTTAGAAGTAATATAATCGTTTACTTAAAAAACTTGAGATGAATGATACTTGTTTGAGGTTGAAATATGCTCAATAATTCTATAATTTATAAAAAGAAAAACATATATTTTCTCTATTAAATCATTGAAAAACATTATTTAGACAGTTAACGTCCACATAAATGAAAATGAACATGTATATGCTACGCGCAGCATTTTCAAAACATTTTAGTTAGCATAGTCGTTCTAAGGGCAAAGTTATGTAATGCCATGTTGGCAGCTGAGAACTTTTGTCACTTACTTAAATTATTCGTCAATGCTTTCTTCAACTTGAATTACTCGTCAAGGTTTCAATCGAGAGAGTAGGAATCTACTATTACGGTGTCGGAGTTATAGATTAGTAGTGCTACCACAGATTGAGAAATAAAATTGGTCGCATTACTTAATTTTCTGACTTCGTATACACTATATGCGTGCTTACTTGTATCACAAAATTCGTGTAATTAATACTCCATATTTTTCTTTAGATTCCTTTGCTGCGGAATTTGCAATTGATTTATTGCATGTAAATTGCTATGAAATTCTAACCATCCGTTTTGTAAAGTTAAATGAGAGCGATTCATTTCATTCTAAGTTATTTTTCTATAATTCCTTGTTTATTAATTTTCTTATTACTTTCAACGGATGCAATATATTATGTGGGTCAAAGTGTTGAATTTACAATTGTTGACAGCAAATAATTCAATAGAATATTTAATTATGTTTTTATTTGAATCCCAAATGACTTCTAATATATTTTTTGTAGTTCGAATTCAAACGTATGCTGTACACAGTATTTGAATACATGATACATTTTATTTTTCATTTCGATTAGACGTCTACAAATGCAATTGAAACTTGCTACAATTAAGAATATTAATTATTTTATCTTTTAATAACAACCCTTCATCAATTGTATATACTCCCGTGAGAAGGTCATGGAGAGAAGCATTAGTCCTTAAAACTTTAGCTACTGATGAATAGTTTCAAACTTCATCGATTGATAATTGATGTAAGATTTTCACGTCGAGAAAGTGTGCCAAATCAATTCCTTGTGTAATGGTTGTTAGTTGAAATATTATGAAATTTTCTTTTTCCTTTGATTTCTAAATTATTTTTGGATAGGGAACATTCGATCAATTTGATCAGTTTCACATTGTAAAAGTCCGAAAGATGTATTCCATTCTTGTAATTTTACGTAATCGTTATCATTTATTGATTTATTTATTTATATCATTTATTGATTTATTTATTTATATCATTTATTGATTTATTTATTTATATCATTTATTAATGAGCGAATATTTCTTAAAATACCGAAGAATTCGCGTGACCTTTCATTTAATACACGATTAATTTTGTACTAAAGTTTTGAATTGTACATCACTATTTTTTTATACGATTCTCTTCTATAGTTGTGTGGATTTTAGACAGGTTCATAAAATTGACCAGATACAATATTTTAAAAAACAAATTTATAATTGATATTTATGGGACAACTGATGTAGAAAATACGAAATTATTATATTATAGGTACATGCTTACAGAATAATTTCTATATAGTAAGACTTAATTTTTATTGGTTGATGAAATTTATAGTAGCTTGCGAAGAATGTAGGAATACGGGATAAGGAAGGCTGTAGAAGAATGGATAGATAACCTGATTATTGACCTAGCAGTATTAGAGACTATTGAGTGCCAGCATGATAATTACTTTAATATTTTCCGCCGCCTTGTAAATGTAGTAATGTTAGGAACGCCAAACCTTTTTACCATCATCATATAAATCATAACTCCGATTATATTATGTATAGGTATCAATTCCTTGAGTGTAACTTGCATAATTAAATGTAACTTAAGAGCACAAGCGTTAAGGAGGGGGAATACGAGGTAATATATGAGAGCGTAGATGCGCATGAGAACGGAGTATTCTGAGCAAGTGTGAGATAAGTATGTAACGTAAATAAAGATATCTAATTATATAAACGTTCTTGATTTTCTTTCTCTATATCGTATCCTATTCAATCCTATTCATTTACACCCCAATAATCTTGCCGCTTATATTGGTAGCATCATCATACCATTGATCTCTTAAATTACGTATATCTGAGTTTCTACTTCATAATAAGGTCGTAATTATTGTACATCACGTTTCTAATTTAGTATCTTCTGCTACATAAATTTAGGAAATAGGCCAAAACATAATTTTTCAATAAAGACATGCAAAAGAAAATGACAACAATTAATAAATATATAATTGAAAAACTCATTCTTCTTTGTGACAATTCATATTTATAAAAGGTTTTTTATTAATCAAACATTATGTAAAGATTGCTACTATCAACTCTACATTCTCATATAATTTATATTTTTAATTTTGTTCTCTTAATTTGAAGTAATTGTTCCCTTGTATTATGTCTTTCGTTATTCTTCAATTCTCTTCTTTTTTTATTATTTATATTTCTGCTCTTTATTACACTTCTTAATTTTTCTCTCTCTTGATTGAATTATTTTCTAACACTTTTTATGTTATGTATTTATTATATTCTCCACCTATGTATTCTTTTTTCATTTTCTCACTCTTATGAATATATAATATATATACATTAGGTACGTAACTTTGCTTCAGCTGTTTTTCGATAGATAGCTGCAGTGATAAGCGACGGTTGAAGTAGGCAGATCAAGACTTTTATATATATATATATATATATATATATATATATATATATATATATATATAGTATTATCACTTTCATACCGTAGTAAGGCTGGATATCTGTGAACATAACTACAGCACCACACTTGTAAGTTTATGTTTTTATCAGAAATGTATTCGCAATCGAATATGTCAGTTTTCGAACGAAATTCTCGTCATTTACGAGAAGTCTTCATTTTCTGTTTTCATTTGAAGTATTAGTAACAGAATGTATCGCGAGTCGTTTCAAAGTTTTAAATGCAGTGACTTTGATGTAGAAAACCCGCATGGTAGTGAAAGAGAAAAAATTTTCGAAGACTCGGAACTGGAAGCATTATTTATTAAAGGCTTATACCAAACGCAAAAAGAATTAGTAGAATCACTCAAAGTTACTCAACAAGTAACTTTAAAATGCTTAAAGGCCATGGGAATTATTTAGAAGCAAACATATTAGGTTCCATATAAATTAAAGCCTAGAGATGTTGAACGGCGTTTTTTTTCTTCAGTATCGGACGGGATTGGTATATTTCATTGTAACCGATGACGAAAAATGGGTTCCTTGCGATATTCTGAAGCGTAAAAAATCATAGGGTATACACGGACATGTGTCGACATCGATGCCTAGACCGAATTATCACGGTTTCAGGTTATTTTCTGCATTCGGTGGGATCAACTCAGTGTGGTTTGGTCATCATAGGAGATTGTTACCGAATGTAATTGATGTATTTGAGCATTCAAGGAGATACCGCCACAGTACCAAGAGAAACATGATAAAGTTATACAACATGACAATAGTCGGCCACATGTCGCGAAACCCATCAAAGCATACTTAACAATCCTAAAATGAGAAGTCTTATCCCACTCACCGCATTCTCCAGTAAATATTCCTTTCGATTAGCATTTGTCCTGATCTCGTTCGCACATAACCTGTATTTTCACTCTTATGAAGAAGTCAAATAATGGATCAATTCGTGGAAAGTCTTGAAAGATGCATAGTTTTTTCGAGATGGTATTCAATAATTGTTTATAAATAGTAGTGGTTAGTGATGGACAGTACTTTCAAACATAAACAGGTAATCACTTTTTATGCACAAGCTTCAAATTTTGGAAAAAAATCGCAAATTGTCACATAAAGATTTTAGACAAAATAATTTACAGATAGTAAGAGAGACTTTTATTAATAATGGCTATCCAATTCAATTTATTAATAGATTGATTGCTGAGAGATTGTTTGACATTTATAATACCGAAAATAGACATAGTGCAGGAATTGATTTTAACGGAGGCAAAATTATTGTCTTACCATATGTTCAAGGATTATCTGAAAGAATAAAAAGAAATTTTCGGAAATATAACATTCAAATTTTCTTTAAAAATCGCAATAATTTAAGTAGATTGTTTTTTAATAATTGCAAAGATAAGGATGATTTATGCTTAAAGTCAGGAGTTATTTACAAGATTAATTGCATGCATTGTGATAAATACTATATTGGACAAACAGGTAGATATTTAAAAAAGAGAATTTATGAGCATAAATATAGTTTACGTAGCTCACATATTACTTCTGGTTTAAAAGAGCATTGTTTAAAGTTTTTAGATTCTTTTGATTTTGTGAATGTGGATATTTTGGAACATGGTATTAATAATAAGTATAAACGGGAGAGTCTTGAAAGTATTCACATTTCCAAGAATCGAAATAATGTGAATTTAATGTTGGAGTCTGGTAGATTGGACAGTGTTTATCATTCCTTATTAAATTGATTGGTTTTGGACAATTTGTGTAGAGGGGGAATTTATATTTAATTTACGAAATTTGGTGGTGGGGATGGGTATATATAGATTAGAATATAAGGTTTAGATTAGTCCCTGATGAGGAGCCGTAGCGAGCTCGAAACGTTGGACAAGTCTTCAATTAGGTAAGGGTGTTGGGGACAGTCAGACTGCACTTTACTAACAAAGAATTTTTTCAGCTAATATTTTATTTTCAGATTAGTCTACGGGGGTGAATGTAAACAAGGACAGTCTGACTGTCATTATAATTTTAATTTAATTTTTAATTTAATTTTTATTTTTAATTTTTATTTTTTTATTTTATTTTTATTATTTTCTATTTTTATTCTTATTTTTATTTTTTATTATTATTTTTATTTTTTATTTTATTTTATTTTATTTTTATTTTATTTTATTTATTTTTGGATGGAATTGATTGGACTGTAAGACCAATAAAAAAATATTTATGAATTTGTAAATGGGCAATCGACAGAAGTACAATTCAATTGTTTAAAAAATCGCAAAGTTGTGTACCTAATATACTATATATATATATATATATATATATATATCTTATCTATACTATATATATCTTAAAATGAAATTAATTATTAATGTCAATGGTAGAAATAAAAATCAAGTGCGTACGCTTGAAACAAAAATTAACTACTGTTAATTTTCCTTTAAAGCACTACTCCTATCATCAATTTTTTTCTCGAAAATTATTATGATCCATATAATTTATACCTTCAAGCCAATCTCTAAAACATTAGTATAACGGTGCAAAGTTAATACTACAATTTAATTTTTATAACCAGTCATTGGTCCTAATGTTCCAGACTACAATAGAGAATATTCGTTTCTAATATGTCAGATCATAGTCATTCGAGCTACTATACCATAATCAGTACACACTTTTGAATTCTTCAAGCTCAAATTATACTAACTTTAGTGTAGTTAAGGTGGCGACCGCTGATTTCTTATTGTTTGCTACGAATAATTAAAAGTTGCAACCACATTTGAACTTATGAAGTAGGTGAGTGAAGTGTGTCAGAATGTGAGTTATTATTCTGTATTGATCTGAAAAATAGGCCTCCGTGGCGGCCATTATTTCGTTATTAGAGTGGAATCTCTTCCCGGCGAGCGAATTATTCGGAAAAAAAAAAATTCGCACAGAGTCAACTCTGGAAAATACGGTGGATTGGGCAGCAGTTCGTAGTGTAATTTGGCCAGTTTAGCGGTGGCGAGTGCAGAAGTGTGAGCCGATGCATTATCGTGGTGAAAAAGCACTTACTTTTTAGACAAACGTAGCAGTTTTTTTTTTAACACGGCGTCAAATCTACTTAATAGTTTGGCGTAGTATTTTCCTGTGATCGTTTTACGCTTCTCCAGATAGTAAATAAAAATCACACCTTGAGAATCCCAGAAAACAGTGGCCATCACCGTTCTGTTCGACGGGACCGTCGCCTTCTTCGGAGCAGGTTCACCGAATAAGGTCCACTGTTTTGACTGCTCTTCAGTTTCTGAAATATAGTAGTGAATTTATGTTTCGTCGATGTTCATGTAACGACGAAAAAATTCTTTGAGATTGCGATTAAGGAGTCACTTCTCTGAACTGGTTACATGGATGCAGTTATTGTCTACAGTCAGAAAACGCGAGACCCACCTTTGCTTTCACACGCCCTCTGAAAGAAACTACAACTACGATCCGGCTAAAAATTCGTCTGTAACCGTTTACATAAAGATGCTTGATTGTAGTGTATTTATGGTGTGATAGTGTCACCATCTGGTGGTGAGGCTAGATACTTGTCAAATGATCGACGTATATATTATAACATATTACTTTAATATAATATTCCTTTCTTTACTTATTTACCATTCTAACATTCCACTCCATTAATTATTGATATTTCATCAAACTACATTATTAATTTATTTATTTTTCTTTCTTTTTAATGCCATGCACACTTTTAATAACAAGGCAATCAACATCACCATTGGGCAAATATAATTTTCATCAATATAATTAATAATAATAATATCCTCCATTTGAATTATAAAGTTAATATGAGGTTGTCAAATATTTCCCTTCCGCTTTTTTGCTCTTTATTCAATGCTTTATAAAAAGTGTTACAGTGGTCGGAATTACTTCAAATATGCGTCGTTTTGTTCAATAATCGGTTTCCATCTCGACGACAACTTCACAATACCCCTCTCGTAGAAACCCCTCTCCTTATTTCCGAAGAACTCGGACAGCCACTTTTCACAAGCCTCTTTTGAGTCCAAATTTACACCATCAAAGCCGTTCGACATGGATAGAAACAGGTGGTCATCAGTTGGCGCTATGTCCGGGCTATACGGTGGATGCGATAAAACCTCCCATCCGAACTCCCGTAGCTTCTAACGAATCATCAACGAAGTTTGTGGTCTGGCGTTGTCCTGGTGGAACACTACACCCTTCCTGTTGGCCAATTGTGGACGCTTTTGGTCGATATCCTGCTTCAAGCGGTCCGGTTGTTCACAGTAGCTCATAGAATTAAGCGTCTGGCCATATGGGAGGAGCTCATAGTGGATGATTTCCTTCCAATCCCGCCAAACACAGCAAAACCTTCCTAGCCGTCAATCCCGGCTTGGCCACTGTTTGGGACGCTCCATCGGTCTTGGATGGAATTTAACACGATCGTTTTCGCTTGATATTGTCGTATGAGTTCGTTCTGTTTCAGAAGCACATCGCAGACGTTCATTCGATCCAGAAGGTTTTTTTGCGTCAAATCATGCGGCACCCAAACACCAAGCTTTTTTTTGTATCCAGCCTTTTGCAGATGGTTTAAAATGGTTTGGTGACTAACTCTCATCTCCTGGGCGATGTCACGAGATGCCACATGCCGGCTGGCTTATCCATGGTGTCGTTTTCACCGGCTCTGAATTGTCGAAACCATTCCTCTACGGTTCCAAGTGATAGCCTGTCATCCACCAATACAACATTAATCTCACGGAACTTTTCTCTAGCGGATTTGCCGTTAACGAAGGAAAACTTTAAAATAGCGGGAATTTCGGCGTTAGTGAACTCCATGTTTACACGTCTATAACTTTTGAACGCAATATCCAAACTAATCATGCATATCGTCGTTTTGTAGGTTATGTTAGGATCTTTCAAATGATGTATAATATTGCCAGATAGGAGCTCTGTAGCGCTTTGTATTATAAGTTGATATTATAAGTTAATTATAAGTTAATATCTAATTATCAGAGAGAGAGAGAGAGAGAGAGGGGGGGGGGCAATTCCGCGCGCGAATTGCGAGTATTGACGCGGGGAGAGTGATAAGAATGCGTGTCTAAGAATCTGCTATGGTTACAGAGAGAGAGAGAGAGAGAGAGAGACTCTTGGTTGTTTATTTTTCATGCGTGACATTAGCATCTTATGTTGGATTTTTCTTTTCGCTCGGTCTTTTTTTATTACTGTATTTACTCGGAATCTTCGTTGTTTTTTATTGTGTGGGCTCTTTGTGTTCCGGACCGATGTCCGTGAAACACCCGCCCACCATAACCTTGCCGCGTGCTACCCATAGGTGGCCCCAGGAGACTCCAGCAATCTTCCAATTCGCATTCTTTTTGAGCAGAGCCATTGACAAAATAGGTGACACGTGATATAACATATTATATCATATAATCATTTTATACTAATGTTATATTGAATAACAAATTCAGTATAAGAATTTGGTATAAAATATATAAATATTATATCGTTAATATAGTTAATAAAATCAACTTATACTTTATGCGATGGAAGAATTATTTTGTATATAAATAATAAAAATTTCTATAAATCTTTTTTTATAAACAATACTAAGATATTGTAAATCTATAAAATCCGTTTTTGTTATAAATATCTGAAATACATATAAACATTTTCGGATTTTCAGAAGTGGCACGCATATATACATCTTTGTGTGCACCATAGATATGTAGAAGCGTACATTCCATGGGCGATCAACACAAAAAATTTAAAAGTTGATAACATTTCTTTATACATTCAAAATAGATATTATTATAACATCGTTAGAATTAACATGGTGTTTTATTGTTAATACTTGCTTCTCTTCCCGAAAATATTTTTTTGTGCTGGTCGCGTACGAAATGTTTTTTTTCCGTTTGGTTATTTGGCAATTTTAGCGCTACGACGCCCACCGCTTATCGAGTGAAAATTTTTTTCTTCTGCCTTTTCCTAGCAGATGATTACCAATTTTTTTATTATTATCACAGTAATTATAAAATAATATTTATTGATTCCAATTTGTTTTTTTATTTTTAATAATAATTATACATTCAAATTTTTTTCAAAGGAAAAATTTAAGTATTATTATTGATTGAAATTTTTCTTTTTTTTTCACAATGAAATTTCTTTTTTTACAATAATTTAAATTCTTCTGATAAGCGATGACGATAATGCATCCTATATGCAACTGAGTTATATCTACTGAGTTGAAGCTCAAAAACCATGGTTTCCTGTACCAAAAGCTGCCAGACTACATCGGAGCTTCGACCTTGCCTAAATCGGAGAGAAAGCCTTCCTTTAGAGGAAGGCTTATAGGCAAACCACGCCATTGGTTGATCGCGTATAACAGCACAATCGCATACTCTTATCTGGCGCACAAAGCATCAGCACCAAATAAAATTTCTCAGAGAAAATTGGCACGAACGTCTACTTCTTGATATACTCTACAGAAAAAGATGCTTATACGTATCACGTCGCCGATTTGAAGCTCTACAATTACAGCACTGACCCAGAGAACGTTAGTGATTCTAGCACTGTAGAGATTTCGGACGAAGAAATCATCGTAAACGCTTCTCATTGTAATATAAAGGCAAGCGAGCGTACTATAATTTTAGCACGCAATATGGCCCCCGCGCGTATTCAATCGATCAAAAGCAACAATATATTAATGATTCGGAGGATTATTTAATAATATTCAATCGAAATAAAAATATATTTGTGCACACTACACTCCAGAATTTGATCGACAGTCTGCGGGTTGTCTTAAGGCGGTGAATCGAATCCAAATCGTGGAAAGACGCAACAATCGGATGGCATGGTTGTGGCATAAGTATTTTGTGATGTATATGGTATAATATTCATCGACTCTCTTGAAAAGGGAAATACCATCAATAGCGATTATTAAATTAAATACCATCAAAAGCAATCAAGAAAAAATACGGCCCCACTTCAAGAATAAAAAAAAGTTTCATCAAATCAATGCACCGTGTGTTACAAATTAATGAAAATGATGGCAAAATTGTAAGACTTCAGCTATTAATTTCTTTCCCATCCATCGTTTTCTCCAGATCTGACCTCCAAGGACTTTATATGCAGACCTGAAAAGAATGCACGCTGAAAAAAAATTCAGCATTGATAAAGAGATAATCGCGGAAACTGAGGATTATTTCTAGGCTGAAATGAAATCCTATTATAAACATGGTATCGAAAAATTAGTATTATTATTATAATCGATGTATTGCCCTCGCAGGAAACTATATTGAATAATAGAATCCAATGATACCAAAAAACTGTTTTACTCTGTGACCTTATGAACTTTTCTGCTCTCTTGCTATTGCACATTGTATAGTCCGAAACCATATTTGAATGTGACCTAAAGTGTAGTAATCCTCCACTTCTAAATTCATCTGGATATGACAATGCAAAGTACATAAACATTTACAAAAAATTTTATCCCCTGCTCGAATTAGATCAAAATACAGTTTACATTATATATATATATATTAATGGAAACAAAACGTACGCTGGTTCTAACCCTTTGGATTATATGTCCGCTGCTCACTTGACCATGAAAATAATTTCATACTTTCTTTAAAGAAGTCAGATAACAAATCTGTAAATAATCAAATGTATCTATTTTCGGACTCTGATTATGAATATTATTGAGAAAACTGACGTAATCAGAATAAATCACGATGCAAGCTTTTTTTAAGTTTGTATTTTGCCTAGAAAAAGAGAATTTTATTATAAAAACATGTAGAACATTTATTTTAAAGAGATCTACAAATTTTGTTTAAAACACTTTAACAACTTGAAAATTATTTCATACGCGTAGATTTATATGAATTTTTTATTCACTTTGACAAGTGTAATATTACCAGGTATCACATATTATACTCTTAGAGTATCAAAGCATCAAGTGATAACGTAACGCGATTTTTCGATTGAAATTTGATTGTCGTGATAGATTATCTCAATATTGAATAACATAATATAACATTATAACATATATTATAATATTAAAAAGAAAAAATATGAAACATTCATTTACGTGAAAGACTATAATAAGAATACTTTATTTAATCGTATTAAAATATACAGATACAATTTCGAAAAAACGATACGTCTTTTGAGGTAATCCACGAATCGATCCATGCTTTGCTTTCTTCATAAGAGCAGAAATGCGTGTTATTTACAGACAAGTAAATTTATGGAAGTTCTGGCTAATATTGTGAAATAAACTTTTAACATGAGGCGTACGATGGCTCGATCGCTAGAGCGAAGGACTAGTAACTTGGTGACCTGAGTTCAAATCCCGGTCTCGGCCGATTGATACAAGCACCGCTGTAATAATTTACATGTGCTTTGTTTACAAACACATCGTAAATCTCCATCGCTGATTAGCACCGATATATGGAAGCATAAATAGAGCGACGTTAAATAACATAAAAAAAAAAACTTTTAAGAGTGAAGTAGATATATAGATATGTATATCTTATAGTTGTGGATAAACTGTACGATGTAGAGCTATACTAGTAGTATAAAGTAAATAGGGCTCTGCAGTTAATTCTCCGTAGATTAAAAAATTCATTCGGCAATGCATTCTCCATAGAATGAAAAATTTGTTCAAATTCATATTAACTTTGAAAACCAAAAAATAACAATTATAATATTCGATTCGAGAACTGTTGGTTTACAATGAATTCTATTTCAAACTATTATCTTTGGAATCAAAGCCATGAAAATACTCGTTGGGTCTGTGACGAGGGGCAAATCACTGAGCCGGGAGCCCAAGAGCCCGAAAGAGCCGCAAAGAGTTTTCTCGGGAGCCTCAAAGAGCCGTAAAGAGTTCTCGAGAGCGCTCAAGAGGCTTTTTGTAGTGCTTGTGCGCAAGCGCAAGTAATAGTTGGTGCGTAGTAGAAAAGGATAGTTTAGTTTTATATAGCCTTATCTTTCTAGCTCGTTCTGACCCTATGTATTTCTCAGTTTCTCTTGCACTCGCTCATGCAATATGTTTGGGATGGGCAGGTAAGAATGAGTGAGAGAGAAGAAAGGAGCTCGGAAGGAGCCGTGTAGAATGGACACGCATACACGTGCCGTAAGCAACATCCACCAATATCGGCTAATCTCCATTAATCCCTTCGGGTTTTTCTTTTCTCTCTCTCTCTCTCTCTCTCTCTCTCTCTCTCTCTCTCTCTCTCTTTCTCTTTCTGTCTCCTCAATATAAAATAGTTACAGTCAAATATGATTATATAGCATGCTCCAAATCGAGGTTTAAATATAAAAAAGACAAATAAAAATTTTTTGAAAAAGTTTATACTTTAAGTTTTTAAAGGGAATTTAGATTTGTTTACAATATAATTGTTTTTATATTTTTTAATTAAAAAAATGGTTTATGCATATATCATTCGTTCATTATTTATTTAGAATAAGAAATTTATATGTATAAAATACTGAAATATTTTTTTGATGTAGAAACTCCAAATCTTGGGTTTTAGAAATTCGATTGTTGATTTTAAAAAATATTTAAATCAAATAAATAACCTATAATAGCACAATATTTTCATAACATATAGCTTAATAAAATATTAAAAGAAAATATAAGTTTTTCACTTATTATGCAGTAATTATCGAAATCGTTAACTACATAAGCAACTAAGCGTACACTATTTAATACGTTGCAATTAAAAATAACTATATATACATATTTTTACATAATTTTCATTGTATTCCACACAAAAATAGGCTCTTTCTTGAAGTTCATGCTCAGATAGTACTTATTTAAACGGAAGCTACGATATGTATTTAATTAAAACAATTAAATGACAGAAAATTCTTGGTTCACTTGAAAAAAAATTGACTTAACATTTAAATGATCTTAATAACCATTGTCAGCATTAGATCTATGTATACAAATTCAATGGATCTCGATAAATCCGCTAATTCTTGACTTTACAGTTTATCCACAACTCATTTGACTGTTTTCAATACATTCAGAACATCCTATATAAGTCGATTTAATATGTAACAAGATTAGAAGGGACACAGTGAGAAAGCAAGAGGGAGAGAGAGAGAGAGAGAGAGAGAGAGAGAGAGAGAGAGAGAGAGAGAAGAAAAACCCAAGGTGACTAGCGGGGATTACCCCATATTAGCGGGTGTTGCCTATACCACATGCTTGCGCGAGCGTGGTTATTCCAGGATTATGCTATACCATTCCTGCTCTCTCTGTCTCTCTCTCTCTCTCTTTTCCTTACCTGCCTATCCACATTTTGTATGAGGCCAAACGAATCGTTCTGATACCGTCTACCCATATCAAAAACACATATATACATAATTTCTATTATATATATACATAATATATATAATACGGGTAATCTAGTATTTTTCACCTCGTATAAAATGTGGATAGACAGGTAAGAAAGAGAGAAAGGGTAGTATAGGTATAGTCTGGTATAGCCATGGTATAGCGTAAACCTCAAGTAAACTGGGTGGCACGCGAATGTGCTATAGACAACAAGTACTGTCATCAGTGATTTCCATTACACTCTTTCGGTCTTTTAGTCCGGGAGCCAGCGACATTTTTATGTCATATATTTATGCTTGGCCGAAAATTAGTTTAAATGATTCGTTTCAATGTTCTCTAAAGCGTAGTGATCGTCCGCAGCGTCAATTAATCTGAAGGTGGCAATGCCAGGCACCCAAATTTTGTAAAAATGTTAAAAAATTGATAAAAACCAGGTTTTATGAAATAATTTTGAATTTAGAAAGAAACTGTTCAAACAAAAGTTGCAGATCCTACTAAAAGAAATTTTTTATTTTCCATCCATTTTTGCACTAAAGCTAATAATTATGGAGGAAAACGTAATTAATTATGAACATTTTGAGCTGCTATCGACCCAAATCATAGTCGACACGTCAGGGATCTAGCTCACCGCTCAGATCGTACTACATGGTACAAGTACTTTTTAGCTTTAAATTTTCCTCGGAAAATTATAGTTTTAAAAGCGAAAATATATCCAATGTAATTAATTTATTTTTGGTAGATCTCCAAATTTTATTTCAAATCATTTTTAATAAACTTTGTATTATTTCATATACTATCATTTATTTATTATTATATACAAAATTTGTATTGCTTTTCAATGTTTCAGTATTAATTCAGCCAATTTAATTATAATATTAATGTTCCAAAGCTCCAAAAATTATTTGTAAAAATCTTTTCCTAATAGTTATAAATTTTTCATTACAAATAAATCAAAAATACTAAAATACAATAACCGTAAAGGAAATTTGTTATATGGAAGTATGTTATCTCTAACATACTTCCATATAATATATATATATATATATATATATATATATATATATATATATATATATATCTATACACTCCACATTTACGCTACAATGAAGTATGTACTAAGTACGATCAAGGAGTGACAAGCTAGAATACTCGAGAGTTTGGAGGGTAGGGAGGAGGAGTAGAAATTCCGCTTGCTTTACATGGGGAAAGCTTATCAAAAATTGGCCGAAGATAGAAGTTCAGATTTGTCTGGTAGACTTTGCTTTCTTGAAAATACTTCGACGATTCTGCGTGTAGTAAAAAGAGAAAATAAAAGCCAGTTTGGAGGAAAAAAGAAGCAAATTTACTGAGCAAGACTGCTTTTATACAAATTGATAGTTATTCAGAAAATAACGTAGGTGTAATTTCTATAGTCGGTGTTTAACGAACCTATCGCCAAGTACCAACAATATCATACATATAAGAAGGATATATATCTTGAATTTAAAAAAGAATCATGAATATATTAAGAAAATTATTAAATTAACTAAACGAATAAATAATATACAATAACAAACAGGATAGAAAATAATAATTAAAAAGACAAATTAATAAAATTAATAATAAAGAAAAATATCTTTTCTCGTCAATCAACGATAGAAGAAAATTTAAATTACATAAACAAAATGTATAATAATAATAAATGAAAAACATAACTAATATACAAATCAACACTTTCAATAAATAACGATTTTATGAAATGCGAAATAAATATAAAAATATATATATATGCAACAAGTGGACCTGAAATAGAAACTATGAAATAACAAAAAAATAATAATTAACTTTTTCTAAACAATATTTAATAAACATATTTTTAGGAAATTTTTTTTAAAATTTTCTTTTAATAAACATTTTTTTCATTGGTCTTACAGTCCTATCAAATCAATCGAAAACAATACGTAACAATATCAGTACATATCTACATTAACAATAATACATCAATACACAAAAATAATAAAAATTAAAATTAAAAATCATGTCAGTCAGACTGTTCTTGTATACAGTCACCCCCGTAGACTAATCTGAAAATAAAACATTAGCTGAAAAAATTTTGTTAGTAAAGTGCAATCTAACCGTCCCCGACACACTTACCATATTGAAGATCCAGTCCAACGTTTCGAGCTCGCTACGGTTCCTCATTAGAGACTAAACTAAACCTTATATTCTAATCTATATATACCTTATCCTCACTACCAAATTTAGTAAATTAAATCTAAATTCCCCCTCTACATAAATTGTTCAAAACCAATCAATTTAATAAGGAATGATAAATATTGTCCAATTTACTAAACTATAACATTAAATTCACATTATTCCGATTCCTGGAAATGTGGATACTTTTAAGACTCTCTCTTTTATACTTATTATTAATACCATGTTTAAAAATATCCACATTCAGAAAATCAAAGAATGTAAAAACCTTAAATAATGCTCCTTTAAACCGGAAGTAATATGTGAGCTACGTAAACTATATTTATGTTCATAAATTCTCTTTTTTAAATATCTACCTGTTTGTACAATATAGTATTCATTACAATCCATGCAATTAATTTAAAAACAACTCCAGATTTTAAACATAAATCATCCTTATCTTTGCAATTATTAATCAACTTACTTAAATTATTGCTATTTTTAAAGAAAATTTGAATGTTAAGACAATAATTTTGCCTCTGTTAACATCAACTCGTGCGTTACGTCCATTTTCGGTATTATAAATGTCAAACAATCTCTCATCACTTAATCTATTAATAAATTCAATTGGATAACCATTATTAATGAAAGTTTCTCTTACTATCTGTAAATTATTTTGTCTAATATCTTTATGTGATCATTTTATTGCTCTATCAATGACACCCCTCAATGCTCCAATTTTGCTTCCGAATTGGTGGTGTGAATTAAAATCTAGAAACCTACCTGACCAAGTAGGCTTACTGTACCAATTAAGTTTCACTTTATTATTACTAGATTTAATGACATTAATGTCCAGAAAACTCAACCGATAATTAACTTCAATCTCCCTTTTAAATTTAATTCTGTCATGTACAGAATTAAAAACATCCACCGTTTTATCCACAAAAACTTCTGGAACAATTATAAAGATATTATCAACATATCTCTTAAATATCATTAGTTCAAAAAGCAATTTTAACCAAGCTATACTTTCTAATTTTTCCATAACTAAATTAACTATAACTGGTGACAAAGGGGACCCCATTGGACATCTGTAGTTTTGTTCATCAAATTTATTATCAAATGAAAAAATTGTGTTATTAAAAACCAAATTAATTGCTTGAATAAATTCATTCATTGTTAATTTTGTATGAAAATTAATTTCATGCCACTTTTCCTGTATCACATCATTTAACAACTCTAAAGGTACATTTGTAAACAAAGATACTACATGCAATGAAATCATCTTGTAGTTTTTCGGAATAATAATATCTTTCATTTCATTGTAAAAACACCAACTATCCTTAATGTAAGAACTAGTTTTTCCAGCTATCTTAACCAATATATTAGATAAAAATCTGGCAATATTATAAGTTGGGAAATTTATAGTAAAAAATAGCAATAATTTAAGTAAGTTGTTATTTATTTATAATAAAAATTTTATTTATAATAATAATAGCAATAATTTAAGTAAGTTGTTTAATAATTGCAAAGCTAAGGATGATTTATGTTTAAAATCTGGAGTTGTTTACAAAATGAATTGTATGGATTGTAATGAATACTTTATTAGACAAACAGGTAGATTTAAAAAAGAGAATTTATAAACATAAATATAGTTTACGTAGCTCACATATTACTTCCGGATTAAAGGAGCATTGTTTAAGGTTTTTACATTCTTTGATTTTCTGAATGTGGATATTTTAGAACATGGTATTAATAATAAGTATAAAAGGGAGAGTCTTGAAAGTATTCACATTTCTAGGAATCGGAATAATGTGAATTTAATGTTATAGTCTAGTAAATTGGACAATATTTATCATTCCTTATTAAATTGATTGGTTTTGAACAATTTGTGTAGAGAGGGAATTTAGATTTAATTTACTAAATTTGGTAGTGGGGATAAGGTATATATAGATTAGAATATAAGGTTTAGTTTAGTCGCTGATGAGGAGCCGTAGCGAACTCAAAATGTTGGTCTGGATCTTCAATTAGGTAAGGGTGTTGGGGACAGTCATATTGCACTTTACTAACAACATTTTTTCAGCTAATGTTTTATTTTCAGATTAGTCTACAGGGGTGACTGTATATAAGGACAGTCTGACTGTCATTATAATTTTTAATTTTAATTTTAATTTTTATTATTTTTGTGTATTGATGTATTATTGTTAATGTAGATATGTATTGATATTGCTACGTATTGTTTACGATTGATTTGATTGGACTGTAAGACCAATGAAAAAAAAAATATATAATTTGTATGTAAGCATTTGGTACAATTAAAGTATTTTAAATTTTCTTTTAAATGTTCTTTTTTCTTATTTGTTCTGTAGCATTGACTTTGTTTTTTTCTGATTCTTTTTTTTTGCAAATATTTTAGCGCATCAAAATGTTTCATAATTTTTCGTAAGACACAAAGTACACAAGAAAGTATATAACTTATAGATGAGTGCAAGAATGCCGTAGCATATAATTTCTAACAGCTATTTTTGAAAAACAAAATAGTTTAAATAATTGAAAGAAAAATAATATATAAAAGTATATTATTGGATTAAATATATAACATAATTAAACAACGTTAAAATAAAAAATATCAGTATATTTAAATAACCATAAGATGAATAATAATATTTTGTAAATAAACAATAGGAAATAGGAAATAGATGTAACAACTGTAAATAATTAATACAATTATAAGTTGTAAATACTTACCAACTAAACAAAGTTACATACGAGTTACAATGAGTCACATACATATAATTATTAATATACATTAGAAGAATAAGATATATAATCAACAAAATATAAAACAAATATTTACAAAACGAAATGATATTATAAATTATAACAAATCTACATATAAAAAAAACAATAACGATAGCAATCATAAAATCGCACCTTCGCGGAGGAAGAGAAAAGACTTACCAGCCTTCTGACAAAAATCGACAAGGGAACGTATAAAGAAACTAAACAGCTAAATTTTTGCACGGATGAAAATACAAACACTTTAAGAGATCGAATAATCAGATTCCAGTTGCGGCATTTTTTTGACAAAAAAGCTGTAGAATTTCACGCCGAAATTGACGAAGCCCTCGATAAAACCATTCGGACCTTACTAAAATCTCAGAGGTACTCAGTTTGACGAGGCTCGAGCCTAAAATTACCAAGAACAACAGAGCCGTAATATTAGCCTTTTGGCCCACATTCCTCAACACCATTCCGTTTTCAGGATATCAGCTGGGACTACAGGCAGCATCATCAGCGCAGAGCATGAACATAACTGGTAATAATAACCCGTGCAGAAATATACTCGGTATATTCCTAGTTCGGGCTAGATCCTAGTCAGTATTACTGATGATTTCCTCGTGTAGGTAATAATCGCCAGATCCGAGTTATATTTTCCTACGATCATCTAATAATCGTCATATATTACTTATTACTTTCTCGAATTTATTCAGATTTCCTTATCTTTTATTGATGTTAGAAAGAAATACGTGTTTTCACTAATCAAAATTTTACAAGTAGAAAACTTAAGGAAATTATCAGGCTTTCTATCTTGGATCTAGTCAGATTTCCTTAACTTCTCCCTATTTTGGAAAGAATGGCGTTTTTCTAGGCGGAATCTGCCAAGTAGGAGAATTCAGGAAATGGTTAGACTTTCTATTTTGATTCAAGTTAGATTTCCTCAACTTTTTCTAATATTGGAAAGAACGACGTCTTTTCTATATATATATATATATATATATAAAATAAATGAGTGAGCGCGCGCGCGCGCGCGTGTGTGTGTGTGTGTGTAGTATATAAACACCCGCAGATCTTTCCAACATGGGAAAAAATTTAAAAAATTGATTTCCTATGTATGTTTTATCTTGTGTTTATAAAATTATTATATTATCTTAAGTGCTTTACGGTCATATGCAAACTATAGTATAGTAATAGCATATTGCGTTTTAGCATAGTGCATAATGCGTTCGTAGGGTCGTGGGTTCGATACTCAGCGGAGGTCGGAATTTTTTTCATCGAATAAAATATTATATGTTCAGCAGAGATATTTAACATTAAAATTTACAATAATTAGTGTATAAAAAATATATTAATAATTATTAATTGTTATTGTAAATCGTAATACGTAATAGTCATATAGAAAATAATTTATGAATGCTAATTAAGTGGTATGCGTCACCTAAATACGTAAATATATTTTTTTATTTTAAATAAATAAATATTAAAGAGTCAAAAAATTCTTCACTTAATCGAGGAAACAAAATTAGAATAATTTATTATTGACTTAATTTCTATATTTTCTGACTAGATTTTGTCTAGTTTCTAGCTTGGTATACCTACCAAAATCTAAGCTCGTTCCCTATTAAAAATGCTATTAAAAGTTGGACAAATTGGAACTAGGATCAGACTAGATTTCCCTTCTGGGTCCGAACATTTGATAAGGAAAACTCACCTGATACTAGCTAGATTCGAGAATAAATTTATACACGGGAATATCATCTCCCCATCGAAAATTTAAATGGTCTCTTCCGTTTCACCTATAAACAACCTTTCCTTCCACTATTTCTCCTTTCTGTATGTAGTCAGGAATCACGCTAATAAAACCATGCCAAACTTCTTCCTTACTTCGTAACGACTTGCAACAGCGCAAGTGTGATCGGGATGCGCATTACGGAAATTTATTCTTACGGTCAAAGAGCGAACAATGGCTTATAAAGGATTATCAGAATTTTTTGCAAACCCGTTCAACACCACCCCATATGCAAGGAATGAAAAAGTATTTAATCACATTCTCCTGTTTATGATGCAGGCATTTAAAGAAGATACTGCTCCGAGATACTAGTCATAATACAGAACCAATAACACGAGCCACAATAATGTGACAACAAAAATATCCTCATGTTCCAATCAACGATATATATTAAATAAAACAATATATATTAAATCTAAGTTGATTGCGTTTAAAGTAAATACAGTATTATATTAAATTATACGTCATTTAGCATTTTTCTTAGCTTACGTAGAACAGGGTTTATAAAATATAAGATTTTTATAGGTTTGAGATCATAATTATATAAGAGTGGGATAATAAGAAGTAGACGTAATATTATCTGTAAACTTAGAAATAATATAGGGATACATAAATTTAGGACAGTCGTTTCTTAGCATCACAAAAAAGAATATTTTGTTTTCATTGTTACAACTAGATAGATATTAAATAGTTTTAATTTATTTATTTCTCGCACTATTTTGTGAAATCGCGTTATAGATAGGTTAACCAGATGGAGAAATAGGTAACAGATCCTGAATTAAATTGGCGAATGTGACTAAATTATTTTCACTTTTCGTTTTCATTTTTTTACGCATCACACGATAGCCTACCGCATACGAAGCAGTTTACAGCTCAGTGGACTTCCATCTATTTTGATTTTGGGAACGGGTTTGTAACTTTTTTTAACCGTCATGTTCCCTGACAGTAAAGAACAGCATTATCTTTTAATTTTTGAAAATTTGTTTACCAAATACGCGGAAATTTGGGCTCTGTGGTCAGCCACCGGACTGATTAATAATAATAGTAATTAATAATAATAGATCACAGGTTAGAGGAACTACTGATCTTTAAGTGTTGCTGCCCAAAGGTTTTAGTTATAAATAATGGTACAGAGTCTACCTACCACGCTTAAGCGAACCACGAAAAGTCGAGCGAGTTAATAGAATAATTAAAACAATGATCTTAATCTATGTTAAAATCCGGTTGTAACCTTCGCAATCGGTCTTATTCTATTTTCAAACAGAGTGTGCGTACGCATAAGCGAAAATATCCGAGATACGAACTGCAAAAGTGATTTTATGAAGACATTTGCGAAAGGAACAAGAATAAAAGAAAATAAAACGCGACCTTTTTTATGTCGACCTTTGAAGACAGGTGACGTGGATCAGAGTAGCACCAACCGAAAAAGACATATGTCAATAATTCGTCACCGCCTCTCAGCTTAATGACAATATTATGCTTTCGTTTTTCCCTTTATTTTTCCGTCCTTTCTCGCATCTCTGAGTTTTTAGAAGTTGTAGAACGGTAGCCGTACAAATAAACAGTTACATGTGGCGCCGATCGTCGTAAGGCCCACGAGTGCTTAGTAATAGAGCACTATAGTATAAGATGAGTGCATATTGATCCTCCGAGGAATCGCGGATTTATATCGCGAGGATTCTGTTTTTTCACTTTCCTAACCTATCTCCATGTTATCCTACCGTTTTTTTTGTAGAGAAAAATTTTTAAATCATTCGTTTCATTCATTATCAGCTGCACGCAGAGAAAAGTGTATTGTGTTTAAAATTCTGAAATGTTGAAATTGTTTTTAAAAGTTTCTTTGTGAATATTGAGGACATTTTCTGAGTTTTTGGTCGTTTTATGCTCTTGGAAACAAGTTTTTAAAAATCTTCTTGTTTCTCCAGTATAAGCATCAGGACAATCATTGCAGTGAAACTGATAAACTACATTATTGTTTCCTTATTTTTCTGTATGATTCTATCCTAATTTTATTACATTATTTAAAGACCTGTTGATTATGAATACAGTGGAAATCAAATATTATTAATAAATATTTCTATTGGTTTTACAGTCCTATTAAAATTAACAAAATATACAATTCATCAATTTGTGTTGAGGGAGGATTGTATATTCATTTTATTGAATTTTATAATTTGATGGGCGAGGGTTATATAAAGTAGAATGTTGGGTTTTTCATTTTATTTTAATTCCTGACGATGAACCGTAGCGGTTTGAAATATCGGACAACAGCAGCAGTAATTTCAATTGGGTAAAGGCGGTGGGGATAGTCAGATTGTACTGTACTAATAAAAACAATTTTTTCAGTTAATTAAAATTTTTATTTCAGATTAGTCTACGGAGGTGATATTAAACAAGTTCAGCCTGACAGTCATTATAATTGTTAATTAATTATATATTGATGTGTATTAATATTAATATAAATATATATTGATTAATTGTATATTATTTTTAATTTAATAGCACTGTAAAATCAATAGAAATATTTATTAATTTTATCTGAAAACAGTCGACATAAGCACGATTAATGTATTTGAAATCAAATATTGTTTCAAAATTGAATGTAGATGATTGTAGTTAATTGTACATGATAATGATGTATATGTTAGAGGTTATTGTTTATTATTCTTAGTTTATAGGATTTATGCCTATACTTACTGTTATTTAATCGCATACTAATATGTTTGTTGATAAATTGAATTGGATAATCATTATTGAATAACATATTTACAATTATTTTATTTTATTATGAAAACTTAGATTACATAATTGTATAGCTTTATCACTAAATTGTATATGATATTTTTTTTTTACTGTAAAATTTGGGAAGAAAATCTAGACTATTTGATCCAACTTTTAAGTGTTACGACATGTTTCGGCGGCGAATACTCCACTACAAGCATCAGTTTCGCTTTATAAGGACTCAGCTCATTTCTATCTAAAATAAATCTCAAGTACATTACACTGGAACATTCAAATTTACATTTGTATTCAGTACTAATTCAGCATCTACTACATTCTTCAATACTACTCTTAGTTATTTTATATGTTCTTATTTCCGAAATGTCATAGGACCGTTGGTAAACCCGAATGACATTCGTTAAAACTACCACAGTCCCGATCCAGGAATCGCAAAAGCAGTAAATTTTTTCATTTCTATCTTCCAAAAGAACTTCAAAAAATGCCTGCTTTAGATCGACTTTAGAGAAGAGTATTGCCTTGCGCAAGGTATTAACAATACCATCTATATTAGGTAAAGGATTCACATCTCCATACTATATACGGAATTGATAACTACCATTTGGTTTTTTTAAGTTTTCAAACAATTTGTTTAGTGTTTTTGTTTAGATTCACTAACGAGTGTGTTAAAAATTATTGTCGAGAGAATTTGAATGAATTTGAATTACTAAACTGATAGATTTAATTATTAAAAGTGTTAAGTAAGTTGTATTGTAATCATTTAGCTTTAATAGGTAGTTTAATAGAAAATTTCAAAGATTTAGCAAAAATGTAGAATAAGAAAATTTCGACTTATAAAAAGAAAAAAGAAATTTGGTTTTGTAAGAAATATAAAAGTGTTAATTTCTTAATAATTATTAATATTTGGTCCATAAAATTTACACACACACAGACACACACATATTGCAAATGAGTATGTGTACTTTTATGATAGTGAATGCTTATATATGTACTTTAATAATAGTGAATGCTTTGAGATTTGATCGTGTTTCTGAACCGTCTGCTTGAGAATGTGCCCGAGCATTGTCACGTAAAAGAATGACTTTGCGCCTCTTGCTCGCAATTGCTGATCTATGTTTGATCAATCTCTGTTGCAAATAATTCAGTTGGTGTTTGTGTACCTCGGCAGTGACGGTTTCATTCGGTTTTAACAGCTCGTAGTACAGCACACCCAATTGGTTTCACCAAATGCACAGTGGTGTCGACATGGACAGTTGGCCTTGGTTAATTCGTGGCCATTCGCGCTTAGAATTGTCATAGTAGATCCACTTTTTATCACCAGTCATAATACACCACAGAAAACTCTTCTTTTTTGCCTGGCAAGCAAAGACAGTGCGATGTTGTATCGATTCATAATAGCACTTTCGGTCAAATCGCGATGCATCCATTTTCTTTCTTTATGAATCTTCTATATCGCATATAAACATTTGTCCGCTGCTCGGTCACTGACTGCTAACTTATTAGCGAGTTCTTTCTGCGTGTGAGCTGAGTTTTCGTCCACTAATGCTTGTAATTCACTATCTTCAAACTTTTTCGGTTGTCCAGAACGTTCTTTGCCATTAACATCAGTATCTCCACTTCTAAACCGCTGAAACCACTCTTTACATGTTGTAAACGATGGAGTTTGTTCGCCATAACTTCTTGAAGCAATCGATAAGTTTCTGCTACACTTTTATTTAAATCAAAATAGTACAAAAGGACATGTCGAAAAAACGATTTATCACGATTTATTTTTCACTGATCAAAAAATTATAATGTTTACACAAATGATGGTGCTTGTTAACTGTATTTTATTGGTAAATGCCAAAACTAAAAAATAAGTACTAGATCCAACACATCTGACTTTTCGTACTACTTATATCGCCATCTAAACGTGAAGGTCGGAAACTAAGTTCGCCTCCTAATATGTAAACTACATTTGATATAATTTTTCTCTATTAATTCAAACAAATTTGATTAGCTCAAGCACCAAAATAAATATATTATAATATCTTATTGTTCTAATAGAAATTGTGAATTATGTTTTTTTTTTGTGTTTTGTCTTGAAATTGGAATAAAAGCACTTAAGTAATTAATCATAGGATATCATAGACTTAAAATTTTTTTCTGTTTTACTTTTATTTAAAAAAAAATTCACTTGAGAAGCGGCTGATAATAAAAATGGTAGAATATTTCTTTCTTGATCCATTCTCTGATTCAGCCAGGAAATAAAGAGGGAAAGACCAGAGAAATATTTGTTGATTCGTTCTATCAATACATTAGATCCAAATTGATATTTCACATGAATTTCTCCCTTTTAAGAATATCTTTTTTCTTTTCTTCCTTATTTTTCTGAAATAAAGACAGGTAGTGTTTATGAAATTCAATAGTATATTTCTGTAAATTTTGTTCAAGTTTTACTTTTTTTATTTATATTTGATGACTTTTTGAGTTTATGACAATAAATTAAATCAAATAATTAACATTAAATCAAATAATATACTCGACAAAGTAATTTTTTGTCACTTGCGATAGCGTTCAATCATCAGACATGCAGTGTGTGCACTTTCCATAAATTAAACTTTCGATATAAACTCAATTTCACATAATTTTTTCAAAAAATTTCAAAAAACAATAAAATAATTTTATTGATTAAATTATTTGCTTTATAAATAAATAGAATAATATCTATAATTAATTACTAATAATTAAAACAGGTATAAGATAAAAAAAAATATTTTTGTAGTTGTCTCATCAATAATGTTGTCATAATTTAAATAGTGAAAATTATGTTTAAAAAATGTGTACTTATTAGTTTTTTGTTGAAACGTTGAAAGAAGAAGGAAAACAATAGATAAATAGATAGATAGATAGACAAACAGATAGATATATTAAGGCTTTACATTGATTTTCAAAGCTTATATAAATGCAGTACCAAAATTATTTCTTGTGCCCCTCTCCTCTATTTCATCAGAATTTTATTCATATCCCACTTGGGTCGTCTAATTTTATGAACATAATACAGAACATTTTATATAAACTATAGGTATAATTTCAATTGTTTCTCTTGAAATCTAAGGATAATAATATATCAGGTATGTGAATAAGTCTTTCCCGTTTTTTTTTTTTCAAATTTTGAGCCTCTATTGTGAAAAAATGGTTACAAATGAATTATTGAAAGTATTGGCCATCGCTAGCTACAACTTTTTCCCATCTTTCTGGCAACATACGAATCCCGTTGCGAAAAAATTCGACCGGTTTGGCCTCTATCCAGTCATCCACCCATTTTTTGGCTTCCTCGTAGGAATGGAAGTGCTGGTCAGCCAGGCCATGCGTCATCGATCTGAAGAGATGGTAATCAGACGGAGCAACGTCTGGACTATACGGTGGGTGGGGTAGGACTTCCCATTTAAGCGTTTCTAAGTATGTTTTCACCGGCGGTGCAACATGTGGGCGAGCATTGTCATGTTGCAAAATAACTTTGTCGTGCCTGTCGGAGTATTGTGGCCGTTTTTCTCGCAGTGCGCGGCTCAAACGCATCAATTGTCGTCGATAGACCTCGCCTGTGATCCTTTCATACGGTTTCAGAAGCTCATAGTAAACCACACCTAGTTGGTCCCACCATATACAGAGCATGAGCTTGGCGCCATGAATATTTGGCTTGGCCGTCGATGATGATGCATGGCCGGGTAGTCCCCATGATTTTCTTCGCTTCGGATTATCGTAACGTATCCACTTTTTATCGCCAGTCACGATACGATGCAGAAAACCCTTTCTTTTATGTCGCTGAAGCAGCTGTTCGCAAGTGAAAAAACGCCGTTCGACGTCTCTCAGCTTCAGTTCGTACGGCACCCAATTTCCTTGCTTTTGGATCATTCCCATGGCTTTCAAACGCTTGGAAATGGTTGTTCGGTCAACTCCCAATGCTTCAGCAAGTTCTTCTTGCGTTTGACAAGAATCTTCATCAAGCAAAGTCGCCAATTCTCGATCTTCAAAGATTTGCGGCCGCCCGGAACGCTCCTTGTCTTCCACGTCGAAATCACCGCTTTTGAAGCGTCGAAACCATCCGCGAACACTTGAATCATCGACACAACCTTCTCCATAAGCCTCCTGAAGCAATCGATGCGTCTCGGCAGCAGATTTCTTCAAATTGAACCAATAAAGTGAAACTTCCCGCAAATGACGTCGACTCGGCTCAAATTTCGACATTTTCACGATATCAAAAATTTATGATGCGAAAAAATTTTAACTAATGTGTTAGTATGGAATTGTTGACATATGAATAAGCTTTGATTATGACATATGTAACCATTGAATACTCGCACAGTATTGGTGGCGCCATCTCTTACAAAAAACGGGAAAGACTTATTCACACTCCTAATAATAAATACCATACATACTCTGCAAATTACATCTTATTCAATTTTATAATTTAGTCGATAAATTTAATTCATGGTTGTCTTAATCCTTTATTTATTTATATATTTGTTAAATTAGTTTACTTTTTCAAATATTTTCGAATTTTTTTCTATTTTTTTCTTTCATTATTTTATGTAATATTTATTGTTTTTTGTTCATAATATATTGTTCATAATAATAAACAATTTTAACTTGAGTGACAAGATGCGAGCGATATAAAAATTATTTGTACGAGACAACATTATTTAAAACTTATACGTTCTTTATTCATAATTAAGAAAATAATAAATAATTTTGATTTATTTATGTAAAGTTAGTTGAGTAAAAAATATATATTCATGAGATATATAGAAAATTATCAAGACACTTATATGAACATCAATATGATTGTTAAAATAAAAAAAACGCTTTGCGTTATTATACATGAATTAAAAATTTTACTTATGTCGACTGTTCTGAATTAAATTAATAAATATTTTTATCGGTTTTACAGTATTTATACAATAAAATATACTAATATAATGACAGTCAGATATTCCTAGTTTATAATAATCCCCAGAAAATTGAAAATACAAATTACTAATAACAAATAAAATAAAAAAATCAATTAAGTTAAAAATTAAAAATAATACATAAAATATAATCTATATTCTATGTTAATAAAGGATAACCTGATTTTCTCCACAAGCTTAAATTTAAATTTACTTTTCATTCCCGACGTTTCGAGCAGTTCCAGTTCATCTTCAAGGACTAAACTCTAATAAAATTTACTTAACTCTAACTTTTTTATTTATTTTTTATTTAATTTAATTTTTATTTTACTTTTTAGTAGTAATTTCTATTTCAGATTGGATGGATGGTGGTGATTATAAATAAGGACTATCCGACTCTCATTATCCGAGGGTGGATTGATAAGTTTTCGGCCTGACCAAGAGATGGTGGGACTAGGCCTACGTTGAGGTGGCGTTGTATATTACTATCCTTAGATAGCTTGTAGCTATAGTTTCAGTTCGATTGCCACGTTAGTTTAGGTTTGATACCACGCTGAACAAGACGCCTTTGTGTTTTTCGTAAAAATGGAAAAGCTGGAAAATCATGCTGTCATCAAATACTTTTATTTGAAGGGGTTAACGCCGAAGGGAATTAAAGAATAGATGGACTCAAGACTGGGGACATCCTCCCCATCATATTTAACCGTTAAGCAGTGTGTGTGTGTGTGTGTGTGTGTGTGTGTGTGTGTGTTTTTAGTAGGCGTAGGCAGAGTAAGCTCTGCACTAGTGGCCTCTCGAAACCAGCATCCCGTCGGAACTATCCGGGAATATTACTTCGGCGAGGCTGTTAGTTAGCCTATACGGCTCCTCTTCTTATGACATTATCCTACGTCCCCCATCCACACAAGTGATCAGGGGTTCAGTGTTCGTCTTATGCAACTTAAAATAGAATCAGCTAGACTAATTCATCCTGGGCCATCCGCCTAATTCTATCGGCATTTTTAATTTTGGTCATCACCTCTTTTGCGAATCTGGCTACTGCCTTCAAGTTTTCAGAAGATTCCAGCATTATTGATAGGATGCTCTCTGGTCTTATTGGCTTATTGATGGTCTTCATCAAGTGCTCACGTTGTGTTCTAAAACGAGGGCAGCTCACTAATATGTGCTCGGGATCCTTAACCAATGTCGGACAGTTGGGCCAGAAATCATTATTATACAGATGAAAACGGTGGAAATAGAACTTAAAAAAACCATGTCCAGTCAGCAACTGGGTTAGGTGGAAATCTAGTTCCCCGTGTTTCCTATTGATCCATCTTTGTATGTCTGGAAGGATACGATAAGTCCATCGGCCTTTGTTAGAATTGTTCCATCGTTTTTACCATATTTCTATAGAACGATGACGTTCCATGTTTTTAGGACCTTATAGAGAATCCACTGCGGCCTTACATATGTTGTGCAGCCTAGCCAGTTCATGCAGCTACATCGAAAGGAAGAATTCCGGCAAGTACCTCAGCAGCGTCGGTGGATACTGTCCTGTAACCACTCATAATACGTATATCGGAGCGGCAATGGGCCGCAATGGCCAGCTCACAATACGATTTAATTCCACATGCATGATGCCAGATTGGCGCTGCATACATGCTCACAGAATTAACAACATAAGCTAATAGCTTCCTCTGGCGTGGGCGTGGGCCACCAATGTTAGGCATGAGCCGACACAAGGCAGCTGGAACTCGTTGCGCTTTTTCACCATATATCTTTAGATGCTCTTTGATGTTTAACCTTGCATCAAGCTGTACACCCAAGTATCGTAAAGATGGCCTACAACTAATGTGGCAGCTACGAACTTTAAGAGTAATACTATCTATCTTCTTACGACTGCTGACAAGAACTACTTCTGTCTTGTGCTCCGCTAATTGTAGACCAGCCGACTTAATCCATCTACTGATGTTGCTGATTGCCTCATTGGCATTTTCAGTGAGTTCATCAAGGGTCTTAGCCGTCACTATTAGTGCGATATCGTCGGCGTAGCCTACTGTTATTGAACCAGGCGTTTGTGGAATCCTCAATACGCCATCATACATAATATTCCACAATATAGGTCCCATAACCGAGCCCTGGGCGACTCCCGCAGTAACCTTATGCGATTCAATGCCTTCATCCGTTCGGTATAATTTTATCCTAATCTCAAAGTAGTTGGCCACGACATTCTGTAGATAACCAGGTACTCCGAATTCTTCAGATGGCCTGGTGCACCATACTCTAAACACACTTCTGATATGATAGTGGCGAACACTTCACAGTCTAGCGATCTGATGTTCCATATCTGTGTCGGCATCCACTCATTGCAGTTGTTCTTCACTTTCTTCTCTGCAATCTCGTACAAGATCGCCTTGTGATCACTGTGAGTGTAAAGGTCTCTCCAATTAAGGATCCACTGAATCAAGGCATTACTGGAGAATGTTACATCAATGACTGATTGTTTATCTCACCTCATGAAAGTGGATTCCAATTCCTTATTAACCACGTGGGGTTGAAGGGAATTAAGGCGATCAAGCGGCATACTACCTCTGTTATTTGTTGAAGTGCTTCCCCAGGCTGTGGATCACGCGTTAAAATCGCCAGCGATTAATAATGGTTTCTTATGCATGGCCTCATCAACTAATTTAGCTACGAATTTCAAACTGCTTGTCTGTCAAGCTTGGAGGAGCATATACACTAAAAACGTATATTTCTTGTATTTTAGCGCAGGATATCAATTCGCTCCGATGACTAGATTGCTTTAGTACCTGTCTATTTTGACCAATCCAGAGGGCCGCTCTATTGCTTGTATCACTTATGCAGCGCTGTGGTCTGTCCCTGTCACAATATGGTTCGGAGATTACAGTAATGTCTATTCTTAGCTCCTTGATTGTCTGTTTCAGCAGGTCGTGGGCCGCTACGTAGTGGTTAGTATTCAGTTGGAGTATTCTCATGTTTTATGACTGTTTAAAAACTCCACAGTGATCGGACACTTATAGCTGTATGCTGGATGGTTAATCTCCTTTTTTCCTTCACATTTACAGAGTAAACAGCAGGGCTCGTTTACACACAACTTGGATAGATGGTCTTTTCCACCGCAGTACCTGCAAAGATTAGTTCTGTTAGGGCCCGAGCACACGGCCGCTAAGTGGCCAGTCTGCCAACACCTGAATCAACGCCTGATTTCTGTTTTTTTCGAACTCTGCAGCTGATCCATCCGATGCGAACATGCCTTGCACGTAGTAACTCAGCTGCGTGGCTATATGGTACAGACACCACCGCCATATGAATACTCCCCATAAGTTTGCCGCAAGGAACGAGCGATTAGCAGGTTAGTCTCCTTTAGTTCGAGGTGTGATTTCAGAGCCTCTAAGACTTCATCCTTTGAAGTAACCTCATCTACATCTTTAATCTCCAATGTAATCAGATTAGTCAGCACCGAAGTGGATGCGCTATAGCCATCTTTAGTTTCAACAATGCGAGCCAACTCATATGCATTTTATTCTAACTGAAGTACCAGGGCATCGCTTGCATTTCTTGCGTATCCTGTTAACCTTATTCTTCACATGAGATAATTCCTGGTCATTCCTTATTTGACGCAGTACCTCCGCGTATGTAACTCCTTCATTGGCCTTAAGCAAGATGTAATTAGGTCTATTTCGTCCAGTAAGCCTGCGTGCACTAGGTAATTCTTTATCTTTACCTTTGGGCTTCTTGCGATTGGTGGTCTGCCATTAATTTTCTTTGGCCTCAGAGTTCCTTGTAGGTACTCCAACTGCTTTTGATGGTGTCCTTAAGCCCAGTGATGGTTCTTTCGTCTGTTTGCTACCTACTGTGTTAGGATTGGACTCTAGACCTTCGGCTGCGCTTCGTTTGGTATCAGAGCATAGACTCGATGTTCCCGGCAAGCGAGAGCGATGCGGGATCATACTTCGGCAGATAGGCGTTTCAGCGCATATATTGTGCGTAGACCCTGCAAGTGCACCGCATATTGGACGTTGTAGCTGCATTATTTTGTGAGGGCGCATTTAAGGATGTCGCTGCCGCATGTTTTTCATATTGGAATTATCCTTCTCCGTTTAATAGAGGGAGCGCGGGCGGAGGGAAAGCCGTGAATTCCCTCCGTGTACACTTTGGTCAGGAAACATGCAGTCCCGATGGCCAGCTATATGTAGGGATAGCACAGATGTGTCGGCCTTCCTGCTTCGTTCTCGCGAACGCCTGGGAACATCGATTATTTTTTGGTTATCTATAGTTTATAGAATGTAAATGTTGTTCTCGACGTAGGTTTTTACCTATAGGGTTTTCCTGCGTCGCGGGTAAATACCCGAGCAAATGCGGGAACAGTGTAGAATCAACATTAAAACTGTGCGACGTCTGTAAATCCGTGAATTTAAGAAAAGGTCCCTGGTCCACGTCTTTTATGGCATTCCGCTCTTGGGCAGGGTCGGAGGTTTTGGATGCATAAACCTCGCTCGCGCTCGCGACATATGTTTCAGCTTAGGTGGAGCTAGAGACTATCGCAGAAATTTATTGAACCTTAAAGATCTAAAAGGCGCTTGAATTTTAACATCTTGCGTTGGGAAATAAGGACCTGGGGAGGTGGAAAAATTTAGGCGGCAAAACAACCATGAGCGCAGTTTTCACGGATTTTGCGGACAGTCTTTTACGAGTCTCGGAGCTGAAAACTTCGAGGATTGTATAGAGCTATTTTAATATATATTTTGTGTTTACTGTGAATCTTGTGGTTTGTTTGATTATCTATTTACTCCAATTCCTTTATAATCCTAGATCTCCTTGAATTAAAACAAATATTTCAGTATATTTAGAATTTCATAAATTTGAATACTCCAGACGCGATCCCGCCCAGGAGAGCGGCTACACTCGGCGTAGTCTGAGTCAACACTTCATGAGTACCGGAACGGTGATACTGTAACAGATCATCCTCTGCCATACTGATGCATTTGTATGAGGCATTAATAGAACGAGCAAGCAAGATCCTTAATGGTCTTGTGGACGTTATGCCTATCTTTCACAAAATCCAACAGTTGGCTGATCTTCTCACCAAGTCGCTCCAGATGATTGTTTTTGCGCGTCATGGAGATTTCTCGATCCGTCATTTCTTGATCCGCCATGACATCTCCCTTAGTACTCAATGTACTGTCTATGATGATGTTTGATTTGCCCTCCCCAGAATCCGAGGGGCTACCACCGATCATAGAGGCTTGCACTCTATCGGAATCGGTGAGGAGATTTACCGGTCTTGCTGGAGTTACTCCCTGGGGCATATCCTTGTTTATACCAAACATTAATCAGAATTGGCTTTAAATTCGGGAGGCCTTCCCTATTAGCTTTTTCTCTCTGCCCTGAGTATTTTCTTTCCTCAGTGCCCTCTACAACTTGTAGCGAGCCATCCCCTATCCGCAACCTGGGGAGGCACCAGATGGGAGACAGCAACAAAACTCCACACTGGGTGTGTGTGTGTGTAGATATGCACACATATATGCGAATTTAAATCAAACACTGGATGTCGAGCTGATGCTTCTTATTGCTGCTCGTCTCCTAGTAACCCACTTGACTTTGTTCTGCACATAACTATATATATATATATATATATATATATATATATATATATATATTAATAAATATTTCCATCGGTCTTACAGTACAATATAAATTAAGATTAATACATAATAATATCAATACATATCCATATCAAAATTAATACACATATATATGCATATCTCTCTTTTTCTCTCTTCTCTCTCTCTCTCTCTCTCTCTCTGTGTGTGTGTGTGTGTGTGTGTGTGTGTGTATAAATATATATATATATGTGTGTATATATATATATATATGTATATATATATATATATATATATATATATATATAAGAAATTTCTTGTGACAAATGATATGCTACTCCGCTACTTATTTCATAAGAATATTATAAAATATAAATTTTGTATGGATCATTTATAATTTACATATTTAACTTGTGCTACTATGGTCCTGATTATACTGGAACAATCGATAAAACAGAACAGGATTTTTCGTTCACTTCGAGTTCCGTAAACTTCCGCAGTATATTAAAAATCAGGCGCTGCAATCGATTTGAACTTTCGTCAGAGGTATGGAGCACTTTTAAACCAGATAGATTCTTTAGATTTTGAAAATGTAAATATTTTGGAAGAAGGTATTAAAAATAAATATAGAAGAGAAACTCTTGAAAATACTCAGATTTTGAAGAATCCCAATATTTTAAATTTAACGTTAGAGTCAAGTAAATTGGACAACACTTATCATTCCTTATTAATATAAAATTTGTAATTCACATTTAAGTTAAGAAAAAGGGGGTCCTATAAATGTTATACTAATAAATTTTGAATGGGGATGGGGTATATAAAGTAGCATGCTGGGTTTTTCAATTTAGTTTACTTCCTGAGGATGAACCGTAGCGGTTCGAAACGTCGGACAAGAAGGTGATCCTAAATTTAATGTGGTAGGGCAGTCAGGTTGTCCGTTACTAACATAGAATAAGTACTTTTATTATTTTTATTTTTATTTTACTTAGTATTGTATTTTTCTTTTTATTTTATTATTAATTTTATTTTATTTTTATTTTTAATTTCCTGATATAATTTATTGAAGTAATAAGTTTTATTTCAGATTCTACGGGGGTGATCATAAACAAGGACAGTCTGACTATCATTATTTTAGCTAATATATGATATTATCAAGACTTTGAGACCGATAAAAATATTTATTAATTATTGTTTTGTTAGTTGTTTTCTTTGAAAATTCAATCACTTTTTTTTGTATTTCGAGGATGAATGGATTTAGTGTTTATATCGTTACGAAAGTTCTTCAGGCTCATTATTGCACTCAATGAATCCGAAAAAATAATCACATTCTGATTAGATTGATTGAGAACAATTTCAACTGCGTTGTTTATCACTATGTATTCTGCTGTGTAAATAGAGGCTAAGATAGTTAAGCTTTTGCAATTTATAATACTGTTATCCTTGATGTAGTAGGCACATCCTACTGTTGTTGAATATTCGGACTTACTACCATCAGTAAAAATTGCATATGCATTTTCTTCTAGGATCAGCGTATCAATTTTTTCATTTCGTTTCCTGCAAGTTTTTAATGCTTCGCCGAATTCGACATTTGTGTTAATTAATGTGCTATGCACGTTGTAATCATATGCACAGTTGTTGTAATGATTTCTAGAGATGATTATATGGTAATAGCGACTTGTATGAATCATACATTGTACCAGAAGTTGCGAGTTGAATGTGTCATTTGCATTTTTGGTACGGTCATAGACCATTCGGCTAATGGTTTCATGGTCGAGAAGATTTTTGTTTGAAAATATTTTGATCAGGTAATTATTGCATAAAATTTTGGAGCGTTTCGTAATTAAAGTTAGTTTAGATTCAGCTAGTAAAATATTTAAAGGAGTGCTTACTCTTTAAACATAAATTAGTCTAATTGCAGCATATTGTAATTTTTCCAACTTGTCTATGAGTGCTGTTTGTTGTGGAAAGTAAACAAAACATCCGTAATCTATATTTGCTCTCACATAACTTTTATATTCAATATTCAATGTTTCTGGGTGGGAACCTCAATAGGTATCTCTTAAAAACTTGATAATATTTAGAGCTCTTTGTGACCTTTTTTTAATTTTTTCAATTTGATATTTAAAAGTTAGTTTGTGATCGAATGTGATACCAAGAAAGCGTGCCGTTTCGCTAGATTTAACTGTTATATCGTTAACTTTTATTTACGTATCTCCTGGACGTATGTTATTCTTTTTGTTAAAATTCAGTAATTTTTCGAAGGTTACTGTTAATAATTGCGATCGACATTTCCAGCATTTTTTTACTTGTGTTTGCTGAAGTTTTACTGCAGTATATCGTAATATCGTCTGTAAATTGTGATAGTATAATACTTTTCGGTAAATTGTGAAATATAAAGAAATTGTAAATTATAAAGACATGGGCTGAGTACTCCATCCTGTACAACTCCTTTATTTGATAGTCTGAAGTTATTATTGCTATTTTCTGTGTATAATTGTCTATCTGATGTAATAAATTTAATGAACTTTACTAGATTGATCGGACAGCCAATACATGCTAGTTTATTCAACAGTAATGTAATGTTGACCTTATCAAATGCAGCGCTAGCATCAAGAAATGCAGTTAGTACGGTTCTATTTTGACTTAAAAATTCTTCTATATTTAGAGTTAAGTTGACTACATTGTCTATTGTGCTTTGTCCTTTACGGAATCTAGACTGACTTTTCGGAATGACATTATTACGTTCTATCCACCACATTAGCTTATTTTTTTACCAGTGTCTCAAAGAGCTTGCACAAGTATGAATTTAGGGCGATCGGACGAATATTTTTTCCATCGGCTTTACTAATGAAATGTAGATAATTTTTTTTTCCAGTTATCCGGGTAACTCTTGGTATGATACATTTCGTTGAAAATGTCCATAATCACATGTTTGTATTTTATTTGGAGCAATTTAATCTATTCATAGTTTATTCCATCGAGACCCGATGCAGAACGCGTATTTTTCATGTTAAGTGCAATATTAAATTCTGTAAAGTAGAAGCTATCATTTAAAAACTCGTTCGTATCACAATGCGGTAGATTCTCAGGATTTGAACTAATCCATGGAGGAGAAATTTTGATATAAGTTTCATGAATTTTATGATTTTTTTGATGATTTTCAGCTGCGTGAACGGGCTTTATATTAATCCATTTATTTTTCAAAATTTTACTAATATTCAATACGTATTTACTGTTAGTGTTAGAGTTTAGATTGCTTGCAAATTTATGAAAGTGATTTCTTTTTTTTTCCTTAAAAGTTTTCGTAGCAATAGCAGCAGTTTTTTTGTATCCGATAAAATGGTTTTCCTGCAGGGTGACTTGATATTTTTTGAGAGCTGCTTTTCTGAGACTTTTAACTTTATCACAGTCTAAATCCCATCATGGTACGGGATTTCTATATGATACGTTATTTATAAAGCGTTTTTTAAACGTATTTGAGCAAATAGCATCAGAAAAAAATTTTGTAAAAAATTTATATTTATCACCTGCAGATAATTCATTATAGTATCTAGTATGAAATTCTGAGTAATTGTTTTCTAGTAGTTCGTTTACCTTATCCCAATTGGTACGCAATGAGTTTAATTTGAATGATTTTCTTCGATAAATGCTTTTAGTAGTATTGATTTCAAGGAGAATCGGAAAGTGGTCTGATTCACAGGCATCGTCGTGTACTTTGTACGAGATTTTTTCTATGACATTAGATGTGCAAAAAATTAAATTTAAGTTAGATTTAGCATTATTATTAGGATGCGTATAAGTAATTGTGTTAGCGTTAATTAAAATCATATTTGAATTATTTATACTTTCTAGAAGCCTTTCACCGTTTTTATCATTTTTTTGACAGTTCCAGTTTTTACGATGGGCGTTGAAATCACCCATGAGTATAGTATTTGAATTTGAATTATTACTATTAATGAAAATGTCGTACCATATTTCTTGTGCTAGTAATTTACCTGAAGGTTTATAACAAACTATAATATAATATCCGTATGCGGCTTTGTTTTGTTATTCTTATCGCGGCAATTTCAATAGATTCTTCCAAAATATTGTTGTCAGCAAGCTTGTGGTATGCCAAGCTGTTACGTACAAGGATTCAAATTCCCCCACCTCTTATTTGTTATCTGTTTTTCTGAAAAGTTCGAAAACCATGAATATGAAACTCATTATTTGGGGAACTATTACATGATAACCACGACTCGTCACATGCAAACACGTCAGTGCTTTCTAGAATTTTGTCAAGTTCTTCTTTCTTTGAAGCGATACTACGAGCGTTCCAAAATAAAATTTTTAAATTTTTATTATCCATCATAATTGATTTTATTTATTAATTCTTGTTGAAATGTATATATCTTATTGTCATTTAGAATTGTCTATATTGTTTTCGGATTGACTAATATTAATCATGAGGAGCTTTTTGCTTAATTCTTGATAATCGATTTTTTAGAGTACCGTCATTTATGAGCGAGTATGTATCATTAAGTATTCGAATTAATTCTTCCAAATTATTAGTGTGCCCTAGCGCTATTTTCAAGATGTTTGTTTGATCTTTCGATATTATGATAAAGCTTCAAAGTTGACTATACTTAATTTTATATTTACTTTGATTTCCTTGCATGATTTCTTTCATTGGTTTAATGTTATCTAATTTAATATTTTGGTTCTCTATTTCTGCTAGATCTACATTAGTTTTAGGCATTGTGTTGTTTTCTATGTTATATTCTATTTCTGTCATTTTTTCGGTGATAGAATCTATTTTAATTTTTTTGGGCCCTTCTTGCTGTCATAGTATCACGGGGTGTCTTGGTTGATAAAATTGGCGTTTTTTTTCATATTTTCGTTAGTTCAGCTGATATTTACTGTTCTCCAATAGTTGATAAATTATCTGAGATTGTAGATGCTGCAGCTATTCTTTTTATAGGTTTGCGTGAATTTAAATTCTCTATTGCTGACATCGCTTCTTTTGAAAATAGAGGGGGGAATTCAATATTGGTATGCGTCGCGTTATTCGTACATGATTTTGCTGAGTGCCGATTTGCTTACACTTGAAGCAGCTGATCGCGACCGTGCTTAAAAATATTCTGTAAGATGTGTTCTTATGTATAATTAGAACTTATTCAGGTGGGTTTTTCTCGTCCTCCTTCCTGATGTATAGCTGACGACGAAATGAGAGGATGTGCGCGCGATTCGGTTTAGTTGAACTGGCTCTAATGGGAGTTATAGATGACATGATAGCTATACCTTTGTTTTCCAATATTTCTACAATTTTTTTATTTGGAATAATCGGATTTAGGTTGGATATTACAACTTTTTTATTACCGTCTGTGTAAGGACAAATATTTATTGTGTGATCGGTAACTTTAACTTTTTTCTGTAAAAGCGTGGCTGCAACGCTTTTATCAGATAAAAATGCGCATACTCTGCCACCTGAAATTTTCCAAATGTATCTTACGTTGTTTAAATTTGTGAGCTCTTCTAATCCGTCTAAGTAGTCGTCTATTGTCGTATTTTCAATTGTCTTCATTACGATTGCTTAATGAAGATTATTGTTTTAATTACGATGGCCCCTGTTATCAGAAACTATTTTCAAGTTTTTTCCTTACAACTGTAGAAGCAGTTGTAAGGTTTGTCTAACAGTAGATTGATAAGCGAAATTAAATAGATTGTATCAATTATAAACACAAGAGCGCTGTTTGTTTACACTTTCACATTCCGCACTCGCGAAACACATCTGCCTTCTTCGACCGTTCGAACAAGACTCTGATATATATGATTTGACTGACTATTAATAACGAAATATATTTAAAATATCCATTTACAATCGATATAATCAGTTTATCGTTTAAAAATTGGGCAAAAAATGAGTTAAAAATACTTAATTTTTGAAACAATTAAAAATACAAAAATTAATTTGTGCTAGCTCGAAGTATATTTTTTTATCTTTTAAAAATAACAATTGGGTGTATTAAATCATAGAACAATATGAAAAAATTATATCAGATGTCTTTTCGAAGATAAAGTTTTTGCTATCTGGCCGTTTGTACTAACGTTTTTTAGAAGCTGAGATATATTGAATAAAAGTTTGAGGCTTTATTAAGCGTATAGAGATTTCCTGGCTAAATAGGAGAGCGAAATTTTAGCTAGAAGAGATTTTCATCAAGCCTTCAAAGAAGATACATTCCTATAATTAAAAGCGTCGGCTTTTAATTTTCATTTGAAAGTTTTTTATTTTTATGCAATGTGTACTGTGTGAAATGTAAATAGTTTCGTTAAAGATTCTCTTTGCAAAAAGCTAAGTTTTGTTTTCTATTCTCACAATACCAACTATATAATACCGCACTATTTAAGATAATCACTATATCAATCAGTATAACTTTAATAGTTTAGTGATTCGTACCGATTTTTATGTAAAATCTTACTGTTCGAATCATCTGTTTGTTCTTGTGTTTTCACTGTTTTTCTTAGATTAATATGCTTTTTTTTACAAACCAATCTAACAATTACTTATAATTAGTCTTTTTTTATTTTGAAGCCAATTCATTAAGTTTGAAATTTCAAATATAAATTATGTTTATATATTTACATTATAATTTTATTGTATAAGAAAATTAATCTTTATTGTTGTAAATATGAATATTTTTTCTGTCCTACAATACTAGTTAAGTTAAATTTTTTCCACTTGTTTGAGATATATAGATAATTATATTAGTGTATTACGTACTGATTCAGCAGCGATATCTAGTAGCTACTGATTGTTAGTAAAATAAAATTATTTTCATAGTGAAACTCAATGTTTACACTGAGGAAATCTGTGAAAAGTTCAATGATTGGGTTTCAGAGAGTAACTTATAATCAAGAAATTTAAACATGTTACAATTGATATTTCGTCAGTTTTAAATAAAGATAATTATTCTAAGTGTTTTGCTGTATAATAAATGAATATAAAGTCAAAGCCACCAACCCACTAAAGCTATATAAAAATAATCTTTCACATAAAAAGTGAAGATTGAATTGGCATCAGCTGACGTATACCATATGTAGCGCCTGTTTGCAGCGAATGAAAATTCATTATCCAACGAATCTTATATGTGTGAAAATCGAATAATAAGTAACGTTCGATCGGCTTCTCCCTCGATTCTGCTCAACTTAATCCATGCGAGTATCACGCGCCGGCACGCGTAGAATAGGCACATGCATTTATCCGACTGTGCGGACTTTTATTCATAGGACAAAGCCGTGAATTCGATGATGTTTGCTGAACCAGATATTAACTGTATCCTAGGTGAAGCCGTCGGTGGGTTCTGGATATTATGATCTTTCTTCAGGCACAATTAGTAATCCTCGGCACGTGACTCTGACACGTGCCTGGGTTAGCTCTAGCTTTCAGATCCCCTATTATACTAGCAGCTGAACTGACTTGAATTCACATATCCCGCAAAATGATCAAGACGACCGCTGGCCAGCTTCCTGTGATTTTCCGAACAGCAAGAAAAAGCTATTTTGATAAATTTTTCACAGGCATACTTCTTAAAAATTTCTATATTATGAAGTTCTAGGCAGTCCGACACCTACACCAAAGCTAAATGCTCTTTGACTCAATCATACCTATACATTTTTATAAGCTGGCTTTCACCATATTGCATGCAATATTACTTTAAATATTTCATAAAATTACCGCGGCATTTCGATCACAGCACAATCGCTGTGTAATAAATTTTATCGCAATGTTTCCACAAGATTGTTGTCATCAAAATATCAGAACCTTATTATGAATTTGTGATATTAAACATATATTGCTACAATAATCTTATTTATAATATGAACATATACTAATTATATATATATATATATATATATATATATATATATATATATATATATATTATTTTATACTATTTCTTAAATGCAGTTAGAATAAATTACCGGCGCGTAAATAATACAAAAACACTTATAAAGCATAGAACTTTTATTTAATTAAAATTACTGTTAAATAGACATGATTTTAATATCTGCAAAAAAAGATGTGTTTTAGCATAGTAAGAATTATAAACACATCTCACGTATTTTATAAAAAATTTATATAAAATATTTTTTTAAATTCAGTAAAATAAATAGACAAAAATACATACACTAACGTATTAAAACAATGGATAATTAAAACAAATAGCTAAGTGCATTTTATATGTATCTCTATATATAACAGCATGTACAGTTTACACAAATATATCTAAAACTCCAAAAATAATTATAAATAAATAGTTTTAACGGAAATGAAGCTTAATAAAGTAATGAGATCATTTACCAATAACCGAGTTTATTTTCACATCATTTGGTCCACGCGTGGACTCAAAAAAAGAGTTAATTATCTTGAATCATCGATGTTTTTAGGTGAAAATCCTTCTGCTATTTTTTCTGATAATTCATTATTATTAAAAAACTAGGTATGAACGTGCCAGGCCCGTTTCCACAAAGCTTACACTGTTTTTTTTTAATAATTAATTTTTGCATGAAAAATTTTTACAGTCTGTACAGTAATGTCAATAAATGAAGCTTTATTGGTCGATAACTTTCAATTTTATAACTACGTATGTTTTGAATAGTCAAAAATATAAATACATATAATTTATAATTTATTATGATTGAATTATAGATAACAATTATATATAAAAATATATTATTTATTTATTAGAATAGATTATATAATATTTTTTTGAAGGATTGTGATTTAAGAATTCAATTTTGGCCCTCCAAGAAATAGGAAAACATCGTTTTGGTAAAAGTTTCCGAAAAATTCGGATGACAGGAATCCAACTTGGACCATTGACTAACTTCAATTTGGCCAGTAAAGTCCGGTATTTAACTATAGTAAACAATCAGATGCCCTTATTGCCTGAACCCAAGCTACTTTATATATATAATTGTTTTTATATCTTAAATTAAAAATTTTAGAACTTTTAGAAATAATTTTTAAACCATATATAAGCGAAAATCTGACATTTGAACCAATTGAAAATAGTAATCTTTTGATTGATTAAATAGTATATATATGTGCTTTAATCTTGTATATAAATGTCTATTATATTTATTCCTGTAGACAAGGCTTTAAAAACATAATTTTGTTACTATGGATGTTTTGCCATTCGTTCGGTTCGTACAAGAAATTATGTGACAATTTAAGTACTACTCAAGATATATTCATTTTCTTTGCATATTCTTTCGGAAGATTTGATTAATCTATTCCAAATGCATTCTAATTTAAAGTACGCAATTAATGAACAGTAAACAATTTTCATTATGATTATGTATTTTTACCTTAGAGTCTAGATATTTAAGTTATTTAAGTTCTTTAAAAGTATATTATTTTAGCCTTAGAGTATATATATTTAAATTGAATCTTGGATTTCTTCACCTATAAATTTTGCGGAAACGGGCCTGGTAAGTTCATACCTACTTTTTTTTTATAACAATAAATTATCAGAAAAAATAGCAAAAGAATATTCACCTAAAAACACATACATCAAACTCGCCTAACTATTTTACTTTTGTTAAAAGACATTTTATTTTGCAGATTTATTGAAGGATTAAAGCCATGGAATGAAAAGAAGAAAGGAATATATAAAATAACATATATATTTGTAAAGGGCAGGTAATTTTTAACAATACTTTTCTATTAATAATAAAAATACTTTTCTATTAATAATTAATAATTAATTCTATTAATTAATTAATTATTTATAAATTATGTGTAAATAATAAAATGAATATACTATAACGATGATGATGATGATAAAATATTTGAATTAATAATTCTAATTATAAGGTTTATATTTTAAATGATAATTCAAATTAGTCCATAGTACTACAAACTATAAATAACTTATTATCTATAAATGTATATCCAATATTAGATAAAATATTAGAATTAATAATTCTAATTATGGGGTTTATATTTTGAATGATCATTAAAATTAGTCCATAGTTTTTAATTGATGTATAATATAAATCTTATGTAAACGACAATTGCACATCAATAATAATAATAATATAAATCTCCTTGTTCAATTTTTTAACTTGAAGCAAAATGTGCAAATGTAACTTAACTTTAAAAAAGTAATCACTTCATTTAAAACTGGAGAATTTAAACTTGACGGTAACTTTGATTTGATGAAATACTGGTTTTTGTTTTCATATCATCTCCTGCATCATCAGGCATCATTTTATATGTTATGTGTTTATTTATTATATTAAAGCCTCTTACTATACTATGTATTAAAGCATCTTACTATACTATACGTATGTCTTACTGTTGAACTTTTGCTACAGTTTGAACAATCTGATTACTGTGTATTTACTATTACTATATCTATACTATTTACTATTCTATTATTATATCTATATATATATATATATATATATATATATATATATATATATATATCATATCATATCATATCATATCATATCATAATATTATATTATTATTATATTATATTATATTATATTATATTTACTAATTTATAAAGACAAAGCGTGTTTTTGTTTGTACACGATAACCGATAAAACTACTGAACCGATTGTTCTGAAATTTGACATATAGATGCTATATTATCGCGGGAAGGACATAGGCTATGTTTTTTTATGGAAAATGATTTTACTTTCATCAATAAATTAAGTTAATGCTTTTAACCATCAGTTTCACCAGCGGCCACTAGGTGGCGTCTTGAATCACGAACATCAACTCAAAATAGTCCACTTAAAGTAATAATACCAGGCCAGCACAAACGAATGTTCATATCCAACTTTGGGATCCGTATCCTAAAGGAGGCGTGACATTAGTCGGTATTACTTTTTTTGTGACGACAAATTATATTTTTATTTTTATACATTCTATTAACATCAGAAGTGTGATAAGAAACATTGTTTTTTTAGTTCGAACAAAAGAAACGATGGCAAATAGGAGTTTTTAGCAACAATCTCGAAACTATGTATATATAAATAATATATATCGTCACTTCTGCATAAAAAGGCAAATCCATCGTCCGCTTAAAAAATATGTTATGCTCATACCAACATTTTTCTTGAATTTCAGTTGGCATCACTACGAACATATTCACCGTTCTTAATTGCAAAAACGGAAAAATAAAAATATATATTAGGAGTGTGAATAAGTCTTTCCCGTTTTTTGTAAGAGATGGCGCCACCAATACTGTGCGAGTATTCAATGGTTACATATGTCATAATCAAAGCTTATTCATATGTCAACAATTCCATACTAACACATTAGTTAAAATTTTTTCGCATCATAAATTTTTGATATCGTGAAAATGTCGAAATTTGAGCCGAGTCGACGTCATTTGCGGGAAGTTTCACTTTATTGGTTCAATTTGAAGAAATCTGCTGCCGAGACGCATCGATTGCTTCAGGAGGCTTATGGAGAAGGTTGTGTCGATGATTCAAGTGTTCGCGGATGGTTTCGACGCTTCAAAAGCGGTGATTTCGACGTGGAAGACAAGGAGCGTTCCGGGCGGCCGCAAATCTTTGAAGATTGAGAATTGGCGACTTTGCTTGATGAAGATTCTTGTCAAATGCAAGAAGAACTTGCTGAAGCAGCACTTCCATTCCTACGAGGAAGCCAAAAAATGGGTGGATGACTACTTGAATACTTTCAATAATTCATTTGTAACCATTTTTTCACAATAAAGGCTCAAAATTTGAAAAAAAACGGGAAAGACTTATTCACATACCTGATATATATATATTGTATGTATGTTATAATGTACATATGCTACTGATAAATATTGTATTGTCGTGTACGGGTGGTGGATTACGATATGCCATTGCCTCAAGACGATTTCTATAAGCACTTGTGTGTTCGGATAATAGAATGCAATATCCAGGTGTCTCTGGGCTATTTCTACGGGAAATATTGTATTTAGTTGATAGAAAACGATGTCGAGGTAGGAAGAAATCAACTTCTATGCGAAGATTCATGTTGGAACGGTAAAATACGATATCTAGGTCTTTTCGAACGATTTCTACGGAGAGTATTGTGTTTAGTCGTTAGGAAGCCATGTTAGCTTTCTCGGGACGACTTCTACGGGGACTATCGTGTTTAGTTGGTAGGAAACGATGTTTAGATATGTCCGGACAACTTCTACAGGGAGTTTCATGTTCGGATCATAGAATGCGATTTCCAGGTGTTATGGAACGACTTCTACAGGGAGTTTCATATTCGGACGGTAGAAGATGATGTCCAGGTATGACGGGACGATTTCTACAGGGAGTATCGTGTTTAGTTGATAGGAAACGAACTTCAGGTATATCGGGACAACTTCTACGGGGAGTTTCGTGTTCGGATGATAGAATGCGATTTCCAGATATTTTTTAACGACTTTTACGAGGAATTGCGTGTATAGTTGGTGGGAAACTACGGTAAATTACGGTCAATTATTTATTGAGATATAGATTTGTATATATAGAGTACTTTTTACTTAGATATTATTGAATTGTTTCTGAAATCGATTAATATATTATTTCGGGCGAAACCGAGCCGGGGATGCTAGTATATATATATATATATATATATATATATATATATATATATATATATATAAAGTGCTTCTGACAATTTTCTCTAGTCACATACGGAGTTTTTAAATAGTGTAGCGGCCAGGCCATGCCGGCGGTTCTCAAACTCGTCTTCGTGGCGCTACCACGCCACTTGATAGTGTAAACATATTGTGAACGGATTTGTATAGCATGAGATGAGTTGCATACAAAGTTTGATTATTCATTTGCATAAAACATTCATCTTTGTGAAACTTTTATATCACACGGCAATAATGAGAAAACATTGCAATAAATTGTATTTTATATAAATATTGGTATGTTTGTTCTAAGAATTCTATCGTTAAAAAGATCTCAAAAGTATATAATTTTGAGTTATTCTATGAGAACTCAGTATGAAGTTTATTCCAAAGTTTTGTCAAAAATGTTTTAGAAATACCTATGTATATTATCATAATCCAAAAAGAGGAAGATTGGAGGGTATTTTCTATAATAAACTAAAGAGTAAGAAGATCATCCTTCTTTTATATGACAAGTTCTATCAATTGAGTTTCTTTTAACCCCCGAAGAGGAAGCTCCTGTTCGTGGCGTCGAGGTTCATTCGCAAAGTCACCTTTTCGTCCAGTCCCCGGGGGAGCCGTAATGATCCCTCTCTGCTTACCTCTTTGAGTGATTTTTTGACTCTGTGGAGGGCTTTTGCAGCCGGTCCCGTAAGGGTCAGTTTGAATGGCTCTATTTCGAGGAGTATGCCCAGCGCCGCAGTAGGTGTAGATCTAATCGCTCCGGAGATGCTCCTCACCACCATGCTTCTCAGTTTTTCTAGTGAGTTTCCGGCAGTCAGCAAGGCAATCCTTTCCCACCAGACCAGAGCCCCGTAGGTTAGTCTGGATTTCAGGACAACCTCGTATATCCATTTCATGATATCTGGCTTGAGACCCAACGTCCTGCCTATGGCTTTCCGAACCTGCCACAGACAGGTCGTCAGTTTGCCAGATATAGACTCTAGGTGTTTATTCCATAATAGCTTACTATCAATAATCACACCTAGGTATTTCACTTGCATCTTGAAGGTCAGTGAATGCCCTCCAAGAGTCAAGCCACAATCCTATTCCATTTAAATCTCCTGGTGCAGACTATGACCTCAGTCTTCCTTGGATTAACCGAGAGACCGGTCCGTCTGTACCATCCTTCGACTACTTCAAGGACCCCCTGTAGTACCCCCATTAGGGGATCCAAAAAGAGTCCTCGGGCGATTAGCATTATGTCGTCAGCGTAGCCAATCGCCAGACAACCGATGCTATTCAGCTTATTTAGGAGCTCGTCCACCACGAGGCACCATAGGAGCGGATACAAGACGCCCCTCTGTGGGCACCCTGACCCTACTCCCCCTCGTAGGGTCGTGCTCCCTTTGCTTGCTTCCAGGATACGATTTCCCAACATGTGGTCAATCCATTCTGTGATGCACTGAGGGATATCATGCCTATTTAAGGCCTCCTTGATAACCTTTCGTGACGTGTGATTAAGGGCTTCTTCGATGTCCATAAGGACACCTACGGCAAAACCTTTTGCCTCCACCTGAGATCGCATCTCAGATACGGTTCTATATAGAGCCGTCTCCGTGGATCTTCCGGTGCGGTATGCATGTTGCTCCTTATGGAGTTGATTTTTTCTCAAGGCTTCGTCTCTGATGAATCTATCAATCATCCTTTCGATAGTCTTGAGAATAAAAGATGTCAGGCTGATGGGTCTAAAATCCTTCGGGGACGTATAACCACATTTGCCTGCTTTAGGAATAAATACCACCCTGGTCCCCAGCCATCTTGCTGGGATGTGACCCAGAGTGATGCTTGCTCTCGCCATTCTTGTCAACGGGCCCACAATACAGTTCCAGGCTCTTTGTAGGAAGGCCGGGTAGACTCCATCCGGTCCCGGTGATTTAAATGCGCCAAATGAGCTTACGGCCCATCTGACCATGTCCGGTGTAACAATCTGGTTTGCTCCTATTCGGTTAGCACCCAGTTTAGCGTAACCCGGCCAGTGGTCATTTTCTATGACTGTATCGTCATCTTGTTCAGTATTTCTACTGAAAGTAGGGAAGTGGACTTGGATAAGGTATTCCAAAGTCTCCTCATCCGATTGTGCATAACTGCCATCGGGTCTCTTCAGCGTGCCCAGGACCGCGCCAGGGTCCTTCGACAGAACTCTGCTCAGCCTAGCTGCTTCCTTATCCTCGCATATGCTTTCACAATAGTTTCTCCAGCTTATCTCTCTGGCTGACCTTACTGCCTCTCTGTAGTTGTCTCTGGACGCTCTGTATGCAGTCCAATCAGAATCCCTACCTTTTCTTCTGGCTATCTTCCGGAGGACCATAGTCTTTTCTTTTAGGTAGTCCAGTTTGTTATTCCACCATCGAATCTCGCCCCTGGGTCTCGCCCATTTTGGACGACAATTCTCCTCAAAGGCGTGTTTGATGGCGTCATTAAAGGACTTCGCGACGTTCTCGAGCATTCGCTTGTCCCTGATCGCTGCAGTTAAGTCCTTGAAAGCAGTTTCAACGGACCTTCTGTAGCCCTGCCAGTCTGTGTGCTTAGAATCGCGCAGCCAGGTTGGCTCCTCCTCATTGGGTGTCCCCAGCGAGTATGTTATCAGAGAGTGGTCCAACAGTGTCTCCGCCTCCTCCACTCTCCATCCGTAGATTTTATTAGCTAACCCAGTTGAGCAGATAGTTGTATCTATTACCTGCTCCCTTAGCCTGTTTCCGAACGTTGGGGTGTCGCCCACATTGAGTATCTCGAGGTCTGTGTGCGCAAGATACTCTAGTAGTTTAACACCTCTTGGGTTCGTATTAGTACTCCCCCACACCCTATGGTGCGAGTTTGCATCACACCCAAGGACTATTGGAATATTGTTGATTCTACAATATTCCACTAGTCTCTGCACCTCCCCAGTGGGGTTGTCTTTATTGTCATATGGTAGGTAGGCAGATGCAACAACCATTCGCCCCATCCCTATTACCTCCGCCAAGGCCACTGCTAGATCCCTCGTACAGAAACCGAGCATCGGCACCACATTTACACCTTTTGCAAGGATACAAGCTCTAGGCCTTAGTGCCTTTGAGTCACTAATACAAGCGGCCCTTGACCCTAGGCCCCTGATCATACCTTTCACTATCCAAGGTTCTTGGATTAGCGATATGCATGTTTGTTCCCCCGCCAAACTCCTCAGCATAACGGCCGAGGCGTCTTTGCAGTTGTGCAGATTAATTTGGAGGAATGAGATACCCGATGGAGCCATTTATTGCTCCATCGTTCTCTCGCCCTCAACATTCTCCACAGGCCCACGTTCCTCCCGGTGGCTCACCTTAAAGGCTAACCTGCCCAGGAGGTGCCAGGGTCTGTGGTCTAGCACCGCCAACAACCTGGCGTGAGAATCTAGCATGGTCAGTACGAGGAGATGTTTATCTCCTCCGTCAGCCCTTCCTTCCTCGCCGTCTTTTGTGTTGACGACTTTCCATAGTTTGTTTTTACCCCTGAGGGATGGATTATGCCCCTCAAGCCTTTCCAAGACAGTGGACGGGTTCTCCGGGGGACTCGGATTTCTTTTCTCCCATTTTTTCCCTATATGGGTACAACCTTTCTTGATGTTCGCGTGAAATTTGAGCACGATATCTCCATTTGTGTGTGTTTATCATCTGTTTGTTTACGACGCAAAGTTTGTCTCACGATATTGACTATGGAAAAAAAATTGATCAACGAGTTTGCTTCAAATTTTGTTTTTTCAATGGGATTACGGCTACGGAATCGTTGGAAATGTTGCTGAAGTGTTTTGGAGAGTCTACATTATCGCGAAAGCAAGTATTAAAGTGGCACAAAGCATTGAATGAAGGTCGTGAAGTCTTCGAAAACTTGCCTCATGCAAATCGTCCATCCACCGAGAATCAAGGTGATGCTCATAGTTTTTTTTCGATTACTATGAGGTGGTTCTTCATGAATTCGTTCCAGGAGGTCAAACGGTCAATAAGGACTACTACTTGGCCGTTTTGAGGCATCTACGTGAAGCAATTCGTTGTAAACGACCGGATTTGTGGGCAGACAGTTGATGGTTTTTTCACCACGATAATGCGCCGGCACATTGCATGATTGTGTCTGATTTTTTGGTCAAACACGAAATGAAAATCATCGCTAAGCCATCGTATTCGCCAGGTTTGGCTCCCTGTGACTTTTTCCTCTTTCCGAAACTCAAAAATTCGCTTCGGGGAATGCACCATGAGTCCATAGTCAATATCGCCAGACAAACTTTTTGCGTCGTAAACAAACAACTGATAAACATACACTGATGGAGATATGGCGCTCAAATTTCACATGAATATCAAGAAAGGTTGTACCCATATAGAAAAAAAAATTTTATCGATTCAATTTACGCAGGAGAAATTTCGAACTTAAAAAAATCATTCGTTAGATTTGTATATTTATTTATTGCCTTCAGAATTTTGGCAATTTCTAAAATATCTAATATAAAATATAAATTATATTTATGTCGACTGTTTGAATTTAATTGATCACTATTTATTCAGTCTTACAGTCTTTATGCAATAACTAGTACCTCCATCTCGGCTTCGCCTCAAATAATAATTTAGTCAGTCTATTAAACAGTTCAATAATATCTATATAAAAAATACTCTGTATATAAATCTATATTTCTAGAAATAATTTTACCTATCATTGCTTGTGCATAAAAAGCTGTTATCTCAGAGTCCGCTTCAAAAAGACACTATTTCTCAGACCATTTGTATTATTTCCATTTCAGTTTATATCAGTAATTAAATATTCGCAGGATTTAACTAAAAATATAATATATATATATATATATATATATATATATAGTATTACAGATATACCTGTTCATATTAGGGGCATGGTATCGAGAAAGGAAAAGTTATGTGTACATATTAATATTCATTTAGGTCCATTGTTACTATTCCCATTTCCTTGTAATCAATTTTTTTTGCCAGTTTTGAATGTGATTATCAAATACCTATTTTTTAATCTTTGTAGTACTTTGAAAATTCAATTGCACATTTCTTTTTATAAAACACACGTATGGGATTGTGGTCAGTTCGTCGGCGCGAGCGACGATACCGATTTTTTTGCGGGCTGATAGCAAAAATCCGCCTTTTATTTATTATTTCCAATGCAGTGGAGTGGGCTGTTATAAAGAAAGGGTATCTTAATAAAAAATATTGGAAGGGACCGTTGTAAACGAAGAAAGATTATTTTTATTCACAAGACAATCCGTATATCCAAGCAGTTACGCAAGCGTTAATGGACAGAAAAATAACAACTACTTGTCTTTGCCGTGTTCGATCTGCAGGTAGTTCCGCTAAAAGGATCGATTATAATTATATCTTTTCATGTTGCCAAAGTCAGAAGGGATTTTTTATATAAGACCTATATATATATATATATGTTCGAATGAGGATAGGAGATACGAATAACAACAATATTAACAATAAAGAATAATTGAGTTAAACAAATCGTAAAGTCTTGATGTCGACACATGTCTGTTTTGGACGAGCGGTCAAGACAGATATGATAGCCGCGAGGACTGCCTAGAGCGTCCGAGGGGCGAGTGCCAAAAGTATACACGCACACCATGTGGATTGCACGTGTATTGGTACAGTAACAAATCTGCGGGTAAAACACACATTCCTACACTCTCTCGTTTTGGTTGGAGCTTTGTATTGTACGTAGATGTAAATACGTGCAATTCCACTGGTTATCGTTTTCTGTAATTGTGTTTAATAAATAATCTAGATTCTCATTAATTATATATCGCTTCAATACTTTCTATTTCATTTTCCTTCCAGGAGTTTATTCAGTATCGCTCCATCTTTCTTCCTCTGCCAATGGACCTGTAACACACATATATTTGTTTAGTTATTTAGTGTTAACTGTGTAAGCCTAACGTGTGCGTCCGTTTTCAGTCCCTTGGTAAGTATATCCGCTAATTGATCTGATGGTTGAACCCATTTTATGTCTACGATATTGTCCCGAACGCATTCTTTAACATAATGCTCTTTCCTATTTATCATATATCTTAATCGGTTGTTTCCGTCGATTTTAGCGCAGAACTGAGCGACTTGATTATCGCAATATATGCGCAACGGATCTAAACTGTCTGTTTTTCGCTTAAATACCCATCGCGAATCTAATACATTCGGATTTTTATTTAATTTATACATGAAGTACGTATTGATGTCGGCGAATAATTTCTTTTCGGTCATAGAACTAAGTTTCGAGTTAATGGCTTTAATCCATTCCTTGGCTTCTGATGAGTTTACCGCTTCCCGAAATATCTGAGGGTCTTGATTAATTTTAGCTAACAACGAATGATACCTAATTTCCGTATTGAGTTCGCTTTTGTCACTGTCCAAGGATAATATTGTATCTTTAGTTTGATTTTTAGTCCTGTCGCTGCGTCTCGGTTTCTCATTTATTTCTTTTATCCTTTCTTTTGTAAAGTCGATTTGTATATTATTTTCTGTCTTGTAATAGTCTCTGTATACGAGTTTCTCAATAATTTAACACCGCGTGACTCGAATAATTTTTGTTCTTCCGGAACAAACAAAGTATATCCCGACGAGCCGTATCCTACTAAAAAACCTCTCACTCCGGTCGCGTTGAATTTAGTTTCACTGCCCCTTTGTTTTCGAAATATCGAAACGCATCCGAATCTTCTCCATCGGTGTGTTTCTATTTTGAAATTTCCGGCTAAGATTTGAATGTGTATATTATATTCAATAGATTTATGTGGAGATCGGTTATAGATATATGTTGCTGTTTTAATAGCAAGATCCCAACAGTTTGATGGAAGGCCAAAATCCACAATTATAGTTCTTACTTTATTCTTAATGGTTCTGTTGAACCTTTCGGCAACTCCGTTGTGTTGCGGAGTATCTGTGCAAGCCAGCTATAACTCCGCCCCAACATGATTTAACAGTGCGACGGTTTCTTAGCCAGTAAACTCAGTACCTTTATCGCCACGTAAATAACAAACCTTTTCATCCCTGCCTAAGACATTCCTAAAACTCCTAATGCTTTTATCTAGGAATTCTGGTGTTTCCTTTTTGTGTCTTAAGAGGTGCGCTATTGATACTCTAGAAAAATCGTCGATAATTGTCAATATCCATTTGTATCCTTTCGGATGTGATACAAGTGATATAGGTCCCATCGTATTCGCGTGCAGTAGCTGCAGAGGCTTGCTTGTTCTCTGTCTTTGACTTTTAAACGATAACAATGTGCTTATAGCCATGAGGCAGGCTTTGCAATTCGCGATTTCTGTTATATCGTCCGGTTTTAAATTTAGTCTTGAATTTAAGTATTTCTTAACAAATTCTGATACATATTTACCGGACGCGTGTCCTCGTTTAAAGTGCCAGAGCATGGCATCGCTTAATTCTTGTTTATCTGTTTCTTTTCTAATTTTAAGGAGATCCTGAGGTTCTACTACTATTATACATGAGATATCAGCTGCTATGTGCCCCTTTCTATCATTTGCAGTTACCAGAAGATCAGAGTCCCTTCTGGTATATGCTGGTGCTTCCGAACTCTGTTCGCCGCTGTTGGCGATAGTATCTATTTCCTTTTCATTTACAGCTTCCACTGCGCTTCTCTTGCTTCTAGTGTTATAATGGAGAGCTGTTTTCTCAACCACAGTTATATAGCTTGAATTTACTTTATTACGCGGTTTTATTTTAATCACCCAGAAAGGTGCTTTATAATTGTCTGTAATTATTGTTTTCCTACTAGATCTATGATATTAATTTTTCTATTATCTAGTCTAATCTCCATACCTTGTTCCACGTATTTTCGGAGAGACAGTAAATTCTTAGCTAAGTTTTTCGAATATAGAACGCTATTAAGATCTAATTCTTTTCCGATGTCCGCTGTTCCAGAAGTATCTCCTATTCCGTAAATTTTCAAATTTGCCTTTTTGTTCGTGCATTTGATCTGTTCGGTAAAATCTTTGTTTAATCGTTCAAACGCGATCTCACTGTTACATAAATTTTCGGTCGCTCCCGAATCTGATTTAAATTTTAAAACACTATTTTTCCATAATTTCTTTAGATCAAATTTATTAAAATAATTCACATACACGTACATTAATTTCTTACCATTTTGTTTTCAACATCCACAACTGCATTTAAGTTGAACGGATTCTCTTGAAATTTCTCTTTGAAAAAAGTGCTACGTGTCAAAAAATGACATTTCGTTTTTAAATGTTGTTTTCAATTGCAATAAACTGGTGACTCCAATAACTTTTTCTACCATTCAAAAATGGATTTCAAGATTGCAATTTTAAGATTTTTCATATCTGATGGATTTGACAAACTGTTCAACTAGGTGAAGTTAATTTTTGAAACCGAACGTAGATTTTCTTACAATCACATTGATTAAATTTTTGTAGTTAAATATGTCATATCTTATCATATCATATCATATCCTATCCTACTTCCTACTTCCTATCCTATCCTATCCTATCATATCCTATCCTATCCTATCTTTCCTATCCTACTTCCTACTTCCTATCCTATCCTATCCTATTATATCCTATCCTATCCTATCTTTCCTATCCTACTTCCTACTAATTTATAAAGACAAAGTGTATTTTTGTTTGTACACGATAACCGAAAAAACTACTGAACCGATTGTTCTGAAATTTGACATATATATTCTTCATTATCTTGGGAAGGATATAGGCTATGTTTTTACTTGAGAATCATTTTACTTTTAACAATAAATTAAGTTAACAGTTTTAGTGGTCAGTTTCACGAGCGGCCACTAGGTGGCGTCTTGAATCACGAACATCAACTCAAAGTAGTCTGCTTAAAGTATTAATACCAGGCCAGCTCAAACGAATATTCATCTCCGACTTGGGCATTCGTATCGTAAAGAAGGTGTGGTGTTAGTTGGTATTACCTTTTTTGTTCTTCAGGTTAATCTGACACTACACGAACATCTTATGGATAACTTTTGATTATTGTAAATTTTATTTTATCTTACGTGAGAAAATCTCTCTCCGCCTCTCTGTTTTCCTTTCTCCTTCTCTTATAAAATTGTTCTGTATTCCAAATCATACTGAATATAATTTATGACGACAATTATATTTTTATTTTTATACATTATAGTAACTTCAGAATTGTGACAAGAGACTGTTTTTTTTGGTTTAAACAGAAGAAATGATTGCAAAATAGGGTTTTTTTTTGCTAACAACCTTGAAACTATCATCGTCACTTCTGCATAAAAAGGAAATATCCATTGCCTGCTTAAAAAATATGCTATTCGACATACTATTTTGCTTGAATTCCAGTTGGCATCACCACGAAAATATTCACGGTATTTAATTGAAAAAACGAACATATACGAAATATGTAATATACATTGTATGTATATTATATTGTACATATTATATATACACATTTTAAATACGGTTTCTACTGAGAAATACTGTATTGGCATGTACGGGCGGTTGATTACGATATCCCGTTGCCTCAAGACGATTTATATATGCAGTTGTGTGTTTGGATGATAGAATGTGATGTCCAGGTGGCTCTGGGCAATTTCTACGGGCAATATTATATTTAATTGATAGAAAACGATGTAGAGACATGAGGAAATCAATTTCTATGGGAAGATTCATGTTGAAACGGTACTCTTTTCGAACGACTTCTACGAGGCGTATCATATTCAGTCATTACGAAACCATGCTAGCTTTCTCGGGATGACTTCTACTGGGACTATCGTATTTAGTTCGTAGGAAACGATGTTTAGCTATGTCGGGTCAATTCTACGGGGAGTTTCGTGTTCGGATGATAGAATGCGATTTCTAGATGATTTGGAACGGCTTCTACCGGGAGTGTCATGTATAGTTAGTGGGGAAACGATGTCCAGGTATTCCAATACGACTTCTATGAAGAGATTCATATTCTATCATTCGAACACGCACACTCCCAGTAAGAGTCGTCCCGGGATACCTGGACATTGTATTCTACCTCCCCAACACAAAATTCTATACAGCAGACGTCCCGAGAAATTTCCTATAGTTCGAACATGATACTCTCCGAAAGCGTCTCGAGAGGCTTAGACATTTTGTTCTACCGCTTGAACTCGAAAGTACAATTTTCTTCATCCAAGCCATATTTAATATGCATATATATATATATATATATATATATATATATATATATATATATATATATATATACTAGCATCCCCCGTCTCGGCTTCGCCCGAGATAATAATTTAACCGATTTCATAAGCAATTCAATAATATCTAAGTAAAAAGTACTCTATATATAAAAATCTATATTACTATAAATAATTGACCGTAATGTACCCATCGTCGCTTCTGTATATACAGTATGTATATACAGAATGTACAACCGTATTTAATACACACATATATGCATATTACATACGGCTTCTATCAGCAAAATTGTACTTTCGAGTTCGAGCGGTACAAAAAGATGTCCAAGTGTGTCGAGACGACGTTTATAGAGAGTATCATGTTCGGAATATAGAAAATGTTTCGGGACGACTACTATGGAGAGTTTTGTGTTGGAAAGGTAGAATACGACGTCCAGGTATCCCAGGGTGACTTTTACTGGGAATGTGCGTGTTCAAATGATAAAAAATGAATCTCTTTATAGATGTATCTTTAACACTCCCTGTAGAAGTCGTTCCAAAACATCCCGATATCGTATTCGAATGTCCCAACATGAATCTCCCCATAGAAGTAGTCCCGTCATACTTGGACATTATATTCTACCGTCCGAACATGAAATTCCCCGTGGGAGTCGTCCCGTCATACCTGGATATTGTCTTCTACCGTCCGAACATGAAATTCCCCGTGGAAGACGTCCCGTCATACCTGGACATCGTTTTCTATCGTCCGAAAACGAAATTCACCTTAGAAGTCGTCCCGTCATACCTGGACATCATATTCTACTATCCGAACACGAAACTCCCCATAGAAGCCGTTCGGAGACACCTGGACATTGTTTTCTACCGATCGAACACGAAATTCCCCGTAGAAGTTGTCTCGTCATACCTGGACATTGTTTTCTACCGATCGAACACGAAATTCCCCTTAGAAGTCGTCCCCAGGCGCTTGGACATCTTATTCTATTAGTCGAACACGAAACTCCCCATAGAAGTCGTTCGGAGACACCTGGACATCGTATTCTACCGTCGGAACACACAACTCCCTGTAGAAGTCGTCCCGTTATACCCGGACATCGTCTTCTACCGTCCGAACATGAAATTCCCCGTGGAAGTAGTCCCGTCATACCTGGACATCGTCTTCTACCGTCCGAACACACAACTCCCTGTAGAAGTAGTCCCGTCATACCTGGACATTGTTTTCTACCGACCGAACACGAAATTCCCACGAAATATATATATATATATATATATATATATATATATATATATATATATAATATATTCTCGTTTTTTCAAGTAAATACCGTGAATATTTTCGTAGCAAAGCCAACCGAAATTCAAGCAAAATGTTGGTATGCAAATAGCATATTTTTTAAGCAGACGATGGATATTGTCTTTTTATGCAGAAGTGACGATATATATATATATATATATATATATATATATATTCATAGTTTTAAGATTGTTGGTAAAGAATCCTATTTTGCCATCGTTGCTTTTGTTCAAACTAAACAAAACATAGTCTCTTGTCACAATTCTGAAGTTAATAGAATGTATAAAAATAAAAATAGAATTTGTCATTACAAACTATATTCAGTATGATTTGGCATACAGAACCATTTTATAAGAGAAGGAGAAAAAAGGACAGAGAAATAGAGAGAGATAGAGATAGAGATAGAGAGAGAGAGAGAGAGAGAGAGAGAGAGAGAGAGAGAGAGAGAGAGAGAGAGAGAGAGAGAGAGAGAGAGATTTTCCCACGTAAGAGAAAATAACATTTACAAAAATCAAAAAATATCCATAAGGGGTGAGAATAATGTCAGATTAACCTGAAGAACAAAAAGATACCGAAAAACATCATACCGTCTTTAGGATACGAATCCCAAAATTGGACATGAATATTTATCTGAGCTGGACTGGTATTCATATTTAAGCGGACTACTCTAAGTTGATGTTCGTGATGCAAGACACCACCTAGTGGCTGCTGGTGAAACTGATTGTTAAAACCATTAACTTAATTTATTGATGAAAGTAAAATGATTTTTAATAAAAAACATAGCCTATGTCTTCCCAAGATAATATAGAATCTATATGTCAAATGTCAGAACAACCGGTTCAGTAGTTTATTCGATTATCGCGTACAAACAAAAACACGCCTTGTGTTTATAAATTAGTATGAAGTATGATATGATATGATACATATATATATATATATATATATATATATATATATATATACCTTTACTCAAATGTTTTCTTGGAAAAATTAAATATATATATATATATATCATTTAGCAACCTTGTCTAGGGTGGTGGGAGGGGGGTGAAGAGGAACCCAAGGGTTTAACGTCGATTACCGAATTAGTGGGTGTTGCAGTTGTTTATAACTGCCTATAGTATGCGCGTTCGTGCGCTCTAAACCTCTCATTCTCTCCTTCTCTCTCTCTCTCTCTCTCTCTCTCTCTCTCTCTCTCTCTCTCTCTCTCTTGCTGACCTGACCAATTTGAACGCGATAGGTTCAGTAGGTTCGGAGTTTATCCAGGACAAACAAACACACATACATTGATTTATATATATATATATATATATATATATATATATTGTATAAAATGGTCGACAAAATATTAACTTTTTGAAGTGAACGCTACATTGAAGCAGCTTTTTATACAGAAGCGACGATAGGTAAATTGTCGTCAATTATTTATGGAAATATTTGTATATATAAGAGTACTTTTTACTTAGATATTATTGAGTTGTTTATGAAATCGGTTAAATTATTATCTCGAGCGAAGCCGAGACGGGGGATGCTAGTATATATATACTGTAACTTCATGTCAATTTTGCGTTGAGTTTATATCAAAACTTCTTTACCAATGATTTGGACAACTTTATATGAAACTTTGGTTTATGAAATGTTAAAAAAAAAAGATAAAACATTAAATGATATTAATTATTTCATTAATAAATAGAATGGGATCTCTTAATTACGAATATTGAAATAAGTATAAAGATAATAACGAATAATATTTCCAAATTAATTTTTTTTGCGAAAATTTAGATACTAAATAATATCTGTTTAAGGTAAACAATTGCAAAATTAACTATTATACTTAATTTTTAGGATGACAAAATCCAATACAGAATAGACTTTATTATTTTATAATTCTTTCAAGCTGTTAGTTTCTTTATTGTATTAAATTATTTTTTATTAAACAGGTATCATAATAATTTATTATTCTATAAATATTAATTTCTTGCAGTATAATAATTAAAACTTGCATATGAAATAAAATTATTATTTACTAGACAGAAATAAAAGGACGTAGCTTATACCTTTTTCTTAATTTTACTATAACAATATTGAAATTTTTCATTCTAAGATTTGTCTATTTTTAAACATAATAGTTCAATTATTTTTAGTTTGTAGTGACAAGTTTTGAGCCTACTCAAAATTATTAGATGTCTACGAGGTGATGTATAACGCTAATTTCCGATTCTGTTTTGAAAGTCTTGAAAGTATTTTTTCAGCTTTTGTTGGTCATTCTTTGATTTCTTTCTAAAATACATATATTGACGTAGACTTTATTCAAACCACAATGGAATTCTTATTTCTTAATTTTTATTTATAACAAAACATATATATATATATATATATATATATATATATATATATATATATATATATATAAATTTCTCAATATTCCTGTGAAATTCTACTTTTAATCCATTCTTGCGCATTAAATTAACCATTGTAACACCTTTTTCTACACTTAAATTTTGAATTAGTTTTTAGTACCACGAATGTAGTCAGTCTAATGCATTTTTCTTCTTCATTTTATAGAAAACCAAGTTGCCATTCGTTACACGTATAATTATTAGATATAAAGAAATTCAATATTTTCATTTTATTGGCTTTATGTATAAAATATTAATTTTGTTATTGCAATGCTATAATACGTAAGTAGTAAATAAAAATATTAAATTTTTGTAGTTTAGCGTATTATCTTAATAAATTTGAATTTATCACAATTGCCGTGCACTTTTTTATTTACAATTACATTTTTATTGTTTTATTTATTTTATTTTTATAATTTTATCTTATAAATCTGTATTTATAATCTAAAATTGGAATTGTAACCTATAATTTGTGTCAAACAGAACCGTACTTGATTCTATCGCGTAAATAATAGAAAAATGCTAATTATATGGAACATAATGGCACAGTAGACTATTATGTAATTTAAATTATGTAATTTAAAAAAATAATCAAATCATTATTTCACATTTATCTAAAATAGATTATTTTATTTGTTGTATTAAATTATTTTAAAATTACTTATTCTAAATAAGCGAATTTTGGAAAATAATGAATTAATAAAAATTATATAATATTTGAAAACAAATTTTTATTGTTTTTATCCTTCAATATTACAAAATTTAAAAAAAAATTCGAATAAAGATTGTCTAATTTGTCTGATGCATTATTCCAAATATATATATAGGTCTTATATAAAATCCCTCCTAAATTTTGCAATATAATACGATATAATGTTATCTATCATTTTAGCGGAGATACCTGCAGATTACCTAAACTTAGTCGGATGTTTTTACTGTTATAAGATCTTTGCATTAATGTTTTAAGAGTGGTAGCTGATTTTTCATTATCATTTTTTCTTACTTAATTTTTGACAATAAATATTGCAATGCAAATTTCGACCTGCAACAGTAAGAATGACCAAAAATTCAGTTACCATAGGAAAATACTACTATAACTATAAAGAAAATACCATATCACATCATCAAAATACCATTCAGTTACCATAGGAAAATACTACTATAACTATAAAGAATAAAAATACTACGTTTACAAACCAGTTTGTATAATTACATTATTTAAAATTAAACATGACAGAGAGCATTTTATAAAAAGATACATTCTCTAACGAGTTTGGGTTTTACGGGGCTTGGTAATAAAATCACGGCGTATGTTATGAAAATATGACTTTTTTCTAGGAACATAATTTTCGATTCAGAAATTTGGTCGAATAAATAGTAATAATTTATTCAATTTTGAACTACTTAAAAAATAAAACTACAGACTGAGCATACATTTATAATAAAATTTTTATCAAAAGCAAAATAACTAGGCGAGTTGAATGTTTTTAGAATATTAATAACTTTCAAAAATAAAGAACTATTATTCTAAAATTTAACTTGATTCGAAAAAATTTGCCTTTATTGTTTGTATTTGTGTTTTTTTTTTACTCTATCCACATGCTACTACAATATATTTCTATCGCATGTAGTGCTATTCTTTTTCGTATTAACATATTTGCGGCGTTGTTATATTTTATTTTTTACACTGTATTAGAGCCGCTTCTTTGGCTGCTTTGCTGGCAATACGATTTTCAGTGCTGCTTGAATGAGCAGATGACTTCTATTTTGATTTCTTTTCTTGATTTATTGAATTTTATGAGATTAATTTCATTAACTATTTAATTATTGGCGTTGAGATGGTGCAGTCAAAGTAGTACACATTTTGAATCCGCACATATATAAAGATGGAGCTGTGTCGAGTAGATCGAGCATATCTGATACCAAGAAGTATTTAGCATATCTGAAGTAAATGCTTCAGCTGAAAAGGTAGAGAAATCGACTGTAAATTAATAAAAAATTTTATCGGTCTTGCAGTTTTTCTATAATAATATAATACACTAATATAATGAGTGTCGGACATTCTTTATTTATAATCACCATCGTATAATCTGAAATAGAAATTACTACTAAAATGTAAAATAAAAATTAAATTAAATAAAAAACAAATAAAAAAGTCAGAGTTAAGTAAAATCTATTAGAGTTTAGTCCTTGAAGATAAACCGGAACTGCTCGAAACGTCGGAAGTGAAAAGTAAATTTAAATTTAAGCTGGTGGGGAAAATCAGATTCTCCTTTATCAACATAGAATATAGATTATTTTATTTGTATTATTTTTAATTTTTAATTTAATTGATTTTTTATTTTATTTGTTATTAGTAATTTGTATTTGAAATTCTATGGGGATTATTATAAACTAGGAATATCTGACTGTTATCATATTAGTATATTTTATTGTATAAAGACTGTAAAACCGATAAAAATATTTATGAATTTAATTCAGAACAATCGACATAAGTACAATTTTTAATTCATGCATAATAACGCAAAACGTTTTTTTTTTATTTTAACATTCATATTGATGTTCATATAAGTGTCTTGATAATTTTCTATATATCTCATGAATATATATTTTTTACTCAACTAACTTTACACAAATAAATTAAAATTATTTATTATTTTCTTAATTATGAATGAAGAACGTATACCTTTTTGCCGCCACTCGTTTCCGCGATAATCGTTTTGCACTATGTTTTAAATGACGTTTTCTCGTACAGACAATTTTTATATCGCTCGCATCTTGTCACTCAAGTTAAAATTGTTTATTATTATGAACAATATATTATGAACAAAAAACAATAAATATTACATAAAATAATGAAAGAAAAAAATAGAAAAAAATTCGAAAATGTTTGAAAAAGTAAACTAATTTAACAAATATATAAATAAATAAAGGATTAAGACAACCATGAATTAAATTTATCGACTAAATTATAAAATTGAATAAGATATAATTTGCAGAGTATGTATGGTATTTATTATATTATTATCCTTAGATTTCAAGAGAAACAATTGAAATTATACCTATAGTTTATATAAAATGTTCTGTATTATGTTTATATATAAAATTGAACAACCCAAGTGGGGTATGAACAAAAATCTGATGAAATAGAGGGCGGGGAGCACAAGAAATAATTTTGGTACTTCATTTATATAAGCTTTGAAAATCAATGTAAAGCCTTAACATATCTATCTATTTATCTATCTATCTATCAATCGATCTATATATATATGATAAAGAAGTTTAAACTATTGAATAATAGAAAAAATGTTATGTCTAATGCCAGTAATTTTATATTAGTTCTAATGTCATAGTACATATACTTATTTAATATTTTCCTTCTTTTTTAATTATAATATTGTATTGTCAATCAAGAATTGCAATTATCATTCTTATTCACTGAAATATATGATATTATTTTAATATGTAACTTTTGTTTTCATATTAAAATTTTAATCAGGCTATGATTTCATTTTTTTCAAGAATTTCAGACAAAAATATTCGAGTAGAATATTAAAGCAAGGCACGGTGAACATGGAGAGTGAAACGTTACCTGAATTGCAACAAAAATTAATAAATACTTTTAATTAATTTTAAAAAATATTAATTTCTTACTAGTTCATTCTCACATTATTCCAACATAATAATTTTTTTTATATATTATATTATAAAGACTGTATAACCGATAACAAATTTTATTAATCTACATTAATTATAAATATTCTTAGATATACATATTTCAGGGTTGAGATATTTTTTAATTAACTTGTAATAATTTATAATTACGTTTTAATTTTTATCGATGTATATATTTAATAAGGTATTATTTTCAATTTTAAATTAAATGAAAATTAAATTAAACATTATTTTTAATGAATACAATAGCTTGTCTGGATGAATTACTTTATCATACTGAAACTGTAATGATTAGATAAAAGAATCATGTATTTGAGTATATGGTCAATAACTGTATTACGGGCATCACTGTCCACGTTCGCGCAAATCGTATTATTGCGCTGGCAACTGGTGTATTCTATCAAAGCGTTCAACACTGTTCCAAAATCGTGTAAGAAATAATGGCAACATCGCATTGTATACGATTTAAATAAATTAAAAATTTTATTTAAATAATAATTGTAATTTAATGATTACTTAAATAAACATGTAAACAATAATTCAAAAGAAATGATTAATTATTAATGGCAAATTAATATATATATATAATCTATATCAGTATATATATTTCATAAAAAAGTATAGACAAACGGTTATAGACAGACGAGACATGACGGGCACCCAAAATTTAAATAAGTTCAGTTATTTTATGTTTCTATGTGTAAGTGATAAACAAAATCCTATAATTTAAAACAATTGAATTGTACTTCTGTCGACTGCCCATATACAAATTAATAAATATTTTTTTATTGGTCTTACAGTCCAATCAATTTCAACCAAAAATAAAATAAAATAAAAATAAAAAATAATAAAAATAAAAAATAAAAATTAAAAATAAAAATTAAATTAAAAATTAAATTAAAATGATAATGACAGTCAGACTGTCCTTGTTTACATTCACCCCCGTAGACTAATCTGAAAATAAAATATTAGCTGAAAAAATTCTTTGTTAGTAAAGTGCAGTCTGACTGTCCCCAACACTTTATTAGGGTTATTTTTCAAAAAATTCTTCGCGGTAATCAAATCATGTATAAAATTACTATTTAAAAAATTATCAAATTTATTTTCTCTTTTAAAATTACTAATGACATTAACCAAAGATGCCCTACATTCCTTTTTTACTTCATCATTTAAACCAAAAAGATTACTTTCAACCTCCGCGATGATTTCTTTGATCGGGAGATTACTTTTACAATATAATATTCCATGTTTGGCACCTTTAGACATGATGTTTATTACTTCATTTGGTATCTCCTTGTCAGTTAGATTCTTAAACCAATTTTTATTGTTTGCATTGTTAAATTGATAGCTTTGAAATTGTTTTTTATTTCTTAAACATTCAAATTTCCTTTTTAGTGTTTGTCTATTAAGGAAAATAACCCTAATAAAGTGTTGGGGACAGTCAGACTCCACTTTACTAACAAAGAATTTTTTCAGCTAATATTTTATTTTCAGATTAGTCTACGGGGGTGAATGTAAACAAGGACAGTCTGACTGTCATTATCATTTTAATTTAATTTTTAATTTAATTTTTATTTTTAATTTTTATTTTTTATTTTTATTATTTTTTATTTTTATTTTATTTTATTTTTGGTTGAAATTGATTGGACTGTAAGACCAATAAAAAAATATTTATTAATTCCTATAATTTAAGATGTTATTTTTGAAAAAAAAATTATTAAATAAATTTATTAAAAATGTAAAGCATCCCAAAAGACAATTAGCTTAATCTCCCCCTCCCCAGAATGGGACACGAGGGTATGAAGTATTTATATTTATATAAGATTCTTATATGTAAAGAAAATAAAAATAAGGTAATAGTACAAACATATTAATTTATTACGTATAAATAATTAAACAAATCGTATAATATATATGGCCTTCTTTATTTTTAATTTTAAAGGACCATTTAAAGTATAAATAATTAATAAAAATAATGATAAATTAAAGTTTTGAAGGGGGCAGTTTGATTGTTCATAAGTGATAATATTAATGTTATAGATATAATCTGATGTTAATGCAATCAACATAACTATTATTTTAGTTCCAAAGTCTCTAATATACAAAATAGTCAAAAATTAGAGTGAGAAATATATATAATATAATATATGTATACATAAATATATAATATAAATATATATATATATAATTTTTACATTTAATGAAAAGTATAAAATTACCATCTTCTGGGATAGTAAAGCAGAACCGTATGATTGTGTATTTAATAGGATTAGATTTTACTCAGTATATTATACTCTACATTATAATAATTTAAATACAATATATATATATATATATATATATATATATATATATATATATATATATATATATTGTAACGAAGCCGCGATCGAAATGCGACTCGTCAGCTGCGATTGAAATGCGACTCGTCAGCCGCGGCGCATGCGGCAAACATAAACACTGCACGACCTCGGCCGGCCGGCCGGCGGAGAAGGGCAGAGCGAGGGGAAGGGGGAGCGAAGGGTCGTTGCGAAGAGGAGAAAAGAGTAGTTTCTTTTTAGTCTAGTTTTGAATAGAAGGAGGAGAGCCACGCGCACCCGAGTCGAGAAAGAAAGAACAATGAATACAGCAGGGTCGTCGATGTGTGCGTTTTTTTTGACACATTCTGCGGAGGGAAACGGGACCCCGCGACTTCGCCCCGACCAAGCGTACGAACGTAGTACGCAGCCTGAGAGGATCGTCTACTGGAGCCGGCGACCGTTGGCATCACCGGGACCGTGCGGAAGGCTCAGCAACTTCCGCCGTCGCCCAACGCCTGTCGCGTTGGTGCTCGCGTCCGTTTTGTGTTGGCGCAGACGGTGCAGGCGGATCGCTGCCGTTCTGCATCCGCGTGTGATTGCGTGTGCCGTCCGGCTTCGCCACCGGTACTCCTGGGGAACGCCTCGTCGAGAGTAAATTCAGGTCAGTTTCAGCGAACGCGCAGTTGCAAGGCGCTCCGCCAGCGGGCGGACGAGCGTGCATGAGAGAGAGAGAGTGTGAGCGCGCGTATTGCGGTTTGCACTTTTCGCGGACGCTATTACAGGCGCGCGAGCCTCGCGTCTTTTCAATATTGTAGACTGGGAGATTGTCGTGCCAGTAATAAAAATTTATATTTGAACAACACGTTCGCGTTTGAACGACACGTACCCGGTATCGCTTAAAATCGAGAGTGAGACGCATGAGCAAATCGATGCCATGCTCCAAGCTGGTGTGATCGAGCCATCGACGAGCGGCTGGTCGAGCCCTGTCGTTATGGTTAAAAAGTCCAACGGCTCATATCGTTTCTACGTTGACTTCCGAAAGGTCAACGCAGTGTCCCAGGCAGATGCATATCGATTGCCCTATATGGATAGCATTTTACGCAAGTTGCAGAGGGCGAGATATATCTCGACCCTCGATCTAAGCAGCGCGTATGACCAGATACCACTGACTCCTGCGTCTAGGCCGATCACTGCCTTTACGGTCCCTGGAAAAAGCCTCTTCTAGTTCACGAGGATGCGTTACAGGTTAAGTCAGGCAGGCGCGACTTTCCAGCGCCTGATTGAGCGTGTCATCGGCCCTGCGCTCGAGCCATTCATGTTCTCGTACCTCGATGACATAATCGTCGTAACCGAGATTTTCGAGGAGCATCTGAAGTGGTTCGAGCACATGCTGCAGCGCATTAAGGAGGCTGGACTCACTGTAAATAAGGGAAAAATTGAGTTCTGCCGAAGTGAAGTCAAGTACCTCGGTGTGCTAGTAAATCGAGAGGGATTTCGGCCCGATCCAGCTAAGATCAGGCCGGTTCTGAATTATCCGGTTAAGAAAAATTTGAAGCAGCACGGGCGCTTCATGGTCATGGCTTCCTGGTATCGGAAGTTCCTGCGAGATTTCGCCAGCACCGCGGAACCTCTGACGCGCTTAACGAAGAAAGATACTCGGTACGCGTGGGCAGAGGAGCAGGAAAGCGCTCATTGCATCGGCGCCCGTGCTGCAGCGGCCGAGGTTCGACGAGTTGTTCAACGTGCAAACCGATGCGAGCGACACCGGCCTGGGAGCCTTGTTGCTCCAAATGATTGATGGCGAGGAGCGCGTGCTTGAATTTGCGAGCCGTACAATGTCCGCAGCCGAACGCAATTATAGCGTAATGGAGCGCGAATGTCTCGCAGTGTTATGGGCAGTTAAAAGATTTCGCCCTTATCTGGAAGGTTATCACTTTAAAGTGATGCACTCGTATGGAGAAGAAACCGAGTTCTCTCGTCGGTGGCGCAAGGTATTGCAGCGAAATTGGTCCCGAAGTTTACCGGGCCGTGTACAGTGATGTCGCAGCTTGGCTCGAGCACTTACGCGCAGAAGCTCAGCCACCGATGGACAACGGAGGGAATGAGGCGATGCATGACCCGACTCGCGTGCGAAACGAGCGACAAAGCCCTCGGCGCCTCGAGGCGAATGTAGCGCGCACCGGATCTGCACCCCGGTCGACGAAGCGCGGTCGACCGCGAAACAGTGTCACGGTGGTGCGCCGGGCCACCGAGCGTACGAGCGGGCGTGCGGACGATGTGACTGGGCCGAAGCGTGGACCAGGGAGTCCGAAGGGGTCGGCCAACAAGCGAACTGGCGCGGGACGAGCCCCGACCGCGAGCGCAAGGCCGAGACGACTGCGGGCGCAGCGAATGTTTTATCTGTTTCCTAACCTCAAAAATTGGCTTGCCGGTAAGAGATTTTCGAACAATGAAGAAGTAATCGAAGCTGTATACGGGTATTTTGAGGAGCTTGACGAATCAGTCTATAGAGATGGCATTACTAGATTAGAACACCGCTATGAGAAATGTATCAGCCTTGGTGGAGATTATGTTGAGAAATAAAAAAAATCCTTAAAAACGTTGTTTTTCTTGGTCAGGCAGGAAACTTATCAGTCCACCCTCGTCTAGCAGGTGTCTCTAGATACGCCCTATAGTCCGAACATGATACTCTCCGTAATATTCTTTTCGAAACATTTGGACATCTTTTTCTAAGTTGTTGAATACGAAAGTAAAATTATCCCCTTAATGATTGTATTTCATAGGCATATATCACATCATATCATACTTCATATCATATCATATCATATCATATCATATCATATCATACTAATTTATAAAGACAAAGCGTATTTTGGTTTGTACACGACAACTGAAAAAACTACTGAACCGATGGCTCTGAAATTTGACATATAGATTCTATATTATCTTGGGAAGGACATAGGCTATGTTTTTTATCGAAAATCATTTTACTTTCATCAATAAATTAAGTTAATCGTTTTAACAATCAGTTTCACCAGAAGGCACTAGACGGCGTCTTGAATCACGAACATCAACTCAATGTAGTCCGCTTAAATTATCAATATCAGGCCAGCAAACGAATGTTCGTATCCAACTTTTGGATTCCTATGTTAAAGGAGGTGTGACGTTTAGTTGATATTACCTTTTTTGTTCATCAGGTTAATTTGACGTTACTCTCACACCTTATGGATATCTTTTGATTTTTGTAAATTTTATTTTCTCTTACGTGGGAAGTCTCTCTCTCTCTCCTTTTTTATAAAAGGGTTCTGTATGCCAAATGATACTGAATAAAGTTTGCGACGACAAATTATGTTTTTATTTTTATACATTATATTAAGTTCAGAATTGTGACAAGAACCTATGTTTTTTTGAGTTTGAAGAAAAGAAATAATGGCAAAATAGGGTTCTTTACCAACAACCTCGAAACTATGTATATATATATATATATATATATATATCGTCACTTCTGCATAAAAAGACAATATCCATCGTCTTCTTAAAAAATATGCTATTTGCATACCAACATTTTGCTTGAATTTCAGTTGGCTTTGCTACGAAAATATTCACGGTATTTAATTGAAAAAACGAAAATATACGAAATATTTATATATTTGTATGTATGTGTATAATAGATATATATATATATATATATATATATATATATATATATACATACATATATTTATACAGTATGTCTATCATATTGTACATAATATATATACACATTTATATATATTATACATGTACGGGCGGTTGATTACGATATCCAGTTGTCTCAAGACGATTTCTATAGGCAGTTGTGTGTTTGGATGCTAGAATGCAATGTCCAGGTGTCTCTAAGCGATTTCTACGGGGAATATTGTATTTAGTTGATAGAAAACGATGTCGAGGTAGGAAGAAATCAACTTCTATGGGAAGATTCATGTTGGAACGGTAAAATACGATATTTAGGTCTTTTCAAATGACTTCTACGGAGAGTATTGTGTTTAGTCATTAGGAAGCGATGCTAGCTTTCTCAGAACAACTTCTACTGGGACTATTTTTTATTTTATTTAGTTGGTAGGAAATGATGTTTAGGTACGTCGGGACAACTTCTACGGGAAGTTTCGTGTTTGGACGGTAGAAGATGATTTCTAGATATGACGAGACGACTTCCACGGGGATTACCGTGTTTAGTTAGTAGATGACGATGTTCAGATATGTCGGGACAACTTCTATGGGAAATTTCATGTTCCGACGGTAGAGGACGATGTCTGGGTATGACGAGACGCCTTCTACAGGAAATTTCGTGTTCGGACGGTAGAAAACGATGTCCAGGTATGACGGGCGACTTCCACGGGGAATTTCGTGTTCGGATAGTGGAATAAGATGTCCAAGCGCCTCGGGACGACTTCACGCGGGGAATTTCGTGCTCGGACGGTAGAAAACTATGTCCAGGTATGACGGGACGGCTTCTATGGGGAGATTCATGTTGGGACGTTCGAATACGATATCGGGATGTTTTGGAACGATTTCCACGAAGAGTATTAAGAGACTTCTATAAACAGATTCATTTTCTATCATTTCAACACGCACATTCCCAGTAAAAGTCACCCTGGGATACCTGGACGTCGTATTCTACCTTTCCAACACAGAACTCTCTATAGCAGTCGTCCCGAGACATGTTCTATATTCCGAACATGATACTCTCTATAAACTCGTCTCAAGACACTTGGACATCTTTTTCTACCGCATGAAATCAAAAAAACAATTTTCCCCATAGAAGCCGTATGTAATATGCATATATGTGTGTAATACGATTGTACATTCTCTATATAGTTACTGTATATACAGAAGCGACGATAGGTAAATTACGATCAATTATTTATAGTAATATAGATTTTTATATATAGAGTACTTTTTACTTAGATATTATTCAATTGCTTATGAAATCGGTTAAATTATTATCTCGGGCGAAGCCGAGATGGCGGATGCTAGTATATATATCATATCATATCATATCATATCATATAATATCATATCATACTTCATCCTACTAATTTATAAAGACAAAGCGTGTTTTTGTTTGTAGACGATCACTAAAAAAACTACTGATCCGATTGTTCAGAAATTTTACATATAGATTCTATATTATCTTGGGAAGGACATAGACTATGTTTTTTCTTGAAAATTATTTTACTTTTAACAATAAATTAAGTTAATGGTTTTAACAATCAGTTTCACCAGCGACCACTAGGTCGCGTCTTGAATTACGAACATCAATTCAAAGTAGTCCACTTAAAGTATTAATACTAGGCCAGCTCAAACGAATGTTCATATCCAAGTTTGGGATTCGTATCCTAAAGGAGGTGTGACGTTAGTCGGTATGGTATTACCTTTTTTGTTCTTCAGGTTAATCTGACATTACTCTCACACCTTATGGATATCTTTTGATTTTTGTAAATTTTATTTTCTCTTACGTGGAAATCTCTCTCTCTCTCTCTCTCTCTCTCTCTCTCTCTCTCTCTCTCTCTCTCTCTCTCTCTCTCTCTCTCTCTCTGTCACTATCTCTTTGTCTTTCTTTCTGTTTCTCTTATAAAATGATTATGTATGCCAAATCATACTGAATATAGTTTGTGACCACAAATTATATTTTTATTTTTATACATTCTATTAACTTCAGAATTGTAACAAGAAGCTATGTTTTTTTTAGTTCGAACAAAAGAAATTATGGAAAAATAGGATTCTTTACCAACAACCTCGAAACTATGTATATATAAATGAAATATATTGTCACTTCTGCATAAAAAGACAATATCCATTGTCTATATAAAAAATATGCTATGCGAATACCAACATTTTGCTTGAATTTCAGTTAACATCACTACGAAAATATTCACGGTATTTAATTGAAAAAACGTAAATATAAAAAGTATATATATATATATATATATATATTGTATGTATATTATATTGTACATGTTATATATACATATTTTAAATACGGTTTCTACTGAGGAATATTGTATTGGCGTGTACGAGCGGATGATTACGATATTCCGTTGCCTAAAGACGATTTCTATACGCAGTTGTGTGTTCGGATGATAGAATACGATGTCTCTGGGCGATTTCTACGGGGAATATTGTGTTTAATTGATGGAAAACGAAATCCAGGTATTATGAAATCCAATTCTATGGAAAGATTCGTGTTGGGACAGTAAAATACTATATCTAGTTCTTTTCGAACGACTTCTACGGGGAGTTTTGTGTTTAGTTGTTAGAAAGCGATGCTAGCTTTCTCAGGCCGACTTCTACTGAGACTACCGTGTTTAATTGCTGGAAACGACGTTTAGGTATGTCGGGACAATATTTAGAGAGAGTTTCATGTTCGGATCATAGAATGCGATTTCCAGGTGTTTTGGAACGACTTCTACGGGGAATTTCGTATTCGGGCGATAGAAGACGATGTCCAGATATGATGGGACGATTTCTACGTTGAGTATTGTGTTTAGTTGATAGGAAACGACGTTCAGGTATGTCGGGACAACTTCTACGGGGGTTTCGGGTTCGTATGATAGAATGCAATTTCTAGGTGTTTTTGAACGACTTCTACGGGGAATTTCGTATTTAGCTGGTGAGAAACAAAATCTAGGTATGCCAGTAAGATTTCTATGAAGAGATTCGTATTCTATCATTCGAACACGCACACTCCCAGTAAGAGCCGTTCCGGGATACCTGGACATTGTATTCTACATCCCCAACACAAACCTCTATATAGCAGGCGTCCCGAGAAATTTCCTATAGTCCGAACATGATACTCTCGGGCAACGTCTCGAGAGACTTGGACATCTTGTTCTACCGCTTGAACTCGAAAGTACAATTTTCTTCATCCAAGCCATATTTAATATACATATATATATCTATATATATATATATATCTATATATATATATATATATATCTATATATATATATATATATATATATATATAGATATATATATATATAGATATATATTGTATAAAATGGTCGGCAAAATATTAACTTTTTGAAGTGAATGCTACATTGAAGCAGTTTTTTATACAGAAGCGACGATAGGTAAATTACAGTCAATTATTTATGGAAATATTTGTATATATAAGAGTACTTTTTACTTAGATATTATTGAATTGTTTATGTTAACTGTTTATTAATTGTTATTGTTTATTAAACTGTTTATTAATTGTTAACTTGGGAAGGGCATAGGCTATGTTGTTTATTGAAAATCATTTTACTATCATCAATAAATTAAAATATCATTCATAGCAGTCAATTTCATTAGCGACCTAGGTGGCGTCTTGAAACATGAATATGAACACAAAGTAGTCCGCTAAAGCATTAATGCTTGATGGCTGTATCCAACATTGGGATTCGTATCCTAAAGAAGGTATGATATTAGTCGGTATTATCCTTTTTGTTCACGAGGTTAATCTGACACTACTCTCACACCTCCTGGATATCTATTGATTTTTATAAATTTGATTTTCTCTTATGTGGGAAAATCTCTCTGTTTCTCTCTCTCTCTCTCTGTCTCTTCCAAGAACCTCAAACTATGTATATATATATATATATATATATATATATATATATATATATATAGAATATTATACATCGTCACTTCTGCATAAAAATGCAATATCCAACCTATTTAATTTAAAAAACGAATATATATATATATATATATATATATATATATATATATATACGTTTTAAATACGGCTTCTGCAGAGAAATATTGTATTGGCGTATGTGGGCTATTGGCTACGAAGGCCGGTGCCTCAAGATGATTTCTACACGAGCTTTCGTATTCGGACTTTTACGGAGAGTTTCGTGTTCGGACGGTCGAATATGATGCCCAGATATGACGAGGCGACATCTCTGGGGAGATTCATATTGGGGCGGTAGAAAATGATTCCCAAGCATTTTAGAACGATTTCCACGGGGAGTATTGTGTTTAGACGGTAGGAAACCATGTCTAGCATTCTGGGGACGACTTCTACGGGGAGTATCGTGTTTAATTATTAGGTAATAATGTCCAGGCATGGCAAGTCGACTTGTACAGGGAGTATCGGGTAGGTGGTACGAGTCGAGGTTAGTGGGAAACGATGTCTAGCATTCTGGGGATGACTGCTACAGGGAGTATCGTGTTTAATTGTTAGGTAATAATGTCCAGGTATGACAAGACGATTTGTACAGGGAGTATCGGGTAGGTGGTACGAGTCGAGGTTGGTGGGAAACAATGTCCAGGTGCCTCGGGATAATTTTTAAGGTGAGTAGCGTATTCGGATGGTAGAAGACGATGTCCAGGTATGACGGGGCGACTTTTATAAAAAGATTCGTATTCTATCATTCAAAAACTCAAACTCTGAGTAGAAGTTGTCCCTGAATACTTTGACATCGTATTCTACCTCCGCAACACAAGACTCTGTAGCAGTTGTCTCCAGACCAATTCTATCGTCCGAAGATAATACTCTCCATACTCTCGAGATACTTGGGCATTTTTTTCTACCGCTTAAACTCAAAAGTGCAATTTTCTCCAGAGAATCCATATGTCATATGCATATATATTTACTACCATGTACAAATATGAGTAAGATTTTTCGATTCAAACTTCCCGGGTGTTTATCGATTCGGACAAATGTTTTTATTTTTAAGTTCGTAGTACTGTCAGTGTTATCTGTGCCAAGTTTCACGTAGTTATCTTCATGTGTCATATAGTTATGCATTGTGTTTTGAAAACAAAGAAAAGTTGTCTCTTCGGTTTTTATAATGTCTGAAATTATTCAACAAAGAAGTAACATTAAGTTCTATATTTTGAAAGCACGAATAAAATGATCAGCGAAAGTACGAATAAAATGATCAGCGTTTCTAGAGCGGAAGTTGCTTTAAAGTAGCATTTAATATGGAAGCGATGATAGGTAAATTACGGTAAATTATTTATAGTAATATAGATTTTTACATATACATTTTACTTAGATATTATTCAAGTATTTATGAAATCGTTTAAATTATTATCTCGGGCAAAGACGGGGGGATGCTATATATATATATATATATATATATATATATATATGTACATATTAGTTCGGAGGTAAATATAAGCGTAACATTGAATAAAATTGAAAATTACGTAAGTACTTTAAATAACCGATTAACCGAAGATAATATAGTGATTGGGGATGATTTCAATGCACGCGTAGAGGACAAAACCAGATTAGCGACATTAATATGTTACAGTATACGTTTTTATAGATTGACAAAAAGTTGAACGATACTATAGTTAATGCATGAGGAACGCAAGTACTTGAATTTATGGAAAAACATGGGTTCACACTTCTGAATGGTAGATACATGAAAAGTCTGCTAACTATACACATTTATCTGTGAGTGGTAACTCTATAATTGATCATGTCTGGATTAAATTCAATGCAACAAGTGTAATCTCAGAATTTAAAATATTACAAAATTTCTACATTATCAGACTACTTCTCTATCTGTCTAGAATTGGCCCCTATAGAACGATAAATTAACTTTTTTTTTACAATAAAAACCAATGACAAAGTTATTTATATAAACTGTTGTGGAATAATGGTAATAAAAGTAAATACGTAGAGTACATGATTAGTTTAGCTAACGTACGTAATTTCAAAGTAAACGTTAATAATATGTATGATAATATAAGGAGAGGTCTTTAAATTCTTAGAAAATCTAAGAGATGGTGCTTGTAGCATCGCAAATGGTCTGTTACTAGTAAGCATCATGCCTCACTAGGTATCTGAGAAAGTTGCAGTCATATTCATCTAGTGGTTTCGTTTTTATCGTCAGTTGAACATAACTTTTGTTTGCTTAAGAAAATGGAAGAATGTGAGTTAAGAGTGGTGGTTGAACATTTCTATTTAAAAAGCTTAACAGCAAAAGAATTAAAAGCTGAGTTGGATTCAGTTTTTGGCACATCTGCCACTGTTTTGCAACAGTTTACAATTGGATAAATGAATTTGGACATGACCGTACATGAACAGAAGATGAACATCGTTGAGGATGTCCCGTAGACGTGAGTAATATCCACGATATGGTGTTAAGTGACCGAAGAATAAAATTGTGCGAAATAGTTTAGGCCGCAGGGGTTTCAAAAGGTACCGTCGGTTCAATTTTGCACGATAAGTTGGCTATGAAAAAAATATCTGCGAGATGGGTGCCGCGTTTGCTCTCAGTTGAGAACAAACGCAACCGCATGGTCTCTTCTAAGGCTTTTTTGTAAGGCATGCATCGAAACCCAGAGGAGTTTCTGCGTAGATTAATCACTGTAGATGAAACGTGAATACACCACTATACTCCCGAGATGAAAGAACAGTCTAAACAATGGATTATGAAAGACGAATGGGCTCCAAAGAAGGCAAAGATGGTGAAATCAGATGGAAAGATTATGGTTATTGCGTTTTGGGATGCACGTGGAATTATCCTTATTGATCATCTGGAAAAGGAATAGACGATTACTGGAAAGTATTATGCGTCATTATTTAGTCAGCTACATGAGAAAATAAAAAAAAAATCCTCCTCATTTGAAGAAAAAATGTCTTCTTTCTCCAGGATAATGCACGAGTGCATACGTGCACAGTTTCGATGGCTAAAATTCAGGAATTGAAGTTTGAATTGATAGATCATCCACGGTACTCACCAAATCTGGCCCCGAGTGACTTTTCTTATTTCCAAATTTTTAAAAATTGCTCAGCGGACAACGGTTTACTTCAAATGAGATCATCGCTCACACAAATGCTTCTTTTGAGGAACTACAATAATCATACTTATCTGAAGGCTTAAAAAATTGGAGATACATCTGTCAAAGTGTATTGAACTAGAAGGAGATCATGTTGAAAAATAATAAAAAAATTTATCCCAAAAAAATTGTTTTTCAATCTTTTTCTAAAGACTTATTGACCTACCCTCATATAAAGAAAACAAAAACGCAATTTGTTCTTAATACAGAAATGGCAAAATATAGAATAAATATTAAAAGGCGATTTCCGAAACAATGGTTTGATAATAAATGTAGAGAAATAAAAATACAAATAAATAGTTTACTAAGATTATGCAAAAAAGATAAATTTAAAAAAGAACAATAATTTTATAACATTTTTAAAGAAGAACAAAGAGTATAAAAATTTGTTAGCAAACAAAAAAATTAGAGAACACAAAAATACACATCTAAAAATCTTATCAAAACTAAAATGTCTAAAGAATTTTGAAGAAAAATAGTGATAGTGATTTGGAATCCTGGTACCAATATTATAAAAGTATTAATGGAAATATAGCAATAAATAAGTTAACATTTATCCAATAATATTGATCGTTACATATAGAAATAAGATGGGGGAATGCAATTCCGTGCAAAATGTATGCAAGCCAAAATAGTTCCAGACGAGGACGGTATTCTATTGTAATTTTGGAAAAATTTACAGCAAAATTGGAAACTGTCTATATAATAAAATTTTGCTATATCAAACGATATCTGACAATTCCTCAGTTATTCTGATTAATATGCTTTATAAAGACGCTGATGTAGCTGATCTTGAAAATTATTGACCAATCGCGTTAATGAAAGCAATGTCAAAATTTTTACACAAATTTTATTTATTAGAGCTAAAGAATGGCGTAATTTTCACAATCTTTTACCAACATTGCAAAGAGAATTCATGAATAATAGAGAATGTCTTGACAATATATTTATATTGAATGCGTTGACATAGATAATGTTAAATAACAAAGCAGGAAAGCTTTTCGCGCAATTTATAGATTTTAAAAGATGTCAAGGTATTGTGGGGTACCCACATGCCAAGTCTGCCAGCAGAGAGCAGCTTGGCACCTTAGTTAACCCGTGAGCGACCTCCGGTTAATATATAAGCCCTTGACCCGGTCCATATGACCGCGTCTAAGGCAGGGGTTAGCAACAATGCCTTACTGATCAGTCCAGTCGGTAACCCCGGGACGAAACGCACCATGAGCCATCGCTCTAAAATATAGGTGTGTACATACGGGACTGTAGCATCCCCTGTGATACACCCTATAGTATGTAGGGATAATTTCTATGGCAAGATTTGTGTTTTGATGGTAGAATATGATGTCCCGGTGTATCAGTACGACTGCTTCGGGTAGTTTCGTGTTCACACTCTAGAATACGATGTCCAGTTGTCTCAGTACGAGTTGTTTATTTTGTGTAAAAAACTACACCGATGTCGAGTGTTCTAAAATAAACTAACAGGTATTGATATTATCTCTAAACCTGGTGTTATTTTAAAATTGAAGATGAAGTCTTTAAAAAAAATCAATTGGTGATAGTTTCAATTTTTTAACATTCGTCTTTTTCAATTATAACCAAAGTAAAATAAATTTATTAAATATATATAAAATCGAAAAAATCAACTAATATAAATTATTATTAAATCTTAAGGAGGTACCTAACTAACTATATAAGTCAAAGGAGAATTGAGTTCTCTTATAATTAGGATCGTAATTGGTATGACAATGCTACATAATTTACTTTAAGTACGATATTTGAGTTCGAGATAAAATTCTAGTCTAAATTTACACGTTTACCTATCAACTCTATAGTTAGTTCATTTATTTGATTTGTTTCATATAAATCATATATGTAATTTAATATGAAAATAATTTAATTAATTCATATAAAATATATACACCTCATTCCACTATACATAAATTATATATTTTTTTAATTACCAACCTACAAAAGAACTTATATTCTTAAAACTCTTACGTATTCTAAAAATGTATATAATAAATACATTTCTTTGGTAATAAATAGCTTTTTAATCAGTACATTGGCCTGATGTTCAAAAGAAACTATAAAAAAAAGTATGGATATGAGCATGTTATGAGCATTCGAAGATTTTCAAACAAGTTAGGTTTAGAATGTTTCGGTTTTCTCGAATGTGTAATCCTTCTGCAGAAAAGGAATGCATATGATTGCGCCGCTAAATTGCTGCATGAACACATACAGTTATATCTACATATTTTAAACAATAATACTGCAATGGTATTTTCCAGTTAGCAAACTATAAAAACATTTCTCTTTAATATAATCTATAATAACTGAGAAACTTTGTCTGAGTCTCTGTCACGACTTTTTGTTACTCTGATAATTGATTAAGCAATACTAAAAAATAGTGGCATTCAAAAATATAGTAAAATTTCATCTGATTTTTATACAGAAAAACTACATAAAAATATTTAAATTTAAATATTAAACAGAATACTCTAATAATTGATTAAGTTATTATTAGCTGATTTTTCATATTCTATTGTATAACGAAATTAAAGATCAGATCATTGGAATAGTCAAATGTTCTGATTGTGGCGAAGGAAAGCAGAATTATATATATATATATATATATGTATGTATGTATGTATGTATGTATGTATGTATGTATGTATGTATGTATGTATGTATGTATGTATTATAAATTTTGGCATTGAATTCATTGAATAATAATTATTTGAAAAAGAAATGTAATCTCCAAAAAAAGAATTTTTAGCAAAAGTAAAATGTTAGGCGAGATTAATGTATTCTTAGTTTCTTAGCGTAGTAAGAACTTTAAATAAATCTTCTCAAGTACTTTATAAAAGATTTATATAAAATACTTTCCGAAAGTTCGAAATATATCAACACAAAAAATATTCTATATTTAAACTAAAAATCAATGTCCTATTAATTGTGATGAAGGGAAACATAATAATATATGTTCTTCGCATATTAAGAAATTTACAACTTATAAATCGAATTTATATGTTATAAAAACTTGATGTATGTAAATAGGTATGTATAGTTTACACAAAATTCTAAAACTAATACTATAACAAATGATAATAAATAAATAGTTTTAACGGAAATGCGGCTAAAGAAAATAATGAGATCATTTACAAATAGCCGAGTTCATTTTCACATTATTTCGTATATCCCGGATAAATGGTATATCTTGTGGATGTTTAAAAGTGTCAATAAAAGTATAATGAGCAGATGAATAATGGATGTAAAATGAGTATGCACTTGATATTAAATTATAATAAGAAAAAAACAAACAAAATATAAGTATTTAAATATTACATGAGTTGGTTAGAAACTTGTTACTGAAAATTCATAATAATATATGTTACAAATAAATACTACTTACACTTGGACTTATAAAAAAAGAATTCATTATCTTGAATAATCGATATTTTTAGATCAACATTCTTCTATTATTTATTTTGATAATTCATCATTATTAAAAAAAATTAGATATGATCTTGTCAGGCCCGATCGCACAAAGTTTATGCTGTTTTCTTTTAATAATTAATTTTTGCATAAAAGAATTTTCTAGTATGTACTGAAATCTGAATAAATGAGGCTTTATTGATAAATAACTTTGAATTTTGTTTAAAATTTAACTACACATGTTTTAAATAGCGAAAAATATAAATAAATATGATTTATAGTTTATTATGATTGAATTATAGATAACTATTAGATAAAATAAGATATTATTCATCTATTTAAACAGGCTGTATAATATTTTTTGGAGGATACAGATATATGAGTTTAGTTTTCGCCATCAAATAAATGGGAAAATATTGTTTTGTAAAAAGATTCTGATAATTTCAATATACACATATAGGATCTAGCTTCATCTACTTTTTTAAAAACGATAATTGGTTCAAAATTCAACCTAGATAATGAAATTTTTAATTTTGTACGTGACAGAATTAAATTTACAAAGGAAATTGAAGTCAATAATCAGTTCAGTTTTTTGACGTCAATGTCATTAGATATAATAATAATAATTAAGTGAAGCTTAATTGGTAAAGAAAACCTACTTGGTCAGGTAGGTTTTTAGATTTTAATTCACACCACCAATTCGGAATCAAAATTGGGACACTATAAGGTGTCATTGACAGTTTCGTTCTAACTCTTATTGTGTTCGGACGTGTTTACAAATCGCTCCGTAGTTATTTACTTTCTGAGACGGTCACAGCGAGTGAATCTAGTTATTCAGTGAAAAGAGTACAAGTTTATCCCGCTGCAATACTGTTGCAGTCAGCTGACTGCAACAGTTGCAGTGGCATATCGAAATGGCTCCTTCTGATGGAGTCGATTCCAGCATCAACCGTACACAACAAAGTTTGCATACCTCACAAAGTAATTCTCAACCTACGTACGCTACAGTTACAGCAAAAAGACCAACAAAAGAAAATGCAATAATTATTAAATCAGTTGAAGGCCTGACCAATGATGATTACATTGACGGCTTAGAGAAATTAACCAGTGTAAGCAATATAAGATATATCTCGAAAATAGCTGGGAATAGAGTCATTATATATCTAAACAACAAAGATCTTGTTCAAGCAATAAAAAACAAAATTTTAAAGGTCAAAGATTATGCACTGCCAATTAAGCCCTATGTCAACAGTAATAAGAGAGTGGTTATATCAAACGTTCAGCCTATAATCCCAGATGAAAATATAGTTCTAGAACTTGAAAAATTCGGCATTAAACCAGTCTCCCATCTAACTGAACTACGCGCCAGCTTAAAACCCGGAAGATCTCATATACTTTCTCTACGGAGGCAATTCTTCATTGAAGAAGAGGACGAAGAACTCCTACCAGATTCCTTGCAGGTTACATTCGAAAACACAACCTATTGGACTTTTCTCAGCGCGGAATCCACTACGTGTTTCGTATGTAAACAATCTGGCCACATCGCTAAATCATGCCCCATGAATTCAAATCTCACTTTGCAAAAAGTAAACAATACTGGAATTCTTCGCTCTCCCGAGCAACAAGATATTTACGAAGCTTTAAATACTAACAACACTTCGAAAAGGCCTCTCTCGCTCTCTAACAAATAGTGAAAATTCCTCAATTATAAATACGACGCAAACACCACAAACCACTGATAATCCATCAAATAGATCAACAACAAATAATGACAAGAGCACTTTAGATGCATGTAATAAAGTCGAAATAAATCAATTTAAAACTCCTAAATCAAGAAAAAAGAGAAGGCTTTTAAATGAAGACAACAGATCAGATACTGAACAATCTATAAAAAACGTGCAAGCTATTTTAGAGGAAGCACTATCTCCAGCAACGACCATTTTTGATAATTCAAATAATGAATATCCAATAATTTACCGTGAATTTTTAGATTTTGTTAAAAAAAGTTATGGAAAATCGTCGAATATTTACGAAGAGACCATAAAATTAACAAATAATACATCAATCATGACGGATATAATTAATACAGTTCACTCTCTCGTCAGCAATAAAACTATTAAATTAACAAGAATAAAAAGTAAATTAGCTGCAGCAAGTAACACCGAAACAAATCAAACGGAGGGAAGTGGTTCTGAGTCGTCTTCCTCTAATATAAATTATGGCTAATAACAATATCAATGTTCTTTTTTTGAATTCAAGAAGTATCGTCAAACGTATAGAAGAACTACCTACAATATTATCTGGTATTGATGTTTTTGTTTGTGTGGAAACCTGGCTCTCACCTACAGAGCGTTGTGAATCGAGTCTGCGTATTTCAGGGTATCAAGTAATAAGAAAAGACAGATTACATTCTATTGGTGGAGGTATCCTAATTCTAATCAAAAATTTTTTCGACGTTACTGAATTAAAAGGTCTAACGAATCCCAATGAGAAATTCGAATTATTAGGAATTAAAATAAACAATACGAAGCCTAATATAAATATTATAAATATAAATATAAGATTATTGTATCCTAAAACGCCTACCACTAAATTACAAGCTAATTTTGCTCGATATTTTTAATGAAATGTAGAGCAGTGGATTATATCCCATTGATTGGAAGCGTTCATTTGTTATATTCGTAAGAAAATCAGACGGAGATAGCTTAAGACCAATATCGCTTACTTCCTGTGTCTGTAAATTCTTCGAAACGATATTAAAAAACCGCCTACAATGGTGGCTTGAAACTAACGAAATTTTACCGTGCTACCAAACAGGCTTTCGCAAAGGGCAGTCGTGTATTGACAATATCACAGAATTAGCATTAAATGTAGAAGATGCTTTTAAAAACAAACAATTTTATCTTGCTGCTTTTCTTGATATTTCAAGCGCATTCGATAATGTAAATTATGAAACATTATTAACAATCTTAGCAAAGTACAATTTTCCAATACAACTTATTCATTTTATCAAGCACACAATATATGAAAGATTTTTATTCACAGTAATATAAAATCATGCCCAAAGAAAAACATACAATGGAGTACCCCAGGGAGGGGTTTTTAGCCCTCTTCTATTGACTCTATACATCGCGAAAATAACGGACAACCTTCCAAAAACTGCCGCAGTATCCATATACGCGGACGACATTCTAGTCACAATCAAGCGGAAATCAATAAAATCGTGTGTTTCTCTGATGGAAAAATCGGTTAATACGATAAAAAAACTTAGAAAGTATTGGTCTCGAACTATCTCCGCTAAAAACTGTACTTATTAATTTTAATAAATTAGGAGTACTACCTGGTAAAACTAACATCGAAATAGACAACGTCACTGTAAAATCTAGTGCATATGTTAAATATCTTGGAGTAACCTTGGATTATAAACTTACTTTCCGTCAACACATCGAGGCCGTTATACATAAATGTACCAAAGCGCTGAACTTAATAAAGTTTTTAAGAGGGGTTTGGTGGGGTGCCGATCCGAGAACGCTTTTGCTTATTTATAAGAGTTACATCAGATCTATCATCGATTATGCAATTTTTATCTACCTCTGCAGTGCTAAAAACTTAAAAAAAATAGAAAAAGTACAGTTTTCAGCAAATAGACTTGCATTAGGATATAGGAAGAGCACCCCTACTAACATACTGCTAGCAGAATCAAAATTAATTTATATACAAGACCGATCCAAATACATGTGTTTAAATTTTTTCACTAAAGCAATGACTAAGGAAAGCCTGTTGGTACACAAATCTGTTAAAAAACTCCTATCAAACCCCAATATATTCTCTAATAGAAAAAAAAATTATATTTAATTGCATTGAAGAAATAAGTAAATTAAATAACATAGTTGAACATAACAAACATTATAATATGTATTTAACACACTATGAAACTCTGTTCGCTCCAATCGACGTTAACACACAGTTCGGAGCAAACTTACATCAAATGAAAAATTCGAACACAATTATTAACGAACTCATCACAAGAGAAAATGCTACAGCAATTTATACAGATGCGAGTAAAATAATAAATAACAACTTAGTGGGCGTAGCCTGTGTTTGCGAAACTCTAAATATCAAAATCGAAAAAAGTTTAAATAATCGAACATCTATTTTTACAGCTGAATGCATCGCACTTAATGTAGTCTTAGATGTTGCATTACAAAACAATCTCTGTAACGTTATCGTTTTCACGGATTCTCTCAGTGTTTTACAAAGCCTTCACTCACTTAATTTTAACATAAAAACGAACTCGTATATATATAAATTAAAAGAAAAAGTGTTAAAATTTTCAAAAAGAAATAAAATCAGTTTGATCTGGATACCGGCCCACATCGGAATCCGTGAAAATGAAAATGCTGATCTCCTCGCCAAAGCAGGTACCACTAAAATGCCTAGAGAAAACTTTTTCGTCCCTTACACTGATCTATCTAAACATCTTAAAGATACTACAAAAAAGGCAACTTACGAAAAACTACAAATAAGCGGACAAAGTGAAGGTATTCAATTTTTTCAATATTATGATAAAAACACCAATATTTCATGGTTTCAAAAATATAATTTAAAAAGAGAAGTAATAGTTACTATCAATCGCTGCCGCTCAAACCATTATAACTTGGCTCACTCGCTTGCTCGAATAAATATTGTTCACAACCCCGAATGCACATGCGGATACGAAAGACAAGATCTTGATCATGTTCTCTGGCAATGTCCACTTTTTAATGAACAACGGTTCAGACTTGTCTCCGACCTTACACGCCTAAAAATATTTCTGCCGAACAGAATTCGATCTCTAATAATCGATCCACGTCCATTAATTTGTAATACATTATACAGTTTCTTTAAACAATGTAATTTATGTATCTAATATTGTCTCAAAATTATATATCATGTATAACATATATATGTCAATAAAGCTTAATAAAAAAAAAAAAAAAAAAAAAAAAAAAAAAAAAAAAAAAGGTGTCAGAGTAATAAAATTGTTACATAATAAAGATTTTAGACAGAATAATTTGCAGATAGTAAGGGAAATTTTCATTAATGATGGATATCCAATTGAATTTATTAATAAATTAATTGCAGAGATATTGTTTGACATTAATGTTAATGTTGATGTTAATAGGAGTAAAATTATTGGTTTAACAGATGTTAAAGGATTATCGGAAAGAATTAAAAGAAATTTTCGGGAATATAACATTCAAATATTCTTTAAAAATAGTAATAATTTAAGTAAGTTATCTAAAAATGATTAAGTAGATATCTAAAAATGAGAATTTATGAACATAAATATAGTTTACGTAGTTCACATATTACTTCTTGTTTAAAAGAACATTATTTGAAGTTTTTACATTCTTTTGATTTTGTGAATGTGGATATTTTGGAACATGGTGTTAACAATAAGTACAAAAGGGAGAGTCTTGAAGGTATTCATATTTTAAGGAATCGAAATAATGCGAATTTAATGTTAGAGTCAAGTAAATTATATAACATTTATCATTCTTTATTAAATTGATTAATTTTGAATATTTTGTGTAGAGGGGGGATTGTATATTCAAATTATTAAATTTTTACTTTAGTAGGGATAGGGGTATATATAAATTAAAATATTAATATAAGGGTTAGTTTAGTCTCTGTTGAGAAGCCGTAGCGACTTCGAAACGTTGTACAACCTCAGCTTATCTTTAATTAGGTAAAGGTAGTGGAGACAGTCAGATTGCACTTTACTAATAGAGAATTTTTTTCAGTTAATATATTTTTATTTCTGATTATTCTACGGGGGTGATTTTAAACAAGGACAGTCTGACTGTCATTATAATTTTCAATTAATTATATATTGATATGTATGAGTATTGATATAAATATATATTGATATTATTATGTATTAATTTTAATTTATTTAATTGGACTATAAGACCATTAGAAATATTAATTAATTGATCTAAATACAATCGATATAAGCACAATTAAAGTATTTTAGAAAATGAAATACTTTTTTAAAATAAATATTTTCTTATTAAAGTAAATTATGTAGTTTATGTTTATTAAATATTTTTACTGCTATCAAGAATTACTAATTACTCCATTTATATAAAATTTCCCAAGAATTAGGATATTTTTCAATTACACCTTTTTCGATACATCAAAAGGAGCTCTTTAACTTCATTCAATCTGGCATATCTCACCATTGTTAATCCAGTTATATTGCTATGGATTATCAGCATAAGCTTCGCGGGAAAATGACAAAGGATGAAAAATGTGATGCCGCAGGTGCAGAGTGTAACCCGCACGCGCTCTTTCATTCTCCCCTCCTCGCTAGCTATTGCCATTCAAATCGATTGAACCGCACGTCGATTTGCAGGAAGCTGATGGCCGATCACGAGTGCTGATTCGGTAATTGTATATATGCTAAATATTTGCGCAACACATGGAGCCTAAAATAGACCAGTCCATATACCACAGATATGTTCGTGAAATGTTTAAAATATATATCAATAGTTGAGACAAGATCAAGAAGAAATGTATTTAAATAAGTATAAAAGAGATGGAACATAGGCTTATAGAACAGCATGCAGTGTAACCTTCTAAAAGCCGGACTTTTTAAAAATTAATTGATTTCTCATGTTTATAGAAGAGTATTCTGAGGTCTGTAAATTAGGACTAATCCAAGGTCAAATGTTAGCAACTCAACTTATCACGCCTTATGGCGTCATGATAGTCCGGGATGAAAATGCATGGGTTCCCGTGTAGAAATTTATTTTAGAATCCTTCACGGATCGCGTTAGTAATTCTTATTGATAATTGATATCTAGCAAGGGAGTAGTCTACTATGTAAAATTAATTAATATTTAAAGAAATTTATATAAAATCTATGTAAAACATTTTTATTTCCATTCGAAATTTTTATTAAATTTTGTCTCAGAAATACCAGAAATATGAAGTAGAATTAGTATGTGCAAAATTAAATTTTGAAGAATATATTTCATCTAAGCAAAAATTTATTTAAATATATATTAAAAATAAAAATTTTAATGATTTATGTTATTTTCCAAATCTTTTCATTATTTTATGTATTATATTATATTAATTTTCTGTGATTATTTTTTGTTGTTTTTGATATATTTATAAATACCAGATCATATTTTCATATATACTATTATTAATTATCTACATGTATTACAAATAATAATTTAATTACGCTTAAAAAAATACCCGACATTTGTTTAAGAATTGTTTTGGTCAGTGACGTAATTGTGTGATATTATTCTGATAAGAAAAAATGTACAATTTGTTTTGTGGTTCAATACATGAATGGATTAGCAGAAATGTCGACCGACGATACTGTAACATTAGAGTTGAGAGAATTTTAAGGGAAAGAGTTTTTATTTATAAAAATTTATTATATAAAAATTTATCCATAGAGGAAAATAAGAATGAACTGATTTTGCGCTTAGAAACATTCTATCTCAATATTTGGAGTGAAATTGAAACCAAGAAAGTAGAACATCAGGAGAAAAATAAGGTAAGGGAGCAGGAACAAAGGAGCTTGATAAGAAAGACGTCGGTGCCCTTGGAAAAGAGAAGTGGAGATACTTCAACGATAAAGAAGCCTTAACACGCAATCACTAAGAAGCGAAGGAAGTGACATATGATCAAATCTGTATAGTATAACTCCCAAAGTTTTTTCGAAATTTATTTAAAAAATCTACTCGGAATTAACGCGAAGAGAGAAACTAACAATTTTTTTGAAGACTGCTTAATAACTACAGAAATTTTAGACGAACATTTAGAAATGTTAAAAGCAGTCTTTAAATTAGCCGGAAAACATCGACTTACGTTTGCACTAAATAAATTACATATAAAACAAAGCGGATTACTTAGAATATCGCGTTAATATAGAGGTAATGGGACCAACTGACGATAATATTGCAGCGGTAAATAATTACCTAATGCTAAGCTACACGCGACAAGTACTAATTCGACAAGTATTGATTCGTTTCGTTAGCAAGCTATTTCTATTGCTTTATTCCTGGAATTTCGATTGTCGCGAAACGTCTATATGATCTCGTAAACGAAAATACAAAAGTGGCATTTGTTTATGATATTTGCATAAACAAAAATGCAAAAACCTATCGAGGTCTTTCAAAACTGAAAAAACTTTTATCGAACCGACCAATATTAAATTTTTATTTGCTCACCGTCGAAACAGAATTATATAGTGACGCGAGCACTTCGGGATTTGGCGCGATTTCAGTGCAAAAGCAATCAGATGGATATTGAAAACCTATAATATTTTATAGTTATCGTACTACGACAGCAGAATTATAATACCACGGTTTCGATCTTGAGTGTCTTGCAGTAATAAATGCAATCAAACGTTTTTAAATATACGTAAGCGAAATACATTTTAAAATAATTACTAACTGGAAAGTTTTCAATTACCATTAAGAAAAAAGAATATCAATCCACGTATATCTCGGTGGGCTATGTTCTTGCAGGAACACAATTACGATATACAGTATCGCCGTGGAAAAAGAATGAGTCATATAGACGCTTTAAGTAGGTGTTATAGTATTTTAGTGATAAAGCAAAACACATTTGAACAAATGTTATAGATTTACCAATGCATAGACTATTGTAAAAATACGACTGAACTTAGAGAAGTCGCAAATAAAAAATTTCGAACTACGCGACGGACTTTCATATTATAAAGACAAAATTAAGTAACTACTTTTTTACGTACTGGGTTCATTGAAAAACAATTATCTGCGAACTTGCCATGACGATTTAGGACATGTTAATATCGATAGTTAAAAGAAATATTAATAAATGGTATTGGTTTTCGAAGAAAAATTAAAGAATATATATCGAATTTTCACTTGGGATCGTTGGAAAAAACATCGAAAGGGAATTAGCATTTGTTCGCGGTTATTAACACATTCTCAAAATTTTTATGATTGCTTGTGAAAGGATAGAAATCATGGAATCGATAAACCATTTAAGAGAATATATTCTAAATTACACTAAACTTAGGCGGTTGATAAGTGACCTCGGAACAGCTTTTACATCAAATATTTTTAAAGAATTTATAAAGAGGAAAAGATAGACCACGTACTGATTGCGATTGGTCATTTCCAGACGAACAACTACCTCCAACTGCGAGACAATAGGGGTTGAAATTTTCCTCCAAAAAGGACTCTTGAGGGTAATTGCATGCTATAACCCCCACAGCTCCAAAAACAACTTTAAAGATTTTGCCTTACTCCTCAGCAACAACACCCCCACAATCATCGCCGGGAACCTAAATGCTAAGCACCCCTCTTGGGGCTGCGGCTCCAGAAACAGCAACGGCTGCACCCTACTCAGAAAAACAATTCGGCATGAATTTACAGTGGAAGCTCCTCCCTTCCCTACCCACCGGGCTCCCCACAACACAGACCAGACATTCTCGATATTTTTCTCACCAAAAATATCACATCCCTAAGTGACCCCCTGGTTATCTGTGCACTGAGCTCAGACCACAGCCCGGTGATCCTCGCTTTCCATGCATCATCCATCTCTCCCCCGTCACACACAGAACACATCGAGTGGCTACATCTCAAATTCAACCTAGAGACCTCAGCGTTTCAATGCAGATTCATATCATTGATCCCTCAAATCGATGAAGAGATCACCTCCCTGTCCAATGACATCACCCACGTTGTTAGAATCGCTACATCCCCCACCCCCACAGAGTACTAACAATAACCTCTTCGACGGTATTCTGAAGCTAACTAAGCAAAAGAATCTCCACTTCTCAAAACCCAACTCAACTTCTTACAAAGGGACATCCACGCTCAGATGAACGAGCTCAGAAACAGCCGCTTCAACGATTTCATCACTGAAGCCGAAACTCACCCCAAAAACGTCTGGAAGGTGATAAAATCTATACGAGGCAGTCGCTCCTGCCTCCCACCACCTAAGCAAAATGGCCAAAACTTCTCACTCGATGAAGAAAAGGCCGAGATCTTCGCATCATTTCTCATCAATCAGTGTTCACCTCTACCCAGCCCAACAGAACTCTGACTCTTTTAACGGCATGTCACGCAGACAGCTCAACACTTCCTCCCTTCAAACAGGGACATCACCTCTGCCTCCCCCAAAGAAATAAGCGATATCATTCGCAGTCACAAAAACAAGAAAGCCTCTGGCGCTGACAAAATCAATAACAACCCACTGAAAATCTTCCCCCATAAACACATCATGTCGATCTGCAATATCACAAACGCAATGATGAGACATCAATACTTTCCCAAGGCCTGAAAAACGACCATTGTGGTCTGTCTTCCAAAAGCCGGGATATCCCTCAACGACCCCTCAAGCTATCGTCTCATCAGTCTTCTAAACTCCCTAAGCAAAGTCTCCGAAAGCGTTATCCTAAAACGCCTCTCCACCTCGGTTACCAGCAAAAACCTCATACCTGACTGTCAGCATGGGTTCCGCACACGGCACAGTACCTGTCAACAACTTCTCAGAGTTACGGAACTCATTACTGACAACATGAAAAGACGGCTGCACACAACCATGCTGCCGCTAGATGTCCAGCAAGCCTTCGACAGGGTATGGCATTACGGGCTCGTCTTCAAGCTCATTGCCAATGACATCCCCCACTATCTAATTAGGACAATAAAGTCGTTCCTATCAAACCGATTTAGTCGAGTTAGGGTAGGCAACTCCCTCTTCGCCCCAAAGGCCATTTCAGCCAGCGTTTCTCAGGGGTCTAAACTCTCCCCCCTACTCTTTACTTTTTTCTGCCATGATATTCCCACACAAGATACAATTACTATGTCATTCTATGCGGACGATATTGCCCTCATAGACGCCACTAAAACAATTTGCCACAGCATCTCAAGGCTAAACAGATTTTTCCCATACCTCATTAACTGGTACTCACGGTGGAGACTCTACATCAACGACAGCAAGTCCAGTGTAATTGTTATCCCGCGAAGAAACCGCACATCTTCAAACATAACGATCAAAGACTCCTCTATCCCATGGAACCAATCGGTCAAATACCTCGGAGTAACGTTCGACAGGAACCTATCCTGGAACCAACACCTCCGCCTCACTAGCAGCAAAATGTTAGGAGCCTTCTTAAAGCTCAAACCTTTTTTCCATAGCAAAACCCTGTCACCCAGAACAAAGGCCAGAGCCTTCTTCGTCATCGTCATCGTCAGGAGCATTGCCACATATGCCATTCCCATCTGGGGGTCCACCCCCCCCCCCGCAGACTTCAGCGACTCAAAGGCACCTACATGAGGCTGCTACGCTTTGCCCTCAACATCCCTAGGTACTTAAGGAACACTCAAGTACTTAAGGAAACTAACCTTAAAACTACCAGGTCCTCTAAACTCACCAATTTCTCCCCCCTCCCCCATATCCACATCCCACTCTCGCTCCCCCACCCCCACACCGTTCCATTCATAATTTTTATCCCAACAGATAAAGGGAATGTTACCTCCGGGTAGGAATCACTGTGGGGTCGGGTTTTAGTCGGTAGGCATGCGAGCAAAGACTCCATGATTCAGACACTACCTCTCTTCGAGAGATGTCTGTAGAAGATTTCCCCTCCCCGCGGCACCAAAAAAAAGAACGATCATATTCAACTTTGGAATTCGTAACCTGAAGAATGTGTGACATTAGTCGGTGTTACTATTTTCGTTCTTATAGTTAATCTGACACTATTCTCACACCTTATGGATATCTTTTGTTTTTTATAAATTTTATTTTCTCTTATCTCTCTCTGTTCTCTCTCTTTCATATTAAACATAATTTTACATAATTTGTATCGATAAATTCAAAAGTGACATAGGCTGTGTTTTTTAGTTTGAATAAAAGTCATAATAGGAAAAATAGGGTTCGTTACCAATAAACACGAACCTGTGTATATTATATTATATTATATTATATTATATTATATATATATATATATATATATATATATATATATATATATATATATATATATATATATACTAGCATCCTCCGTCTTGGCTTCGTCCGAGATAATAATTTAACCGATTTTTTAAACAGTCCCATAATATCTAGCTAAAAAGTACTCTATATATAAAAATCTATATTACTATAAATTGTTTACCGTAATTTAGCTATCGTGTCGTCTGTATAAAAAGCTGCTTCAAAAAGCTGATTTTTCGCCAAACATTTTATACAATGTATATATATATATATATATATATATATATATATATATATACGGTGTCCCAGATATAACTGCTCATATTAGCGGCATGGTATCAGCAAGGAAAAGTTATGTATAAATATTAATATTCATGTAGATCCATTTTTTATAGTTTTTGCAGTAGGGCCCATGTCTGTGAACCAATCAGGGTTCAAAGAAGTGGGTCATTGCCTGAGAGCGATAAAAAGGAGGTCGAACGAAGGGAAACGAGGCAAAGTCGAACGAACATGGCAAAGACCAGTAGTTGTTAGTTTTTCTGTCCATTGTCAACGCTGCGTAACTGCTTGGATATACGGACGCATTGATAAAGCGAAGTTCACGCGTCTACAAATAATGATTATGTTTCTTCGTCTACATCGGACCCTACCCATATTTTTTGTCAAATTACCCTTTTTTATAATATCTCACTCCACTGCATTGAACATAATGAAAAAAAAGCGGATGTTTCGCTAGCGCGGACGAACTGACCGTGAGCGCACACGTGTGATTTATAAAAACAAATATCCAACTGAATTTTCAAAATGCTACAAAGATTGAGAAATACATATTTGATAATCACATTTGAAACTGGTAAAAATACCGATTGCAAGGGACGTTGAATTGTAAAAAATTGGATGGTTTGGCATCAAGTTACGTATAAACTCGTATAAAATAATTAGGAAGCTACTGCCTTGCATGATCTTACAAGCCCTATAAGATCATTTCATCTGATTTTTATCAATCAAATTTCGTTGCAATAAGTATTTTTCACAGTTTTAAATATGCTTATCAAATATCTGTTTCTCAATCTTTCCAACATTTCGACAATTTCGTTTCACTTTTGTTTTTATAAAACACACGTGTGTGCTCGCGGTCAGTTCGTCCGCGCCAGCGAATCATCCGCCTTTTCTTCATTATTTCCAATGTAGTGGAGTGGGCTATTATAAAAAAGGGTAGTTTGACAAAAAATATGGGTAGGGTTCGATGTAGATGAAGAAACATAATCTTTATTTGTAGACGCGTAAACCTCGCTTCGTCAATGCGTCCGTATATCCAAGCAGTTACGCAGCGTTGACAATGGACAGAAAAAATAATATTACTATATTGTACTGGTCTTACTGTGGTCTTTGCTGTGTTCGTTCGACTTCGCCTCGTTTCGGAAGAAAAATTAGAAGGTGTTCGGAAATACCAGAACATCGCTTACTATCACCCGAACACAAACGGTCCAGTAGATATGATATTCAACCGCCCATATACACATGAATATAATATTTCTCTGTAGAAGCCGTATTTAAAATTTACATACATATATATATATATATATATATATATATATATATTTCCTTTACTTCCGTTTTTTAAATTAAATACCGTAAATATTTTAGTAGTAGTGAAAATTGAAATTAAAGCAAATGAAGCCTGCGGATAGCCTATTCTTTAAGCGAACGTTGGATAATGCTGTTTGATACAAAAATGACGATGTATTTTTTTTATTATTTATATAATTATTATACTATAATATAATTATTTATATAATAAAAAATAATCTTTTATTCTTATATAGATTATATATATATATATATATATATATATATAATATAATATATAATATATATAGTTCAAAATATAAAAAAACCTAGCCTGTCACTTCTGAATTAATGTACAGGGGTAGCCCCAGAAGTACCTGGCCTGACCTAGAGGTGGCGGTAGGTTTTTAAAAAATACCACTGTATTAGAAAGTACACAATCTATAAAGCATATGTCTCAAGTTTGTAGCTGCCATGATGTTTAGTACTTGTTTGACAGTCAAGTGTTTCCGAACGACTTCTATGGGGATTATTGTGTTTAGTCGATAGGAAACGATGTCTAGTATCCTAGGGATATCTTCTACGCATACTTTCATGGTCGGATGATAGAATGCGATGTCCGGGTGTTTCCGAATGTCTCTACGAGGAGTATTGTGTTTAGTCGGTTGTAAATGATGTCTAGCTTTCTGGAAATGACTTCTACGGAAAGTTTCGTATTCGAACGGTATAACACAATGTTTAGGTATCAGGGGACGTCTTCTATGGAAAGATTCGTGTAGAACATTAGAATACGATGTCTAGATGTTTTGGAACAACTTCTATGAAGAGTATTGTGTTTAATTGGTGGGAAACAATGACCAGGTATGTCGGGAACACTTCTACGTGTATTTTCGTATTTGAACCGTAGAATACAATGTTCAGATGCCACAGGATTATTTCTACGCGGAGTAGCGTGTTCGGACGGTAGAAGACGATGTCCAAGTATGACGAGACGACTTCTATGTAGAGATTCGTATTCTATCATTCAAACACTCAAACTCTCAGTAGAAGTTGTCCCTGGATTCCTAGACATCCTATTCTATTTCCCCAACACAAAACTCTCTATAGCAGTCCTCTTAAGACATATTTTGTCGACCGAGGCACGATACTCTCTGTAAACATCATCTCGAGACATTTGAATATCTTTTTGAACGGCCTGAACTCAAAAGAACAATTTTACCTATAGAAGTCGTGTCTAATATATACATAATTGTATAAAATGGTTGGTAAAATTTCAGCTTTGAAGCAGCTTTTTGTATAGAAGCGTCGAGAAGTAAATAGAGATTTGTATATATAGCGTACTTTTTACTTAGATATTATTGAACTGTGAAATCGGTGAAATTATTATCTCGGACGAAGCCGAGACGGGGGAGGCTATATATATACAGGGTATCCAAAAAGTCCCGGAACACCTTAATAATTTTCCAGATTGATTTTGGACAAGGTCAAGGTTAATCTAGAGGTAACTTTTGTCAAGGAATTTAATAGTAACCTTGGATTTGACCTTGGATTTGACCTTCAAGGTTATTTCAAGGTCAACTTTGTTTTTTCAAATAAGAACGAAATCGAAAGAGCAGAAAATTTTATGGCCAAATATGTGCTAAGTCATGGGTCAAGGATGACCTTCATGGTAACACAAGATCATGTAACCTCGAAAAAGGTCTGGAAACCTCTTAGCATAGGAAATTCTGAATTTTTGTAGCACAGAAGCTATTACCTTTATCAAGGTGCATGCAACGGTGACGCTCCGCACGGCCTTGACGATCACCTTGTTCAAAATCAGTTTACCTGCAAAATTATTAAGGTGACCGGGACTTTTTGGACGCCCTATATATATATATATATATATATATATATATATATATATATATATATAGATAGATAGATAGATAGATAGATAGATAGATATAGATATATATAATTATTACTAACATTTATAATCATTTATATTCATTCTTACAAATTCATTGCTTCCCCATTCATTCAGTTCTCCTAAAATCCCCTTCCTTTAACTTACCTTTAACACCGCTTAGCGATACAAATATCTATTTATATAAAACTTATTAATTATTTTCCTTTTCAGATAATCCTTCCAGCACTCGTAACATGATCATCTACCATCACCAAGTGATCAGAACAATGCCAACCAGAGGACAACAGACTCTATATGATAGATTAATATACTGTAAGTCGTTATCATTTAGTATCATTTAGTCCTCACTAATTAATAATGACTTATAGTATATTAACCTGTCATGTGTAAAATATGTTGTATATTATACACATGCTTATTATAATTTTATATCATGTGCGTATTCATTTTATTATCTATTATTTGTCTACTTATTATATACCACTTAGCACTTTCAGAAAAAGTCACTAGGTATGTTTCGTTCTGGATATACAAATGGTATAAAAATGAACTCAGCAATTTTTAATTGATCTTATTACTTCTTTAAGCTATATTTTCGTTAAATCTATTTATTTATTAATGATTTTTAGAATTTTAGATATATTTTGTGTAATATAAAATGGGCTGTTATTTATAGGGATACATATAAAATTTTAATAATTCAATTTTTCAGTTGCGTTATATAATTTATTTTTTGTTAATTTATTTCGGAATATGTTCCAAAATATATTATATATACTTTTTTTATAATATACATGTCTAAAGTACCAGATTTACAATTTCTTAATATGCTACAAATATGTCAAACTCGCTTAACTATGTTAATTTCATTATAATTTTACTTTTGGAGATAATATTTACTGCAACGTTCAAATTAATTCTTTTCCTATTATTGTGAGGTAAAGCGGTAGAAAGACTTTAATTCACTTCTCTTAGTATACCTAGTTAAAACTTTCAAAAACATAAAAGGTAAACTCTTAAAAATGAATGACTGAAATTTTATGGAAATAGACAGAAGTTTTTCTCATTATTGTTAGTGACAGTTATTTCATTCTGTGACTTAAAATTACATTTGTACCAAACTTCCTAGAAAAACTAATCTACACAGAAATTCCATATCGGATTAAAAAAAATTAATTAAGAATATTTTGAAATTTAATACTCCAGACAAATTTTAATGTAGGCTTGATAAAAATTATACACTGAAATGTAATAATCTACAGTGGAATTTGATAAAAATTTATTGAAGCTTTTTATCATTTACTATCATTTAAGTATTCTTTTATAATATATATATATATATATATATATATATATATATATATATATATATATATATATATAGAGTTTATAATTTTCAATAAACTTTTACAGGTACCCAATAAGTTTAATACATACATATTAAAGAAATGGAAAATAGTTTATACATTCGCATTCAATATGTTGTACATATGCAGTCTTATAATCGGGCTTATATTTGTAGAAGTGACGAGTCACTGGATATGCAATGTGTGCATTCTGCATAAATCAAAAATTCGATATGAAGTCAAGTTTGTATGAATAAAAGAAAATTAAAAGAAAAAACTAAAATTGTATATTTATTTTATAAGTAAATGCAATAGAAAATCTATAATAAACTACCAATAATTGAAAGAGGTTATTAAAAAAAATCAAAGAGAAACAGTTTCAAAACTAATTATTACATATAATTCTTAGGATGACAAAATCAAATCAAAAAAACACACTATATACTTACTTTGTAATTCTTTTAAAATTTTTGTTTACGTATCTTATGATTTTTTTTTATTTAATAAACAAAATAATATTATAATATTGTATAAATATTAATTTTTTTACTATAGTAATTAATATTTACATTCGAAATAAATTATTCACTTTCTCGACAGAAACAAGCTTCCAGCTTTAAACCAAGTTTCTACCTCTTTCTTCATTTTATTGTTCTCATTTTTTAATCTAAGTTTTGTCTAGTTCTAAGCCATGATAGTTGATTCTATTTTTAATATCTAGTAACTACTTTACATTATCTACCTTCAAGGATTTGCCTACTTTCTATCAATGATGGTTGGGTTTACTATTACTATCTGATAACTACTTTCTAGCCTACTCAATACTGTCAAAGTTCTACCAGGGACTGGGCTTATTTTCGTTACCATATTTAAGTAAATATTCATTATCTTTTGCAATTTTTCAAATGGCCCTTAAATGAGAAATATATCTTGCATATGGAAAAAATATTTTTATCGTTTTTATCATAAAAACATCATCTTTTCTTGTGATTTATTTTTGACAGAAAATATTACTATACCTTAAAATAATTGTGCTCTATGATTCCGCATGTTGTCATTAATATTATATAGCATTAAAAAATATAACTATTTATTTCTGTAGCAAAATAAGATAATATCTAAAGTTATAACATTATAATTGAATTTATTCTCTAATCGAAAACTTTACATCATCTATATAATAAAAATGATCAATCACTTACTTTGTTTATGCCACAAAGACGATTAAAGATATATTTTCATGTATTTGTGTGTCTTTTTAACTTTACTACTCAGCTTTTAAGAGATTTCGTTGCACCTTAATTTTTACTGAATAATATATCATTTTCTGATTTGCACATGGACTGTATTCAGCCAATTCATTATCAGCTTTTATATTTTATAATTTCTTTGTGTAGTATTAACAATTTTTGAATAACAATATAAATAATTTTAAAAATGAAGAGATTTTTCTAATTATATAGGTTAATTACACGCCCGCCTGTGTACTTTTCCAGGAAGTAAATTAATAATATTTCATTCCAATAAATTTTTAATAAAACAATTATTAAATAAACATAATCTATGTGTGTGTATGTTTATTTATATAGTTCTATATTGTAAATATTTTATATATAATATTTTATATTATTGGTAAAAACAGATTTTTAAATAAATAGGTTTCGAAATAATGATTTGGAATAATTGTACATACATCCTTTGGATATAATCGATGAATTCATATGAATAAGTTGAAACTTAGTTTTAGACCTAATAATTACCGCATTCTTTATACAGTCTCGTATCGTGAATGTATATATCAATAATACGATAAAGGAGCAATGGTGCTTATTGAGCTCAATTATGTTCTAACTGTTTTTATATGAATTTCGATTGATTATATTTAAATGGATAACTTAAAATCGTGGAGACTAAACAAGTACAGCTTTTTTTCTATATTTTTAGCTATAGCGCAAAAAGAGTATTAGTTGTAATGATACGGGTGTAAATGAAAATGAAATCTTATCCATTTTGATAATAATAAGTAAGTCGGTATAATATATAGGAAGACCATTTCCAATAAATCAGTAGAAGGCTTACTTTTATAAAAAATTTCGAAATTTCTTGATGACTATATATGTGCCTTTGTTAACTTTCCTCCCTCGCTTTATCCGTCTCTCTCTCTCTCTCTCTCTCTCTCTCTTCTCGCTCCCTCTTTCTCTGTATCTCTTTCTCTGTCCTTTATTTTCCTCACTCTGCAAACCCATCAGTTGTGCACACGTCGTCCTGACGTTTGCCACACTTGCTCCCCTTTAGGACTGGCACGCACGTGTTTCTTTCGTAGAAATCGCCCCCCTACGCGCTTTATTATTATGCTTTGCATTTCTCTCTCCCTCTTTCTCTCATCTACACACGCGCATATGCACCCCCCATCGCTGCACGATGTAGTTTTGCTGGACTAGAGCTATATTCTTCTCTTTTTCTGCCATCGAGGTCTCTCATCAAAGTATAATCACACTGTGACGGGACACCCACCGGCAGGGATGCGGCATACCAAAATTCAATGCCCAAGTAGCCGTATCATGACAGAGACCGTATTTACAGGCATAAGAAACTGGGGCGCCCATGAGACTTTTATTTGTCAAACAGTGCTTCGTCGATGTACGTCGCTGACACGTGAACATCCAAAGGAGATAGGGAGCTAGAGCGAAGTCATACAGGGTGGATCAGTAAATGTAGCTTGACTTTGTTCCATTCGGATGCGACAAAAGTTGCGCACAGTTTAAATCCTTGAAGGAACCCTAAGCAGAAATTCCACGCTTTTATACGTATTAGGTTTGCTTCGAGTGAAACGAATGGAAGGGCGCGATCAGAAACACGTGATTTGTTGATTGCTTTAATTGATTTCGGAGACAACGAAGCGCAGCAAATGCTCGGTCTCGGATAGCTGGCTCTTCACTAATATGCTTTATTCGCGTAAGCTCGACTTGTATAGGTATTTTATTTCTACCTATTAACCCTTGATATATATATATATATATATATATATATATATATATATATATATATTTACTTAATACTCGAGGAAAATCGAAATCCAAACATTTTAGGATCGATTACATGAGCCTGTGACAGAAGTACCTCTCCCTCCCTCTCTCTCTCTCTCTCTCTCTCTCTCTCTCTCTCTCTTTCTCTTTCATTTTCTCTTGTCCTCTCATTTAGTTTTTTACTGAGAGGAGCGTTATTACCAGGTATGGTTCTAGTTTAACTGGAGAGGGACAATTCTAGTTTAACTGGATAGAGGCAAATATAGACAATAAAGTCTCCTTGGCTTACACCATTTGATTCTTAACTTTGTAGCTAAAATGCTTCCTATATTTCTATAATGGGTTTTACATTTTCCTACGTTTAATTTACTGTAAGACAATGTCATTAAATACGATATAAGATACCTGATAAGTGTGATCAACTACGACCTGCAAGTGCATACTGGCATAGTATGCAAGTGTTAATGCAACATTTTATTTTAATTTGTATTGCAGGAATAATAATAATTAAATTTTATAATCGTTTTACTGTTTTCTATTTCACTTGAATATGCATATATACACTCACCCTAGTCTCGGCTTCTCCTAAGAAAATTATGTAACCGATTTATAAACAGTTCAATAATATATATATATATATATATATATATATATATATATATATATATATATATAAAATATTCTATACATAAATCTATATTTCTTTTGATATTTTTATCCTAGAATAATATTTCTGGTGAAAAAAATCAACAATTCCTTCTCGTAGTTTTCCTAAACCATCACCAGGGGTGTTCCTATGTTATTTATTCCTTTTGTCTGATTTTACGAAACATTTGTTTATTTATGTTTTTGGAGTATTGGTTACGAATATCATAATGATTTTTGACGAAAATTGAATATTCATAGCAAAATACATAAAACCCCTATAAAATTATGGTTTTCAGAATTTATTTCGAAAAATAAGAAAAATTTTGAACAAAATTAAAAATCCAAAATTATTGATCTTATTCAATAACCATTTTTTGTTCTACACAGTTTTTAGTATAAACTGTGAATGGTTTTCCATATACTTAATACCTTTGAATACATTTTTCACGAGAAATACTGTTTGTTGAAAATGCATTGAACAAAAAATGGTACTTTTATGAGATGTACATGTTTTGTTGGATATATTTTTTATAATTTTTACTATTTTTGAAGATATGTCAATTTTCTATTTCAGATTCTATACAGGTGCTTATAACACGTATAATCTGGCTATCGTTATATAATTATAAATATATTATTTTATAAAGTACTGTAAAGACTATAAAAATATTTGATAGTTTGAAAATATATCTATAACATTTTCAAAATTGATTTAAATCCTCTGCTTCTAAAAAATGAAAATGGAAAATTTTTATTGAATTAAACAAATATAAAATTGTATATATAAAAATTTTTTTTGAAGTATTTTTACACTGAAAAATATTTGTTGTTTTAAATAAATGCTTTTTAAACTAAATAATGGTTTATCCGTATACTATTAATTAACCATTTATTTATAATAAGTAATTTATATATTTAAAATACTGAAATATTTTTTTGATTTAAAAAAACTAAAAAAAAATTAAAGAAAAAAGATTCGTGATGTTATAAAATATTTATTTGATTTAAATAAATATTTTTTAAAAACACAATTGTTTAATATCATATAATTCAACAAAATATAAAAATATCAGTAATTCAACTTCTTAAGCCGTTGATATTATTAAGCGTTTAATACTAGACTGAAGCAAATTACATAAAACTTTATTTTTTATTAACATAACTTCGTGCTTTTGATTTAAAGTTGAGCGAGGTTAGTCTAGGATATATTGAATTTCATTATTAAATTTTAGTTCATTCCCTAATAATGACCCGAAACCATTTGACACATTAAATGAAGTAGATACATAGATTCGGTAAATTTGGTAGTGGGGCGAACAGATTATCATTTGCTAATAATAGTATATTAATTATTTGTTTTATTTGTTAGTAGTAATTTTTATATTTCTGATTCTATGAAGCTAATTATAAACAGACAGTCTGACTATCATTATATAATTATAATTATATTTTATAAAGACTGTAAGGTCGATAAAAATAGTTGTTAGTTCAGTTAGCAACAATTGGCTTAAGTACACATATAATTTTTAACATTATAAAAACTAATGTTCTTATACATTATAATGTGTACTTTGTAAAGTTATGTGAATATGACGAGTCTTACAAATTACTGCTATTTGCACCGTAGCCATCTTTTATTTCAGTAGGATAAAATGGTTCATATACTATTTTATTTTACTAAATCAGCTGTCTCTTGATTCATTATTTTTGTAGCTAAAATTTATTTATTTGAAACAAATACTGATTTATTGGACTCTGTATGCTGACATGATGTAAATTATTTATTTCTTGTCCATCAATAGAATGTAAATTTGAAACATTCTTGAACGACGATACTGCATTATTCAAAATATTACTTCAAGCTGTAACGAGCTCTTAGTTATTCCTTTTGAACCCAAGTGAATTCCTTTGCTGTTTAGTTATAATTATATTATAGAAAAAAATGATAAGTATTAAATATATTGTTTAGATTAAATACAACTGTTGCAACCTTTTAATTGATATACTAATACTCTTAATTTTATAAAAAAATGTATTTATTATTTTTACTTTGACTGTTACATATTACATATTACATGGTGACTTGTTTACTAAGGAATAGTTTCAGCATATTCAGAATTGTTTTAGATATTACCATTTCTGGATCAAGCATAGTTTAAAAAATTAGGCTCTATAAAGAAAAAATATGATTTTTATAAATACGAATAAGAATTAATTCACTATTTATTGTACATATTTAAGGGATGATTTTAATAAATATTTAGTTAGAATTTTTCCATTAAACGGTTTATCTTATTGAGCTTAATCTTACAGCGTCTTTAAATAATAAGTTATTTTGTTTCAAATCTGTATCAAAATCTTGTCATTCCTATACTCTTTCAAAAGGTACACAATATGAATATTTTTCACATAACTATACCATACAGACGCAATAATCATTGTAACTAATATACGTACAGGTATTTTGTTATAATATAATTTTTGTATATATATTAATATTAATATGCTGAATTTCATGTTTAATAAATTCTATATTTTTTATCTGTTATTTTACCTCATTTATTACTGGAAAATTTTTTTGAAAATAATATTTGCTTATCATACATAAACGAAATAAAAAAAATAATCAAATCAAAATCAAATCATTACGATCAAAAGCATCCTGCATGACCCTCCAGATTCTGATGTTTATATTTATGTGACATATACATTTGCACAGTATATTATATATATATATATATATATATATATATATATATATATATATATATATATATATACATAGATACACTAGCATCCCCCGTCTCGGCTTCGCCCGAGATAATAATTTAACCAATTTCTTCAACAATTCAATAATATCTAAGTAAAAAGTACTCTATATATAAAAATCTATATTATTATAAATAATTGACCGTAATTTACCTGTGGTCGCTTTTGTGTATACAGTATGTATATACAGAATGTACAATCGTATTTAATATACATACACATATATATACATATATATATATATATATATATATATATATATATATATATACATACATATATATATATACATATATATATATATATATATATATATATATATATATATATATATATATATATATATCATATCATACTAATTTATAAAGACAAAGCGTGTTTTTGTTTGTACGCGATAACCGAAAAAACTACTGAATGGATTGTTCTGAAATTTGATATAGAGATTCTATATTATCTTGGGAAGGACATAGACTATGTTTTTTCTTGAAAATTATTTTACTTTTAACAATAAATTAAGTTAATGGTTTTAACAATCAGTTTCACCAGCGACCACTAGGTCGCGTCTTGAATTACGAACATCAATTCAAAGTAGTCCACTTAAAGTATTAATACTAGGCCAGCTCAAACGAATGTTCATATCCAAGTTTGGGATTCGTATCCTAAAGGAGGTGTGACGTTAGTCGGTATGGTATTACCTTTTTTGTTCTTCAGGTTAATCTGACATTACTCTCACACCTTATGGATATCTTTTGATTTTTGTAAATTTTATTTTCTCTTACGTGGAAATCTCTCTCTCTCTCTCTCTCTCTCTCTCTCTCTCTCTCTCTCTCTCTCTCTCTCTCTCTCTCTCTCTCTCTGTCACTATCTCTTTGTCTTTCTTTCTGTTTCTCTTATAAAATGATTATGTATGCCAAATCATACTGAATATAGTTTGTGACCACAAATTATATTTTTATTTTTATACATTCTATTAACTTCAGAATTGTAACAAGAAGCTATGTTTTTTTTAGTTCGAACAAAAGAAATTATGGAAAAATAGGATTCTTTACCAACAACCTCGAAACTATGTATATATAAATGAAATATATTGTCACTTCTGCATAAAAAGACAATATCCATTGTCTATATAAAAAATATGCTATGCGAATACCAACATTTTGCTTGAATTTCAGTTAACATCACTACGAAAATATTCACGGTATTTAATTGAAAAAACGTAAATATAAAAAGTATATATATATATATATATATATATATATTGTATGTATATTATATTGTACATGTTATATATACATATTTTAAATACGGTTTCTACTGAGGAATATTGTATTGGCGTGTACGAGCGGATGATTACGATATTCCGTTGCCTAAAGACGATTTCTATACGCAGTTGTGTGTTCGGATGATAGAATACGATGTCTCTGGGCGATTTCTACGGGGAATATTGTGTTTAATTGATGGAAAACGAAATCCAGGTATTATGAAATCCAATTCTATGGAAAGATTCGTGTTGGGACAGTAAAATACTATATCTAGTTCTTTTCGAACGACTTCTACGGGGAGTTTTGTGTTTAGTTGTTAGAAAGCGATGCTAGCTTTCTCAGGCCGACTTCTACTGAGACTACCGTGTTTAATTGCTGGAAACGACGTTTAGGTATGTCGGGACAATATTTAGAGAGAGTTTCATGTTCGGATCATAGAATGCGATTTCCAGGTGTTTTGGAACGACTTCTACGGGGAATTTCGTATTCGGGCGATAGAAGACGATGTCCAGATATGATGGGACGATTTCTACGTTGAGTATTGTGTTTAGTTGATAGGAAACGACGTTCAGGTATGTCGGGACAACTTCTACGGGGGTTTCGGGTTCGTATGATAGAATGCAATTTCTAGGTGTTTTTGAACGACTTCTACGGGGAATTTCGTATTTAGCTGGTGAGAAACAAAATCTAGGTATGCCAGTAAGATTTCTATGAAGAGATTCGTATTCTATCATTCGAACACGCACACTCCCAGTAAGAGCCGTTCCGGGATACCTGGACATTGTATTCTACATCCCCAACACAAACCTCTATATAGCAGGCGTCCCGAGAAATTTCCTATAGTCCGAACATGATACTCTCGGGCAACGTCTCGAGAGACTTGGACATCTTGTTCTACCGCTTGAACTCGAAAGTACAATTTTCTTCATCCAAGCCATATTTAATATACATATATATATCTATATATATATATATATCTATATATATATATATATATATATATCTATATATATATATCTATATATATATATATATATATATAGATATATATATATATATATATAGATATATATTGTATAAAATGGTCGGCAAAATATTAACTTTTTGAAGTGAATGCTACATTGAAGCAGTTTTTTATACAGAAGCGACGATAGGTAAATTACAGTCAATTATTTATGGAAATATTTGTATATATAAGAGTACTTTTTACTTAGATATTATTGAATTGTTTATGAAATCGGTTAAATTATTATCTAGGGCGAAGCGGAGACGGCGGATGCTATATATATATATATATATATATATATATATATATATATATGCATATTGAAGACGGCTTCTATGGAGAAAATTATACTTTCGAGTTGGAGCGGTAGAAAAAGATGTCAAAATATCTCGAGACGACGTTTATGGAGAGTATTATGTTCGGATTATAGGGCATGTCTTGGGACGACTGCTATGAGAGTTTTGTGTTGGGGAGGTAGAATACGATGTCCAGTTACCCCTGGATGACTTTTACTGGGAGTGCCTGTGTTCGAATGGTAGAATACGAATCTCGTCATAGAAGTCATCCCAGTATACCTGGACATTGTTTCTTACCAACTATACACGACGTTCCCAGTAGAACTCGTCCCGTTAAGCCTGGACATTGTCTTCTACCGTCCCAACACGAATCTTTCCATAGAAGTCGATTTCCTCATACTTGGACGTCGTTTTCTACCAACTAAATACAATATTCCTCGTAGAAATCGTCCAGAGACACCTGGACATCGCATTCTACCATCCAATCACACAATTGCATATATAAATCGTCTTGAGGCAACGGGATATCGTACTCAACTACCCGTACACGTCAATATAATATTTCTAAGTAGAGATCGTATATATATATGTATATATACCTTGAATATTTTAGTAGAGGTGCCAACTAAAATTCAAGCAAAATGTTGGTATGCAAATAGCGTATTTTTTAAGTGGGTACAGCGTATTGCCTATTTATTTATGCAGAGTTGACGATGTATTATATATATACATTGTTTCGAGGTGTTCGTAAAGTACCCTATTTTGCCATCATTTCCTGTGTTCAAACTAAAAAAAACATAGTCTATTGTCCATTCTGAAGTTAATATAACGTATAATAACAAATATATAATTTGTCGACACAGATTATGTTCAGTATGATTTGGCATACAAAACCATTTTATAAGAGAAGACGGAGAAAGATAGAGAGAGAGAGAGAGAGAGAGAGAGAGAGAGAGAGAGAGAGATTTTCTCACATAAGAGAAAATAAAATTTACAAAAATCAAAAGATATCTATAAGGTGTGAGAGTAGTATCAGATAAGCCTGAAGAACAAAAAGGGTAATACTGACTGACGTCATACCTTCTTTAGGAAACGAATCCCAAAGTTGGATATGATCATTCGTATGAGCTGGCTTGGCATTAATACTTGGAGCGGACTCCTTTGAGTTGATGTTCGTGATTTAAGACTTCCCCTAGTGACTGCTGTTGAAACTGACTGCTAAAACCGTTAACTGAATTTATTGATGAAAGTAAAATGATTTTTAATAAAAAATATAGCCTATGTCGTTCCAAAGATAATATATAATCTGAACCAAAAAAACTACTGAATCGATGGTTATGGAAGTAAAATGATTTTCGATAAACAACATAGCTTATGTCGTACCGAAGATAATATAGAATTTTATTAAAAAAAAACTATTGAACTGATTGTTTTGGAATTTGTCGTATAGATTCTATATAATCTTGGGAAGGACATAAGCTATGTTTTTTCTTGAAAATCATTTTACTTTCATCAATAAATTAAGTTAACGGTTTTAGCAGTCAGTTTTACCAACGGCCACTAGGTGGCGTTTTGAATCACGAACATCAACTCAAAGTAGCCCGCTTAAAGTATTAATACCAGGCTTATTCAGACGAATGATCATCATTCACATTCGACGTCCATCGCCGGACGAAGTCTCATCACCACGTCGCACTGAACAGCACCTGGCAGCCACCCAGGGCCAAACGGCCTTCAAGCCAACAGTTCGGACCGACTGGACCGCAGCCTATCAGTGAGTTGAAAAGCACCGCGCTTTCTTTAATTCTTATTTCTTATTTCTTATCATTTTCTTATTTAATTCCTTAATTCTTAGATAATTCTTAATAAATTCTTATTATTTTTAATATTAATTTTAAAAAAATTCAAATTAAATTTAATAATACTTGAAATCTAATTTTAATTTTAATTTTAATGTTAATTTTAAATTAACTGTAATTTATTCTTAACCTTAATTTTAATTTAATTCGAATTTCTAACTTAATCTTAATTTTATTTAATAAAATAACTAATTATTTTTACATAATTCATATTTTAAAAAATTTAATAAAATAACTAATTTTATATCATTAGCTAAGTTTACATCAATACTTATATATAATAAACAATAATCATTCATCCGCATACACACCAATTCACGCATTAAACTGGAGGAAACCACCTCTCCCCTCCCCCCCCAATAACACCCTCTTGTGAGACCGATTCCATGGAAATGGACACTGACCTTACATCCGACTTTGTCGGCCTTCCCCTATAAGCTGATAGAAATCATCTTCAGTCTCTGGGTACAAATAGAAAAAATTACAACACATTACAAACAACAATACAGACCCAACGTCCTCGCATTCCGGGACCTCAACACGCCCCATCTCCGGAGCATCTGTTCCATCCTCGTCCACCATGGACTTTTTTCAGGAGGCAGCAACATCCTGCACCTGCTTCCTCAAATCAAACACTTCGCAAGCAACTCTGGCCCACAAAGAAGCCGAGTTTATCAAACAAGGTCGCAAACGCATCTGCGTTGCCAAAACGATGCCCGCCCATTCTGACCAGGATTCTGATATCGAAAAAGAATCCTCCCCGCGGAACGACCCGTCATATGCCTCATCGTCAACGACTCATCATCCGCCATAAAATGATATGGCCTAAACTAAAAATTGGCATTGACAAAGCCGGAATCTCTGTCCGCCGGGCCGTCAACACTTCTGACTCGTCAAGGTATACGCGGCAACGGTCGATGACATCAGACGACTAATGGCCCGTCTAGAAAAGGCCGACAGCCAATACACCACCAACCTACTCCCCGAAGAACGGGACTTGATGATCGTCATATGCGGTATCAAGGAGAAAAACATACTGGAGAAAGACATCCTAGATGAATTGAACTCCAACGGATTCAAATTTCGGCGCATTAACAGAATGCGCAACGGGGAAAAAGTCTGGCCACTAGTGACCGTGTACCTTGACCCCTCCTTGCCCGCTGCTAAATCAATCGTCGATCTAAGTACCATCGGCGGTCTCAACATAAAATTTAAGACAAAGAGGAAGACTAAAGTCACGCCGCAGTGCCGGCGCTGCCTCAGATACAACCTTACGGCAAACTACTGCCACACGGCATGGGCCTGCGCTTTCTGCAGCAAAAACCATGCCACCCTCTCTTATTCTTTAAAAGCCAATAAAGATGCAGTTCCCACCTGCACTAACTGCCAAGGTGAACATCGGGCAACCTAGAGGGGCTGCCCCAAAGCCCCTAAGAAGGTCAACCCCCCTCTCCCAAACAAGGGATGACAGTTAACGCGCCCAAAACCGAAAACAACCCCCTACCCAGCTCTCACAGTAAAAGACTCTCAATCATCATACAGATCTGACAAATCCCGCCCGATCAATATATGCGAGCATAGTGAGCAACGGACTAGCATCAGCGGCTTCGCTGCAAATAATGCAGTTCGTCACGAATATCACCGCTGCTCTCTGCAGATCCAACAATGGCTAATCCCCAGGTGAATATCCTCAACTGGAATGCTAATAGCCTGATCTGAGAATCAGATTCCTAGAACTCTTCTAACTTCTTAAGGAGGAAAACATCGGGATCGCCTGCACCAGTCAGACCCTACTCAAGTCATCTCACAAATTCTTTCTTCCAAATTACATCATATACAGGAAGGATGGAGAGCACTCTAACGGCAGGGTGTGGCAATGCTCGTCCATTAATACCACCGCCACCGTGCAATTACAACTACCTCCATCTGCGAGACAAGAGGGGTTGAAATTTCTCACCAAAAAGGCCCCTGATGATAATTTCATGCTATAACCCCCCACATCTCCAAAACAATTTCAAACATGTCCTTGCTTCCTATCAGCAACACCTCCGCAATTATCGCCAGAGACTCAAATATTAAGCACCCCTCTTGGGGCTGCGGCTCCAAAAACAGCAATGGTCATGCCCTCCTCAGAAAAACAATTCGGCATAATTTTAAAGTGGAAGTTCCGCCCTCCCCCACCCATTTTTCGGGCGTCCCACATCACGCACCTGACGATTCAACCCAGCGATCTCCGCGTTGTCTGTACACTAGGCTCAGACCACAGCCCGATGATCCTCGCCTTCCATGCATCACCCATTTCCCCTTCGGCACATATAGATTACATCGACTGGCTGTATCTCAAATTCAACCTAGAGACCTCAACCTTTCGATGCAGACTCATTTCATCGATATCTGAAATAGACGAAGAGATAACTTCCCTGACCAACGACATTACCCAGGCTGTCAGCAATGCTACCTCCTCCCGCCCTCCACAGGGCCCTAAAAATAGCCTCTCCGATGACATTCTGAAGCTAATCAAGCAAAAAACAGAATCCAGAAGAATTGGCAACAACACAAAACTTAACTTCCTACAAAGAGACATCCACTTTCGGATAGGCGTGCTCAGAAACAGCCGCTTCAACGCTTTCATTATCGAAGCCGAAACTCACCCCAAAATGTGTGGAATGTTATAAAATCTATCCGAGGTAGTCGCCCCTGCTTCCCACGACTCAAGCAAAACAGCCAAACCTTTTCACAAGACGCAGAAAAGGCCGAGATCTTCACTTCTTTACTCAGCAATCAATGCTCACCGCTACCCAACCCACCAGAACTCTCACCATTTCACGAGCTTGTCACCCAGACAGCTCAACATTTCCTCCCCTCAAACAAGGACTTCACTCCTACCTCGCCAAAGAGATAAGCGACATCATTCGCAGTCTCAAAAACAAGAAAGCCCCAGGCGCTGACATAATAAACAACAACACATTGAAAGTCCTCTCCCAAAAACACATCATGTCCATCTGCAATATCATAAACAAATGCAATGATGAGACATCAATACTTTCCCAAGGCCTGGAAAACGGCCACTGCGGTCTGCGTTCCAAAAGCCGGGAAACCCCTCAACGACCCCACAAGCAATCGCCCCATCAGTCTTCTAAACTCTTTAAGCAAAGTAGCCGAAAGCGTAATCCTAAAATGCCTCTCCACCTCAGTCACCAGCAAAAACCTCATACGTGACTGTCACCATTGGTTCCGCACAGGACACAGTACCTGTCGCTAATTTCTCAGAGTCACGGAACTCATCGCTGACAATATGAACAGACGGCAGCACATAATCATGCTATTGCTAGACGTCCAACAAGGTTTCCAGAGAGTACGGCATGATGGGCTAGTCGTCCATCTCGTCGCCAACGACATCCCTCACTATCTGATCGGGACAATTAAATCGTTCCTTTCAGACCGATTTATACAAGTCAGGGTAGGAAATATCCTTTCCTTCCCAAAGGCCATCTCAGCCGGCGTCCCACAAGGATCAAAACTCTCCTCTCTATTCTTTATGCTTTTCGGCCACGACCACCCCATACATAACTCAATCGCTATTGCACTCTATGCGGATGACATAGCCCTCATAGATTCCACCAAATCTACCATAGAACCTAGAGGTCAAACAGATTTCTACCATTCCTCATTAGCTGGCACTCACGGTAGAGACTCTCCATCAACGAGAGCAAGTCCAGTGCCAGATTCATCTCCCGTAGAAACCACACCCCCCAAACATAACAATCAAAGGAAATTATCCTGAAAAAAACATCTCCGCCTCATCAGGAGCAAAATCTGAGGAACCTTCTTGAAGCTCAAATCATTTTTCCAGAGTAAAATCTTATCTCCCAGAAAAAAGGCCAGAGCCTTTTCCGTCATAATCAGGAGCATTGCTACATATGCCATCCCCATTGGGGGGTACACCCCCATACATACTTCAGATACTGCAAGGCACGTACATGAGGCTGCTACTCTCATCCATCAGCATCCCTTGGTACATAAGAAACACGCAAGTACTTTAGGAAATCAACCTTCTACGTTTCAACGATTACGAGAAAAATTTCGCAAAAACCTGAGAGAATCAATAAAGCAGCACCCGAACTCAGGAATCCAATCCCTGAGTAGTATCTTTCTTAAGTTGATGGATTGCTACAGGAGGCCATGCTACCTGATTCACAACCCGTAACTCCAACAGCCAGCACCGGCCCCCCGCGCTTCGTTTTTGTATGTAAGTCTCTGCCCCCAAGGCCACAGAACCTTTAAATTCACCAATCCTCCCCCGCATTACACATCCCACTCCTGCCGCCCACCCCCATACCGTCCCACTAATAAATTTTATCCAAACAGCTAAAGGGAATGATATCTCCGGGTATGAATCCGACACTACCTCTCTTAGAGAGGTGTCTTTAGAAGATTTCGCTGTCAGCGAGCGAACCTGCAAGAGAGAGACAGAGAGAGAGAGAGAGAGAGCGAGAGAGAGAGAGCGAGAGAGAGAGAGAGCGAGAGAGAGAGAGAGAGAGCGAACCGCTCTAAACGAAAGACGCCGGCACCGATGAATGAGCGAGAGGGAGAGAGGAAGGGCGAATAAGACAGCTGCAGCTTCCTCGCGGCAAGTAGATTTGCCTTATTTATATTGTTATTGCGTGTCACTATTCAGGCTGCCTTCGCCCGCCGTCGCATGCATTGTTATAAAATATGCAAAGTGCGTGATTCGCGTAAACGACCGTTCCCGTTATAATTGTTCTCCCGCGTGTCCGTTTCTGTATCGTTACTATTGTTATTTGCCCCGAGTTATTCTTTACGTGTTCCCCTTGTTCCCCGTTTCAGCCGGAGCCTGCGTGTGTGTGCAATCAAGCACATACACACACACACACACACACACATATATATACAGGCAGATACGGCTACGTGATTAAGCCACTATACACGGTAAGTGTAATGCCAAAACTGGCGTTACAAATGGCGCCCAAAGCATGAGGCCAGTGACGCGAAAATATATATGTTCAGTATATAAAATTCCCAGTTCGCTTTTGCTCCCGGATAAACGCGTAAAATTCGAGAAAAGTAGCTGCAAACAGCCGCGTACACGTGCAATATCGTGCAGAACGAACGAGCGGCCATCTTGGGTTATGTACACAGTAATCTGCGCAGTAAGCTAGCAGTAGCCTACTGGCAGCAGCAACCAGATCAGAGCAACCAACATTTTGTTGTGCTATATATCCTTTATTTGTAACAATCCTGTGATCCCCTTTCCCCCATATTCTTAATAAATTTAATAGCCTTATCGTGTCGTCCTTATTTTTCATTTTACACATTTTACATCATGTTTATTATTTTCTATTGTTATTTATAAACGAGTTATAGAAAAAAACCTTTATATAGTAACTTCTACAAAAAGAAGTTAAACATAGTTTAAGACATTAGCACCTAAAGACGGGTGCTATGAACAGCTAGACACGATCATCGGACGTTATTAATAGTATAATAACCTCATTTTAAGTACACCGTCTTCTGATAAACAATAGAAAAATGATTCCCCGACTTCACAGAATCATATCTGTACACTTCGGTTGACTTGCTTGACATAGACCAGCGAGAAACGGCAAACGTCATGCGGGAACAGGATAAAAATCCTGGACAGGATCATTCCGACATCACCGAAATTTCAGATGCCTTGAGCTCCACAGCTCTCGAGGTAGATCACTCGCCACAGACACCCACTGGCCCCTCAAAACAGCGACACACCCAAGAAGGAGATAACAACCCGACGAAACAATCCCATACGACCTCCACTGTACCTCTGGAGCCTTCTCCACGTCCCCAGTTTTTACGACAGTGGCGAGTACAATTTACGGGAGCTCCTCGAGAAGACGTTGAGGAGTTCGTCAAACGATTAGAGGAAACAATGAATAGTTTGGACATCCCAGCAGCGGATATACTAAAACTAATCCCCGGGATCCTGAGTGGAGCAGCATGAATCTGGGCCAGACCTCTCTACAAAAATTGGCGCACGTTAGAGGAGTTTAAAATCGCTTTGCGCTATCAATGTAGACAAATTAACTATACGTCACGATTAGAAGAGGAGCTACGCGATCGAATGCAAGGTTTTAAAGAACCAATAGGTTCGTATCTCCGGGGTATGCGCGTCTTGAACGATAAGATAGCGCCCGCGTTAGCCCTCGAAACACAACTGGACCATATCTATCAAAACTTATACCCTTCGTACATAGATAAAATTGATAGAGGTGATTTAAAATCAATAGATGAGCTGCAATAGATCGGGCCGCAGATATAATTGAAAAAAGAGTTTACACGCAGTTATAATGAGCCGTCACCTACGGAGGACTTCATGGTGAGTACAGCAGCCTGTCCGCATCAGAAAGAACGAGCAAACGCTCTGGGTTAGCAGCCATCGAAAATGATAAATTATCAGCCAACAAAAATACCGTGACAATAAAAGAGGCATAGGTCCCTATACTAAGCAGGCGCAGCAACGAAGAACCACGTTAACACAACCACCGACAGGAGCCCAAAAGAAATTACAGTCCGGCTCCCAACGGTATCAGAGACTCGTCACCGCGACGAACTGAAGACCGCGCAAGGACCCCATCCAGAGATCGCTTAGCATCCCCCAAATACCTGACCCACCCACCACCCCCTCGTTACCAGTCCCCGTTACCCTCCCGTAATAGATACACCTCGCAACATACATTCAAAGAAATGTCGGCCAGCCATACCTCTCGGAGCACCTCTCGGTATTCAGCTAACGACAGCAATTATACTCAAGATGGACAACGGCGACCATGAACACCCGATCGCGAATATCGATCGTCAAGCAACAACAGCAGCTGGAATGACTACAAACGTCGAAGTGAACGACCACCCAGATCATCGAGCCGAGAATACAAAGGAAGTGATCAAAGATATCGCAATGAACGGCAATCACCACCTAGACGAGACAATAACAGACGTGATCGCAACGACTACCGTTCGCCACGACGTGACAACGCAAGCTGTGACAGCAGACAGCAAGGTGAAGTCTCAAGACCTTGCTGGACATGTAAACAACCGGGACATTGGGCAGATAGGTATCCGGACAGGAAGTACCTGATTTACTACAACTGTGGCGAGAAAAATGTTGCAACGCAAAACTGTCCACGATGTGGTCCAAAAAGTAAGTCGGGAAACGCATGAGGGGAGAGGATTCAGGAGTCTGCCCTAACGCTCCTCATAACACAACTCCACTGGCTGAAAACAGCGACCAGTGTCCGGAGGCAAAGCATGTTTCAAATATACATCCAGACCTCAGCACTAAAGAAGAGGAAAATCGGTTTTTCCTGAATATAGAATTGATAGGCAAAGTTTTTCCCGCACTTATTGATCCGGGTGCACGAAAGTCATATATAGGCCCAGACCCAAGGAAAATAATACGATCGGAAATTATACCAGTAATCTCGTATATGCAACTACCCGACTTTTTCAGTATAAGCGTCTGCCTTATGGACTGACAAATGCCCCCGCCACATTCCAGAGAGGTACGGACCTCGTCTTCGGACCGGAGTGGCAACCATACGTCTTCGTTTACATGGACGACATTATTGTCGCCACGAAGACTTTCGAGCAGCATACTCGAGAACTAACAGCGGTGAGTAACCGCTTCAATGAGGTTGGTCTCCAAATCAACAGGGAGAAATCCGAGTTTTGCTACCCGGAGTCAAATACCTGGGATGCATCGTAGACGAGAACGGGCTCAGCACGAAGAAAATTCGTCCCGTAAGCGAATACCCGAGACCTACTAATCTGAGACAATTACGGGCCTTTCTAGACATGGTCGGGTTGTATACTGGGTTTATAAAAGACTTTGCAAACATCAAGCTGCCCCTAACAAAGCTAATGAAAAAAATATCAAATGGCACTGGGAATAGGCTCAACAGGAAGCTTTAGATAAGCTCCACATATTGTTGACGCAAGCGCCAGTACTAGCGTGCCCTGTGCAAAACGAACGTTATAGCCTACAAATAGACGTAAGTAATTACGCTCTCGTGGCTAAGCCAAAACAACCTAGATGAAGAGCATCCAATCGTCTATGCAAGCCGGACACTTACCCAGGCAGAATCAATATACACGGTAACAAATAAGGAATGTCTAGCTGTCTTATGGGCTGTGGAAAAGTTTCGCGGTTACTTGTTAGGTGAAAAATTCACTGTTATAATAGACCATAGTAGCCTAAAATGGCTCCACACACTCAAAGATCCGATATACCGCCTAGCAAGTTGGGCGACTGTGTTGCAGGCGTATAATATGATAATAGTGCACCGAAAAGGAGCATTACATCATGTACCAGATGCCCTTTCGAGACCCCCCCCCCCCAACACCCCGAATCCCCTACTGCAAACCTCACAACCATCGAGGAAGACAACTGGTACAAGAGTAGAACCAAAGTAATCACAGAACAGAAAAATACCACTACTGGACAATAAAAAATGGCCTATTTTACAAACACCGCCCAAATGAGCTTACGCACATATCAAGGGAAAACAAGGAAGACTGGAAGCTAATAGTACCAATAAGTGACAGAGAAAGAGTGTTGCACGAATGTCATAACACTCCAACATCAGGGCACTTCGGAGTCAAAAAAACGACCCATGAAGTCGGCCAAAATTACTACTCGCCTGGAATGTGAAAAGACGTACACCGGTACGTCAAGCACTGCCCGGAATGCCAAATTTATAAGGTACCTCAACGCGGGCCCACAGGATTAATGACACACCGTAACATAGAAGGGCCGTGGAGCAGCGTTGCAGCAGACATTATGGAGCACTTCCCGGATAGTAAGGGGCAGTGTAAGTACCTGCTCGTATTTCAGGACTTATTCCCCAAATACGTAGAAATCAGGTCACTTAAAAAAGCGAACGGTCAAACAATCGCTAAAACATTTGAGGAGCAAATAATCTTCAAATGGGATTGTCCAAAGTACCTGATAACAGACAACGGTAGGGAATTTGCGAACAATCAGCTCAAGACCAAGCTAATCGAACTGGGCGTTACACACCAACTAATAGGACCCAACCATGCCCAGGCAAACCCAGTAGAACGGGCGAACAGAGTGATCAAAACCATAATAGCCACATTCGTCAAGAACGACCACAAAGATTGGGACTTACACCTCCCAGAACTTGTATTTGCAATGAATACCGCTGTGCACACGAGCACTCAAGCGTCGCCGGCTTTTTTGAATTTCGGGCGTAACCGGCGCGAAATGCTGACGTACCGACAATCTCAGCGAGCGGCGTTGCAATTGCAAAGGTTATCACAAATAGATTGGCTGAGTCGTATGAAAAGATTACCAGCAATTCACATGATGGTGAAAGACCATTTAAGTTTCGCTAGCTAAAAGCAGGCTAAATATTACAACAAAGGCCGAAGGCAAGAGAACTTTCATGTGAAAGACTGGGTGTGCAGACGAAGAGTCAGGAGGTGTTACAAGTGTCAAGGCTACGGGCACGTAGCCAAGCACTGTAAAAGTGAACAATGCTGCTTCCACTGTAGTCAGGGGGGATATGGCAGCAAAGACTGGAAAAACAAAGAGGCAGCACCAAAATGCGTCAATTGTAAAAAGGCAAAAAAGGCGCATAACCATGGTTCAATGGACACAAAGTGTCCAGCATACAAGGCTGCCATGGAGACACTAGTGAACTCCACGGATTATGGTCAGTAATGCACGAAATAATCGAAGTGGACCTGTCCTGCGCTTTGCGCAGCTAAATGCCAGAAGAGCACGCAGGGTCACTCCAGAGATAAGATCAAAATGTGTGGAAAAAGGAGTAGACATCCTGCTTCGCCAGGAGACATACCAGCGTAGTGAACGAATAGAGGGATTCGGACTGCGCACACGGATGGTATATGCTAATGGGCAAATCCCCTGGGCGGCTATAGCAGTTCTCAACCCCGAGGTGACAGTGATGAAACTAACACACTTAACTAATAGTTGCTTTATTTAACGATATATGTGGTCAATGGATACTTTCACCTGAGCCACAAAATAGGGGTACACCTTACATACTTAAGTAAGGTGTTGCACGCACTTCGAGGGAGGATGGTGCTAATAGGTGTTGATTCCAATGCCAGATCTCCCCTGTGGAAGTCTGATCGCACCGACTGCAAAGGGGAGGAACTGGAAAATTTTACAGCGCAGTGGAATCTCCAGATCACCAATGTGCCAGATATTATCACTACCGTCTCCAATGAAGTTGGAATAGGAAATGTGGACATAACTCTTGTCACCACGAATATCGAGATACTCATCACAGGGTGGGCCGTTAGAGAGGACTGGACCTCGATTGATCATAGAACGATCATGTTCCACCTTAATGCAGCAAGCACACCTGCAAGTTCAGCTGCTGCAAATCAGGGAAACAAGCTAAAGCGATACTCCACACAGAAAGCGAACTGGGATACTTTATGCGCTGTATCCGAGGATGAATGGGACCAGGTCTCCAAAGAAATACCCGGCTCGAAAATCGAGACAATTGAGAGAGTTCGCTCACTGACAGCCACTTTGAGGAAAGCGTGCAATGCTGCCATACCGAGGAGTAGGGTAGCTGTTAGGAGGGTTCCCTGGTGGAACCCTGGGTTAGATAGGCAGAAAAGGGCTATAAATCGAGCCCGTCGAGTATTCCAGAAAGAGCGCGATCCCATCAGACGGGAACACCTCAAGAAAGAATACAAAGCGGCCAGAAAGGAGTATGTCCGTAGACTCAGGCATACCAAAGAGACCAAATGGCAAGACTTTGTCACAGTAAAGCGTAATCAGAACCGACTCCAAGTCGGTAAGCTGTCCATAAAAGAGGTTGCTTGCAACATTTGTCTGGATAATAACACCTACACGACGGACTGGGTGAGCACCGTTACGGCAGTGCTAAATACCCTGTTCATTCCAGATAATTTATAGATTGAAATGCAAGAGCAAAAAGATATGAGATCCTTGGCTAACACTCTCCCCCCGAGGGGAGCCGAGGTCGAATTTAATCTCACCGAGTTGGATCAGGTCATGGCCAAGATGAAGCTGGCAAGTACTCAAAGACACGCGCTCATTAGAGTTACCGGTGCGTACAGAACCACCTCAATAGACGCCCTAGCAGTGATAGCGGGAAAACTCCCCATCGTGCTAAAATGCAGTCATAGAGCGGAACTGTACGCAAACTGTAAAAATACATCGTCACCTGAGGACCAACGTCGTGCCGCGAGAGAAATATCTGAAAGATATCTCGATGGCTGGCAGGAAATCCGGTATAACTCGACAAAAGGTAGGCTGACACATTCTTACCTACCTAGTATCAGAGATAGGATAAAGGCAGACTGGATCGGACCGTCGCGTTGGTTAATCCAGTTCCTCACTGGGCATGGTGATATGTCAATGCAATAAGAAAAGATCAGCAATAATGCAAAGCTCTGGAGCACAACCGGCCGATAAAGCGAAAGCTAGGTGCGGCCGGAAATGTTTATGTGCAACAAAGCATAACTGAGCGGCCTTTGTTTTTTTTTTTTGGGTGTGCAGACGAAACCACGTATCATTAGGCCCAGACAAATTTGCGGCAAAATTAGCGCCCAAATTTGTAGCACCCAGTCAAATTATAAAAAAGATCTCCACCGTAGTCTTCCAAACTAGAGATCTGAACGATGGGAGAATAAATAGAATTCATATGTCCGACTTACAAAAATACTACTCATCTAACACTCAAAATTTTTTTCCAGATCCCAGCAATAACAACAGCCACAATGCAAGGATCGGAAGAAGCCGAGGCTTACGAAGGTCGGTACTAGTTGACTAATCGCGCCAACCAGGAGGAATAATCTTTCCAAGGAATCATGCCTCCGAACAAGGAGAAGCGTGGAAGTTACCCTAACGAACGTGAAAGCACCGTGTGTGCAAGCACGTCCGGGATCCCCAATAATAACTCGTATCGACGTCAACCCCATAGAAGAGCAGGCTTTGAAAGAACTCGAACAAGGGCAAATGAACCTCATCGAGTTCAGCCCAGACTCGGCGCAAGAGATCGTCGAGGTGCCAAGAAACTCGACAGCTGCAAGGCCTGTCGACCAAGCCTCCTTCAAGCTATCCCTGATAGACATCCACGTATTTAAAATAGATACCGTCATTTCTGTAAATGCCACCCCTCCCCCCTCATCGAACAACCCGCACAGCGGCAGTGCAACCGTCCGGAAAAACGTGAAACTATCACAACATCAGGTGTAGAAATAGAAGAGGTCCGTCCGGAAAGACGTACAACCACCACACTATCAAGAGAAGGAGTAGAGATGCAGGAAGAAGGAAGAAAAGAAGAAAACGTAAAGGAAGGAAGAAGATACGGATTGGATCTATAATCCGTTTGCTCAGAGATACGAGGATCTTGCGGAAAAGATCGCAATGACAGCGATGACTCCCATAAGACGGGGCTGCTAGAGGCGTCCCGTACAAAGGTGATCGTACACCAAAACCCGCGAAACGCACTACCATACACGTCCGCCCGGCAAATCAGATCAATCTCCATGTTACCGTATCAACCAAGCCCGAAAATCCGTCAGTCCGCTCCCAAAAAGCAGCTCGTATATAAACCAGCTGCCCCAATCGTTTATGTAAGTACAGCAGAGGACGGCGAGGTGCGCCTATATCGTGGCGACCGTTGCGCCTTCATGTGCTCGGTTGCAAGACAAAAGACAGGCCGTTGGGAAATGCGCCCAAAATCCCAAGGTGACAAAAAACAACGGAGCAGGAAAAAATTATAATATCGACGCGGTATAAAACACCTGACGATGACAAGACCGGGGTTGAGAAAGAGATCCCCAGTATAATACTGTGCCCAGAGATACCTCCAAAATGGAATCCGTCCAAGCTACCGATACCAACCATGCTAAGAACTGCCTCACCGGTAGCAAGTATCGAACGGCCATCAGATGAGCCGCAGGTGACGCACAATACCGCTAGCACAATAGGAGCACTACCGGCCCTGATGGACCTAATGGCATCGCCGCTCCTCAATTTTACTCCCCCTCTACGCCCACATCTTTCACCACCTGCTAGGCCAATTTCATAATTGGCAATTGTGCCCAATAAGCACAGAACAGCATACCCACACGGCTATTGGAACTGTGGTGAAACCGGACATGGCTACGCCACCGGCCCACACCCGCGAAGCAAGAAATTTTGCTATAAGTGTGGCAGGGCGGATCGCGACGTGCGCACCTGCGCATGCATCAAGATCGTGCGACGCCCGTCGTATCGTCTTGGGAGAGGGAGAGCGCTGTGTAGCCGGAGACATAGGCGAAGCCGACACGCCAGGCGTCTACGCAAAGTGTGTCGGATAGGGAAGAGGCACGAGAGAGTAGCGAGGTCCCCACAGTTGCGCAAACCCTGCAAGAGGTGGCAAGCGCGACAAGAAATGCGCAGCCTATTATGAGTCTCATGCCAAGCGTAAAGGTTTATATGCAAAAGTAAAAGTAAACCGAAAGCGCACATGGCTCCAGAACTGCCAGCGATTGTAATTGGAAGTGTACAAAACGCTAACCCATTACAAATGGCCAATATAGACCCCCTCCCCAATATCGATACAAATGACCAATACATTTTTTCTCAAGACAGTTACAAATGGCCAATATAGATCCCCCTCAAGACTGTTACAAATGACTAAGATAGTTTTTCCCAATTACAAATGGATAATATAAAAATATACGAATGGCGTAAAGAGCCTCCGATTTATTAGCTATTGTACTGGAAAGCCGATAAACCTTGAGCCAACTACAAATGACTAATATTGTTCTTTCCCAAAAGTCATTACGAATGTCTAATATTGTTTCCCACAATGTCGCCCCCATAATCACCGCTAGCCCTATCACGAAACCAGCCCGAGTAGAGAGCGATGCCAATTGAAATTATGAAAGGGATGACCGGGATACATAAAATATTAGAACCAACCCCCGCGAGTAGAACTACCAATTCACAGCGTCGGCGGGCGAGGTCGCGTAAAAGTAAGTGAGCGAACAATGGCTCGAGAAGGGGATAAAACTACTTGCCCGTCCCACTAACGCTATACCTGACATAATCAGACGGAACAGCCCTAATGATACACGTTGCTTCGGCAACATAACTCGCCAAGAAGAGAGAAGAAGACGAAAAGGCAGCAGACCTACGTCACTTTCATTGCGAAGCACAAGAAGAAGCGAACATCACATAACGAAGCGTTAAACTAGAAGACATTACTTTTAGTGTAGGTCCAGAAATAAAACGTTAGAAGTAACATTAGCATTAGGATTAGGATAGGTGGAAACATCAACTAAAATCCTATATTAGACATAGATTTAGACTAGAAGTAGATTAGAATATCTTTACTAAACTCAGCTCGCTCGACTGTTCCGATCCATCACATCTCGACACCGAATTCAAGCAAGGAGGCTCTTGCCACCCACCGTGCGCCCAAGACGTATCCACGTCTCCGTGGCCGTCGAGGACATCCTCGGCATTGCCGCACTCGAGAGGTCGAGTGACGCTGCCAGCACCGACTCCGTCAGCGAGCGAACGTGCGAGAGAGAGAGAGAGAGAGAGAGAGAGAGAGCGAACTGCTCTGAACGGAGGACGCCGGCACCGACGAACGAGCGAGAGTTCACTAACGCCGAAATTCGCGCTATTTTAAAGTTTTCCTTCGTCAAAGGCAAATCCGCTAGAGACTTTCCGTGAGATTAATGGTGTTTTGGGGGATCGCACGCTATCATTTCGAACAGTAGAGGAATAGTTTCGACGATTCATAGCCGCTGACAACAACGCCATGAATAAGCCAGCCGGCGGAACCTGTGATGACGAATACCGATCAAATCATGAAATTTATCGAGTTAGACCGGCATGCGGCATCTCGTGACATCGCCCGGAAGATGAAAGTTAGTCATCAAACCATTTTATACCATCTGCAGAAGGCTCGATATAAAAAAGAGCTTGATGTTTGGGTGCCGCATGATTTGACGCAAAAAAAAACTTTTGGACCGACTCTACGCCTGCGATGTGCTGCTGAAATACAATGAACTTGACCAATTTTTGAAGCGGATGGTGACTGGTGACGAAAAATGAATCACATACAACAATATCAAGTGAAAACGGTCGTGGTCCAAGGCCGGTGGACCAAGCCGGGATTGACGACCAGGAAGGTTTTGCTGTGTGTTTGGTGGGATTGGAACGGAATCATCCACTATGAGCTGTTCCACTATGAGGCCAGACGCTTAATTCGACCACCTAATGTGAACAACTGGACCGCTTCAAGCAGACTATCGACCAGAAGCGTCCACAATTAGCCAAAAGGAAGGGTGTAGTGTTCCGCCAGGGCAATGCCAGACCACACACTTCGTTGACGACTCGTCAGAAGCTACGGGAGTTCGGATGGGAGGTTATATCACATCCACCATATAGCCCAGACATAGCGCCAAGTGATTACCACCTATTCCTGTCCAGGTCGAACGTCCTTGGTGATGTAAAGTTGGACTGAAAAGAGGGTTGTCAAAAGTGGCTGTCCGAGTTCTTCGCAAATAAGGAGAAGGATTTCCAGGAGAGGGGTATTAGGAAGTTGCCGTCTAGATGGATTCAGATGATCGAACAAAACGGTGCATATTTGAAGTAAATCCGACTACTGTAACACTTTTTATAAAGCATTGAATCAAGACCAAAAAAGCGGAATGGAGATATTTGACAACCTAATATGTATATTAAATACGGTTGTACACTCTGTATATACATACTGTATATACACAAGCGACGATAGTTTAATTGCGGTAAAATATTTATAGTACATTTTTATATATAGAGTTTTTTTACTTAGACATTATTAAATTGTTTAAGAACCGATTAAATTATTATCTTGGGTGAATTCGAGATAGAGTATGCTAGTATATATTGTAACGAGTGTCACAAGGCACCCGCGTCGACTTCTCCAGTGAGAGAGAAGACGACTCGCGCTCCATCCCACGAAGAGGAAAACCTCAAGGCGGTAAATATTAGTGCGGGTACAATAATGGGAAATTAATGAATCTAAAAAAGCTATCTGTAAATAATTGTAAACGTATACTAGTTAAAATTAGTCAATTTAATTTGGCATCAATGAATAATAATAAAATTACTAATAATGAAGTTAGAGAATATGATAAAGGCACCATACTAATTTTGATAGTATTATACATACAAATAGTGCATCTAAAAGAAATTATAATAAGTAATAATGAAACTACAAATAAACTCAATATATCTGAAATACTAAAAATTTTATGAATCGAGATAATTAATCTGAAAAAGCGACCACCAATAATTTGAATAATATTATAAATACAAATAGTGATTATAAAACAATTGTGATAAATAAAATAAAAAAAAATATGCCAAATGCAGATAAGAAAACAAGTGAAGCAACTGTAATTAATTGCAAAAATAGAATAAGTGAAGTTAATCAATTTAAAGTAGCATCAATTAATATTCAAAATACTACTGTTACAAATAATGAATCTGATAAAAAAGAAAGAACAACTGTAAATAAGTTTGAAATATAGATCAAATAGATAAATCTGAAATAATAGTAATAAAAAAGGAAGAAATAAAATAAATCCAGGAGGGGAGTTCATATAATATTTAAAAAAAAATTTTTATCACTAAGGATAACCAACCGAAGACATTATCAACCTACAATAGAAATAGTTGTAAATAAAAATAATGAAATTTGGAAAGGAGCGAGAAATAATCGCAGAGATGAGCAAACAGAATGAAAACATTACAAAGGTATCTGAAATATACAACTGGGAAATCTGAAAATGTATGAACAGAAAGAATAAACAATAGAAATATCAAAGAAAAAAATTTAATGCTAAGAATAACAGCTCAGGAAAGGAAAAAATCTAGAAAGGTGACAGTAAAAATGCGAAGAATAACAGAGATTGAGGACACATCGTTAAGGAAGAAATGAAACGAATTTGATTAACAACAATAATAGCAACATTGATCAAGTATAATTATCAACCAGTCCTCCAGTTAGTGATCAACGAAGATGATGCAGAAACAAGAGAATGGGATATGTCGTCACATCTAAGTGATAGTATAAAGTATTAGTTCGTATAAGATATAGTAGTTAAAGTCATTATTAAAATTTCATGTAAATGTTGTATGTAAGAATTCTAAGAAAAAAAAACAGAACAAAATTTTTTTTTAGTATGTAAGATTAGAAGTTTATAGTAGTATCTAAAATATTGTAAAATTTTATATAAAATATTTTATATACGTATGTGAAATATTTTAGTATGGAAGATTGTGTGTGAAATATCCTAGAGTATAAGAAAATAAGTTGCCTAGGGAAAATGCGATACAAAAAAAAAAAAGAAAAAGAATTATTAATTTGAGAGTTTGTCTTGTATTTACTTAGTTGGGATTCGAATTTATATATTATTTCGTGATGGCCGCACTGCCCCTGCAAAGGCTGATCAAATTTAGACAGAGTTTTTATGTTCGTTTTTATATTAATTGAAATTACCCGTATGGTGATCATAACTATTGCTTTTTTTATTTAGATTATTAATGAAACCATGGCTATAATTATTGCTTTAGTTTACTAAAGTTGATTAAATTAGGACTATTGCTATTGCATGGTCAGCATAAAAAAAAGAAGAAAAGAAATTTTTTTTGAATAAGGAAATTCTTTCTTACCACTAATACCTTTAGATCAGTGAAGCTAAGCATAAATGGATCAATATTAAACAAAAAATTTTATTATGTTTTACAAAAAAATTTAGACATGTAATTTTCTTTTCTCCTTCGTAATGATGATAATAACCATGGGCACAGTATCGGTTTCGTATTTGTGTGATTGATCGTGATTTAAAAATTTCAAATGAAAAAAAAAGAAAATTTATTGTTCGCGTTACGAGGGCCGCGTCGTGTACGTCCCGACCGCGGTCGGCCGTCGTCGGCCGCTGCCGTACCTCCCCTCTCTTGTCCCGCTCTTCTTACCCGGCGAACTGCGAGACGCGAGGCGAACATAGTTCGTTATCAGCCGCCAAGGGGCTAATTCGAAGAATAAAGTAGTAGAAAGAAAAAAAGAGAAAGATAAGAAAGGAAAAAAGGGAAAAAAAGAAAAAGACACTCGGGGTGAGCTCCACGAGAGAGACAGCAGAAAGAAGGGAGAAAGGAGTCCGAAGAGCGACGCGGACGAAGAGTCGGAGAAGACGTGGCAGCGGCGAGCTACGGGCGTGGACCCAGAAGAGGAGCGGCATGCACATGGACGGTGGTCGCTCAAAGAGCGCACCTTCTGCCACCTAGGGCCCGTCATTGACACCTCCACCCCCCCAGAATCGCCGTGGTGAGTGTGCACCGCGCGGCGACGAGCTCTGCGGTTACGCTCGGTTCCTTACCGCGTCGTGATCCGGATCCCCTTCCTTCCCGTACCCTTCACCGCCCTCCCCTCGGGCGAGTGCGCCGGGTCGCTGATCACGGTCGGGACGCGCCGGATACGCGGACCGGGAGTAACGGAGAATTGTGACCAGGTGATAGTGTGTGTGGTATCGAAACAAAAAAAATGTTGTAAATCAAATAAAATTCAGTCAAGCCATCATATTCACGTGGTGCCTTGTGTCATTCTTCCCGAATTCTCTTTTCAGGTTGGCGGGACCCCCCTCCCAGTGCGACGGACTATCCAGGTAAGTCTGGTGGGAAAACAAAAATTCTGTTGTGTGCGTGAATCCACCCCCAAGGAGAGTGGATTTCGGATCGGATTCGCGGCATCATAATATGTATTTCTAATTCTTAGTTCGCGCCTCTGGGCGCTGACCTTATTAGCGTCCCTCTGTACGTATTATATCCATTATATATTATATGTGCAGAAAACACAAAATTTTAATTTTTTTTACATCTTATTATGTCATTTGACTATTTTCTTTTTTAGACTAAAGAATATAATATCAGTTTGGAATATTGAAAATTAGTAGTATAAGTTATTATTTCCTTTTTTGTCATAAATCAACAGAAGCACTAACTCTAACTAAAAGATTAAATATTAGTAGCAATCTAATATGACTCAGAATTACGAAAATTATATTTACGAATTAAAGTTTTTTGTAACTTCTTACTGTATAGGTAAATTAAAAAAATCATTTCATCAGCAAATCTCTCTTCGTGTAAAGTTGATCGATAAGAAGAGGATTCTAATTTATATATACTAATGGAATTATGATGGAATTAACTAAATTTCTTTTTAAATCAATTGACTCCTACCACACACTAAATAATTTTAATCAAAAGTAGGTCTGAGGTTCGAGAATATAAGTGACCATTTGTTAAAGATTATTGATCAAGAGAGTTCTACTAGTCCGGGAGCCAGTGACATATTTTAGTGACCAATTTATCCTCAGCCGTAAATTAGTTTAAATGATTCCTTTGAATGCACTGAATAATGGAGCGATCGTCCGCTGCGGCACCTAATCTGTATGTGACAACATCAGGCACCCAAACTTTGTAAAAATGAAAAAAAAACAAGTTTTAAGGAATAATTTTGAGTTTAGAAAAAAATAGTTTAAACAAAAGTTGTAGATCCTATTCAAATGAATTTTTTATGTTCTATCCATTTTTGCTGTAAAGCTAATAATTATCGAGAAAAACGGAATTAATAATAGGCGTTTTAAGCTACTATAATCATCCCAAATTATAGTCGATACGTCAAGGATCTACCCGGCTACTCAGATGATACATGATACAAATACTTTTTAATTTTTAATTTTCCTCATAAAATTCTAGTTTTAAAACAAAAACATATAGAATGTATAAAATTTATTGTAGGTAGGTTTCCAAATTTTGTTTAAAACAATATTTAACAAACTCTTTACTGTTTTATATATCGTCATTTATATGTTATTATATAGAAAGTTTTTAATACTTTTCACCATAAAATTCGGAGAACTTTGTCTATAACATTCATATTTCTAATTTGATGATCACAAATATATGTAAGTTAGAAATAATATATATACAGTGTCTTTAATTTAGTAGAAATACATTTTCCTATTATAATATGTTAGAGTGGCTTAGAATAATATGGACTAATATGCACCATTTAAATCCGAAAAGTCTCTAATGTTTACCCTCAAAAATACATTATTGTTTATAAGAAACAGAGTAAAATATGTTAGGAGAATAATAAATAAAAAAAGTAATTATTCCTGAATCGTGTATTTATATTTCAGTTATTTCGATATATTTAGTTTGGTAAATAAATAATATATAAATAATATATATTTTGTACATAAATAATGTATCATATCATATAAATCGATATTAAAAATTTTTTTATATCATACATTTTTTTCAAAGTTTTTCCTACATTACACAATAGAACAGAGTATACAATGAACATTCATATGATGCCATTAGTGTTAGTTTGACCAGTAGAGCAAGAAAGGAGTATCTATTGATTAAAATTAGACTTTTAGAATACTAATACCAAAGTTGGATATTCTGTTTTGAAATAAGTTTTCCATTATCAATAGCTTCAGCCAGTTGCTTTAATTATATATTGCAAAAAAGTTACTATCTACTGACCAATGCCTGGACGGGGAACGAATAATCAGAGGTCTGCACCGATTGCACCGTTGCACTTAGTCTTATTACGCTAAACTACTTGATGTGCCAGAATGATAATTTGAAAATCAAAGTAAAATTATTTTCAACAGTAAACATAGCTTATTTTCAGCCAAATATAATTTGGTATTTATAATTTGGTATCTAAAATTATAAATATAATTTGGTCTGTTTCGAATGTTATAGATATCGATTTAGAAGTTTTTTGTTTCCCGCATACAAACAGAAAGATATTTTGTCTTAATGTAAAAGTATTGTTTATGTATCTTGAACACTTAGATATATTTTATGGCGCCGTTACGTATTTTGCTGTTATCTAGCATTATGAGCATTGTGGATGTTGTTGTGCGTGCGCATGCACGGCTCCCAGTGCCGTGTTTCGAAGCTGAGCGTAGCGCGCATACGCAGCAAATACTTTTCGTCATCGATAGGGACCATAGGTTGACTCGTTATATTGGCTCTCGTGCAGTGTTTTTTATGCATATTGTGTACTTGTTTAGGTTCTATAGCATTTTCTGCTTGTTTGTTAATTATAACTTGTCATTATTTATAACTTGTCGTTTAATTATATCTAGTGCAACAGCAGTTTTTTTCTATAGTTTTGGTGATTAATGAACGAGATGTGTACGAGCGGTCTGCGGATAGCGCATCTGCGCTATAGAAATGGTCACGACAGTATCAAACCTGTCCGTTAGTACTCGTGGAGCGGGGGCTGTACTCGTTTCTACGACATTGAGGGTCTGTGAGGCGCTGAACATTGAAACTGTTGCTTTTCACATTCACCGTCACCGACATCTCTGAGAAAGAGTGCTGTCCGATATATTTGAATGCTAAGTTGCGTTTGGCGATATTTGCTGAGACTATTTCTTAAATTATTTCATTGTAAAAATAGATAAGAGGAGCTTTTTGTTGGTACCAATTGCGTTAGTTTATTAGTTAGTATAAAATTCATTGATTGTATATACATATTTGAATGATAGTAATAAATATAATATTAATCTATAGCTTGCTCGGGCTTATTCCTCAAAAGCGTGAGGTTTTTACGCCTAAGCAAGTTGTTTGTTTATTATTTTTCTCGCGAAAATCTTGTGTTTCATTTCTCAGCAAATAAACACATATTCCTCCTTCATTTAGTCAATAATTATCCGATGCGATTTTCATGAGACATGAATTATCAAATCTTTTGAAGTGTACTGGAATTGAGTTAGATGAATAGGCTGCAAATTATCGTGATCTTATTCCAGCACATGTCAGCAAAACTCTTGATGACTCTAAAAAGAAAATTGATAAAGATAGGGACGTAAAAATATTAGGTATAAATTGGTTCCGAATCGCGATGTGTTTACTTTTAGCGCAACCAAGTTTAAAACATTAGCGGGGTCTTCGACAGAACGTGCTGTTTTGTCAAACATAGCTCGTTTGTTTGATCTGCTTGACTGGCTCCCTCCTATTACAGTTCTTGACAAAATTATGATACAAGAGATTTGGATTATAAAATGTGATTGGAATTCACCGCTCCCAATCACTGTGAGAGAAATATGGATCGAATATTGTAATTCACTCAATACATTGACGCAATTATCAATAGATTGTTGGTTAAGGGCCTCTTTCGGCAAGGCTTATCAGTTGCATGGGTTTTCGGACGCATCTTCACGCGCATATGCAGCTGCTGTGTATCTCAGGGTTGATGAGGGAAATGGTACCTTTTGCATCTCACTTTTAGCTGTAAAAACGAAAGTAGCCCTTGTCAAAACAATTAGCATTCCAAATTTGAAACCACTCAGAGCAGTATTATTAGTAAAACTTATTGTTCATTTGCAGAAGTTAGATTTTTTGAAAAAACTGCCATTATACGCATGGTCTGGTAGCTAGATTGTTTCAACATCGCTAAGAAAATATCCTCGTTTTTGGAAGACATTGGTCGCTAATCGAGTATCCTATATTCAGACAGAATTAATTTCCGCTACAGGGTCTCACGTATCCTCAAAGGATAATCGTGCAGATCTAGCCACTCGTGGTACTACAGCATCTGACATAATTGGAAACAGTTTATGGTGGTATGGACAAATTTGGTTTTCGCTGGCCTCAAAATTTGGGTTACACCTGTAGTGAGTGTGCAAAACCTACATGTTCGAGTATCTCCGGTGGAACCAGAGATACTTATGAAGTTTTCCTCTTTTTCGCGACTCCTTTATATTATAGCATACTGCTTACACCCGCTAATGAATTTCCAAAGACGTAAAAGTATTATGAATAAACTTTCTCCGTTTCTTACTACTAATGAATTGACTAAGGCACGATTCTCTATTATATACTATTCCAATCAGTCTTTTTTGCTACTGAACTTACTCTTTTAAGAAAGGGTAAAAACTTACGGAAGCGTAATGAATTTTAGACAAACGCGGTATATTGCGGGTAGGCGGATGTCTTGCGCACTCTGAACTATCAATTGATCCGAAACATCCGCCAATTTTACCGTATTCTTACATACATGGTTTTTTAATCGTGCGTCAAGCATATCGCTTATGTTTAAACGGTGGAGCTACGCTTACAGCTAGTGTTGTAGCACGTTATGCATAGATTTTAGGAAAAAAGCATTTAGTAAAATCCGTCATACATAATTGTATACTATGCCAACGCGTAAAACCTCGAATAGCGCATCAGCTAATGGGAGATCTTCCAGCTGCTCGAGTTACACGTGCACGGCTGTTTACTATTGCTGGTCTTGATTATGCAGGACCAATCCAAATACGTACTACCAAAGGTCGAAGACATAAGAGTTATAAGGGATACATCGCTTCATTCATCTACTTCGCGACGCGCGCGATGCACATAGAAGTTGTAAGTGACTGCACATCCACCATGTTAATTCCTGCTTATAAACGATTTATTAGTCGACACGGTATCTGTCGTAATCTTGTAAGTGTCAATGTGACAACCTTTCACGGCGCCGATAAGGCGCTCAAAAATATGTTTAACGCGGCCTCAGATTTTGACAAGAGCACAACAGCTTTACTTATTAAGGATCGTACAACTCGGAAATTCATTTCGTTAAATGTTTCATATTATGGATGCTTATGGGAGGCAGGTGTGAAAACCACCAAACACCACCTGAAGAGACTTATCGGTGAACACAGCCTTACTTTCGAGAAATTATCGACGTTTTTAGCCGAAATTAAGGCTTACCTCAATTCGCGGCCGCTTCATCCTATGAGTTTAAACATGGACAATCTATACGCCTTAACTCTTGCGCATTTTCTTATTGGCGAATTGTCAGGATTGATACCGGATGAGAAGCCTCCAAAGGTTCTGGAAAATTGACTTTCATTTGATTCAGTTTTCAATTTTCAGTTGATTCAACCGATCCGTAATAACTTTTGGAAGCGCTAGTCAGGTTAATACTTGCAGCAGTTACAGAAAAGATAAATGGAAATAACCTACAGAAAACTTTGCAGTTGATCAATTAGTTTTAGCGATGAACGAACGATATCCACCGACGAAATGGCCTCTGGGCCGTACTATAGAAGTATATACCATGGCTCGGGCGGGCTTATCCGAGTGGCTAGCATGAAAACCGCAACGACAGTTTTAAAGTACATCACTTATTTATGTCCATTACTAACGTGCCATACTGTAAAATGATCAGGTGAAAAGTGACATTCTTATGTAGGTGATGTTCGTCCTGCGGACGAAGGTGGGCGCTATGTTTATGTATGTTGATCATTTTTATAATCTTAGATATATTTTATGGCGCCGTGTCGAATTCCGCTCCTATCTAGCATTAAGATTATTGTGGATGTCGTTATACGTGCGCGTGGGCGGCTCTCCACCGCCTTGTTTCGAAGCTGAGCGTAGCGCGCAAACGCGGCAGATACTTTCATCATCGTAGATTGACGCGTTATATCGTCTCTCGTGCAGTGTTTTTTATGTATATTGTGTACTTGTTTCGGTTCCACAACATTTTCTGCGCGTTTGTTAATGATAACTTATCGTTGAATTATATCTAGCTCTACAGCAATTTTTTTGTATAGTATCGGTGATTAGTGAACGCGACCCGTGCGAGCGGTATGCGAATAGCGTATTGCGCTTTAGAAAACGGTCACCACAGTATCAAACCTGTCCGTTAGCACTCATGAAGCGAGGGCTGTACCCGTTTCTGAACATTGAAACTGTTGCTCTTCACATTCACCGTCACCAACCTTTGCTGTCGGATTTATTTGAATGCTAAGTTACGTTTGGCGACATTTGCTGGGGCTGTTCCCTAAATTGTTTCATTGTAAAAATAGGTCAGAGGAGCTTTTTGCTGGGAGCAACTGCATTAGTTCATTAATTAGTATAAGATTTATTATTTATATCTATATATTTGAATAATAGTAATAAATAGAATATGTATCTATAGCTTGCTCAGGCTTTTCCCTCAAAGTCGTGAGAGATTTTACGCCTAAGCAAATTGTTTGTTTATTATTTTTCTCACGAAAATATTGTGTTTTATTTCTCAGCATACAGTACATATTCCTCCTTCGATTAGTCAATCCTTACCACTACATTATTATACAACACATATATTTACATATATTATAATTGTACGGTAAGTGATAAGTACATTTTCAAGTATGATTCAGCCAAAGATTGCATTATTGACTGAAATTACCTCCTATTAATAGTTTAATTTATTTACTTGAAGTTTATATCCAAAAATTTTGATATTGATCTAAAATAAAACAAAAATTCTTTAATATTATTGCGCGTACTGTCTTTGATGTCGAACACAAAACTCATAAGACTAAGCACTTTGTAGTATTCTGATAATTTATTAATTAAAATAAGATTATTTTTAACATAAATATAACCTATATTCTTCCGAAGATCAAATAGAAGCTATATATCAAATTTCAGAGTAATTGGTTCAGTAGTTTTTTTCTGTTAAACCGGAACAACCAGATGATATGATGTTCTCATGCGCGTAAATTGCTGGAAATGATTGAAATGCAGCCACATTTTCTTGAAACTATTATTACGGGTGATGAAAGTCTCGCATACTACCCTGCAACGAAAAAAATTGCGCTTTCAAAAATCAAAAGTTAAGACAATGTTAATAATTTGTTTCATTCTAAAGTATCATGTACAAAGAATATGTTCCACAAGGTATTCCTGTGAATACTGCATTCAAGTGTTCCATTGCTTGTGTAAAATAATTGTGAGTGTTAGAATCGGGTTGTGAAAAGACCGCTCTGTTTTCCTCTTACACCAGAAAGCAGCAGCACATACAGCTACAACTAAAACTCAATTTTTGTCTAAAAAAATTGTTTCTGTACTGAGCCACCCATCATATTGCTTGATTTTAATCCGTCTGACTGCTTCTTGTTTCCAAATTAAGAATGGACTTGAAAGGTTTTGAATGAAAAATCTTGTTGAAAGAATTTTATACATTTCTTGCGTCTTTTGTACCCACAGTCTTAAAACTTTTGGGGCATACTGTGTATAATATGTCTCCAGGAAACCAAACTTAAAAATAGTCAAAAGCTTAACATAAATTTCGAGTCTTATTATAAAAACAGAACGGACTGCACGTCAGTTAGTTAAAAAATAGTCATAAGAGTAAGTGACAAATATTACAGTGAATAAATCAGAATAAAAATAGATTTGGAAGAAATAGTGGTGAAATAATATTTGGAACTAAATACGTATACAATGTATAGCTTAGTAACAGAAAGAAAGCTAGAACGAAAAATACTAGAAGAACTAATCAAACAGCACTTTTTTTAGATTTAGACGATTTCAATAACTTTAATAAATATGGAAATCTAATAAAATTGATAAAAGTGTCAAAATCGTTGAAAAATTCATTAATGATTATTATTTACGATTACTCAACAACCTCTCTCCCGCGTATTTTAATGTAAGCCATGATAAAATAAGTACAATCGACCTCAGCCTATGTATCAAAAAGTTAGAAATAAAAATTGATTGGAATAATATATATATATATGTGTGTGTGTGTGTGTGTGTCTAGTAATATATCAAATCAGGATCAGAGATTAGAACAACTAAGTGGATATTCCACAACGATGATTGACAGAAATTTTCTGAAACTAGCTATAAAAACTCAAAAATTATGTTTCTGCAGGTAGTTTAAGAAAATTTCTTTTAATCAACTTTGTAGAATTTCTACTTAGTTGTTCTTATCTCTCTCTCTCTCTCTCTCTCTCTCTCTCCCTCTCTCTCTCTCTCTCTCTCTCTCCCTCTCTCTCTCTCTCTCTCTCTCTCTCTCTCTCTCTCTCTCTCTCTCTCTCTCTCACTCTGTCTATATATATATATATATATATATATATATATATATATATATATATGTATATATCTATGTATATAAGGTCTTTTTTTAATAAAAATCTTATTAATGAACCCGGAAGTATTTCTTAAGCTCAAGTTATGTAGTAAACATTATGATACTATGCACCGTATTCCCAATTGATTAAAAAGTTAGTGCGAAGGTATTCTTGAATATTTATCAAATCATCATCAAATTCAATTCTTTCATGAAGCACCTTCTTGGCGCAATAAACAATATTATCGGAAGTTAGAAGATTAAGTAAAAAATAAAACTATTTTAATATTTGACTATCCATAAATTGATTTCAGGACTTTCGTTGATTTAGTTTTAATTACAACGGTGACAATTTGAAATTTATATATGAAAGAGATGAATGTCAGAAATAAATAACTGAAACCATACATGCCTTTATTTTGAACTATCGTTGTATAATATAATTAGTAGTAAAAGATAAAGTCAACTTTTCGTTTCTTAATTTTTTTCGCTAAGGAATTCATTTGAAGTTTATGTACAAAAGAGATGAATTCCGTGGATGTTGACATTAAATAAGATGTGGGTATTTTAAGAACATGGGTGTTTGAGGATGTGTATAATAAATACGTTGGCAATGCTTATTCTTAATAACATTTATTTATTTACCGCGAGGCATAAAAAACCTCCACTCAGTAAGTGGAGGAAAAAGCCTCATGACAAACGACTGACAATAAGTAATTTAAATACGGTAGTATTTCGATAATTCACACATATCCATACACAAGACAATTACCACTCACGCAACATGTACACAGAGCTCTTTTGCATACATACTATTTTACCGTGGAGTACTCCAGCGCACTTTAGTCGGGGGAGGTCCAAAGGGGGAAGGATATTCCGCGAAATACCTCCTGCTCTACGGCGTGGTCCCAACGTTTTGGGGACTGGATCAGGCCTGACCACAGACGGCAGCCACTGGGCACGAGTGCCGCCGGGAACACCCTCGGAGCTGGATCTCTACAAGACCCTGTGTCTTGTCCCGCGGATACGCCTAATTTCGTACACGCTAATTACACACACCACTTTAAAATTACAGTATTAGCGCTATCGATCACCAAACAAGAAAACTCACAATTCTTTAACATGAAACAAACATATAACAAGTCTCAAAGCTCGATACAACTTGCCCGGGACAGTGTCGAACGCAGAATGAATATATTTATATAAGTAGGAGCTCCTTCGTTGTCGGGCAGCTAGTTCATTAGAAAAACCAGCGACGGGGCGGGGCACTACCTGGACACCTATATCCGATTTACTAGAGGGATCTCGCTGGAACCATAAGCAATAAAGTGCACGTGTTCATCGTTTTGCCCGTGTATATTCCTAGGGATGGGGCTTTCATTTTTATTTATTTTACGGTCTCGGATGAACGACCGTGTCGTGCGAATACACCCACTCTCTTTCTCACTCTCACTCTCAATCTCTCTCTCTCTCTCTCTCTCTCTCTCTCTCTCTCTCTCTCTCTTCATACTCTCCAAATCGAACAGGGGATAAGGAATTAAAATCGCATCCTTGTTTTATTTTGTGCTGTCGTAGAAATTAATTTTAAAGAAATTTAACCATTTCTTAAAGGTTATAAATTAGTAAGTGAATATAAAATAGTTTCTTTATTTCTTTTATAATTTTTTTATTTCTAATAAGATGAGATTTCAGTTCTTTTGTTTAATTTGTTAACTGCATACTTGTCATATTTTATATTTTTCTAAAATGTAATTTAAAACAGATTTCATTATTATTGAACATTAAAAAGGTGAGTTTTTAAGTGATGCATAGTTAATATGTATAAAGTATAGCAAATTGTGTCCTCAGTGCCTTTTGACCATGATTTCGTGGGAAAACTCAAGTCATTTACTTTACATCAACTTTTTTTCTTCCTTATTATATTCGTATAATGTTCTCAATGGATTGAATTACTGTGATCAAATATACCACTAGCAACTTTATATAGTTGTTTATTAATAACAATTATTACTGTAAGTAATTCATTAATTTTTTATTTAACTTTAAATATTTTTTGTTTCCCGTTAAACAATAAAGGTTGCAGGATTATACATCAACTCCTCAAGTTTATCTTAATTTTTTAAATTATTTTCATTCGATAGTTTTTACTTCTGATACTGTCTACTGGTATGCACTTTCTTATATTATTATCCATAATATCAGTTTATGAAGATAATCATATTTACAAAGAATAATCATATTTAACAACAAAATTTAATTAGTAGTTATAATTAAAAATATCGTGCACGAAAGTAAATACATTACAAAGCTCCATTAAAAATTCTGTTGCAGCTTGTTATTCTGAACATTTCGATTTGGAATTCACTATTGCTGTGAGCTCTTTCATATAAACTATTAAATTTCAAATATACCAATAAAGAAAGTCTACAGTGAATGATTAACCAATAGCTTCCATGTCGTTTATATACAGCAAATATGATGAAAAAAATCAATTTTTTATCTATCTCAGTCGGCAGAAATTTTCGAAAAGTATTTGATTGATTATCATTATTTCTAATTAGTTAATTATTTCTGTCTACACGAGAAAAAAAAACTGTTGTACTCATATTAAACATATGTAGATGTATCTGTTGATTTAATCAGCGCATAGTCAAGTCATGAAAATTGCAGATAGAAGATCGGTTACTTCTGTATTATCATTTTCTTATCATAAATATTATTGATTTATATCAATATATACACAGTTAGAAACAATTAAATTTAATTCATATCTCATTGATAATTCTCAATTAAAATTTAATATTTTGTACATCATTCAAATAAATATACAATATCCATTAAATTTAATACAAGTTTCGTAAAATTCAAAACTGCTTCTATAAAAAAAATAAAGTACAATTTACTCAAATTTCATGCATAATACATTAAATTTAATTTATATTTCATAAAATCAAGTGAAGGTTCAATTGTGCATCGATAGAGGAATGTCTGTTTTTCTATGTAAAACCATGAACGACGCAAAATCATGTCAGTTAATGTATAAGAGCGATAAACTTTTAACTCTCTTACATAATTATATGTGCAATACGTTACACACATGTATGTATATATAATAATGTGGAATAATGTGTTAAAAATATATAAGTTAGCTTTTAAATAAGTAGATAATAGGCATATAAGTACATGTTTATTCTGCCACACTCCCCACTCCTCAAATTTGTTTTTTTTATATTATTGAACGTCGCTCTATTTATGCTTCCAAGTATTGGTGCTAATCAGGGACGGAGGTCTACGATGTGATTGTAAACAAAACACATGCAAATTATTACAGCGGTGCTTGTGTCAATCAGCCGAGACCGGGACTTTAACTCGAATCACCAAGTTACTAGTCCTTCGAGCGATCGAGCCATCGCAAGTCTCAATCTTTAGATTTGTTCTAGCACGCTATCTTTATAACATTGATTTACCCGAAATAGCCTTCAAATTCTTCGAGAGTTAGAGGAACAGTATATTCAAATATTCCCCGTAAACGATAACATATTGAGATTATCTTTGCTAATGTAATTGTATCAGATACAATTATATAAAGCATTAGCTATTCAACCTTGGTTATTTTTATGTCACATTCTTTATATGTAGTATTATATTACTACTGACTGTAGTACCTTTTTGGATTGTTGCACTTATTTCCGATCTTGATCTTACGAAAATAAGTTCATGCTTCATAATGACAATGATTTTTTTTGTAATCTTCTGCAAAGCCCATAACCATACTCAGAGAAATAAAAACATCAATATTTTCTTATCTATCAATCAAAGTTCTCCTTGTTTCTTCATTTCTAATCCAGCCGTATTTTGAAGCATGAGAGTCTCATTGGTATTAAACGAAGTCTACCCTTTTATGATACTACTTGATCCAACATTCTTACTTTTGTTTATTCTTACACCATTAACTTCCATTAACTTCATTAATTCAAATAAATGACAAATAGCATTGTTCACAAATCTTGATTTCGTGTATATGCCTCTATCTGTTTTTTGAAATTTTCCAATAATATGGATAGAACTTCGTGATGATAAAAGACACAGATCTTGAGGTTGGATAGAAAGATGAATTGGATCATTGTTATCAAAACTTAGTTCTGTATATGATTGATGTGCAAGCAGCAAAATATTATACAAGTGATTTCTTTCCACGTACTATTAGACCTATACTTATGAGGAACTGAATGCTCTGCCGTGGTAACAATCTTAATTTCTTCGATCGATTGATCTCTGATTAACATGGTGGAGTCTTTATATGTACACTAGAATTATAAACGATTCTCAGTATACCGATTTAATATGAAGTCTAATAGTGATTTTCTCTCCTTGAAAATTAACCAAATTTCCGTCCTGACCAACTATTCGAATTGGAAGATGATTTGTACACTTAATACTTAGTGGTAGATATAGAAGATACGATGGAGCTTGTACGATTTTATGTCCTGGAGGAACACTGAGAAAGAATTCATAAATGGTATGAACCTTTTTGTTGTTAATGAAAGCTTCCGCAGTAATGTTACACTCGACTTTGAGTGCGTTGATTTTCAATATTTTCACTGGCAAATCAGAAACTATATTCAGTATTTTCCTTGACTAAGCTAAAGTAAGATCCAGAAGACGATCTATTCATGTTTGAGGATTAAAATATAATGGGACACTGTAATTAATTTCACTTCTAAATGCATTATTTTTGGGTTTCAAGGAAAATTCAATTCCTTTGGATTATAATGTGTTAGATAACAGTTAATGCATATTGTTAATCTTGTAATTACCAGTGGGAATAGTAATAATTTCCATTTTTAATTGTAGTTTATTATTTGTCTTGTCAATATTGAAAATTGAGTTAAAGATGAAACGTTACACTAACGTTAAAACAAAGATTTTTACTTTGGTGGTTCGATAGAAGGAAAATATTGGGCTTCTAAAACAGAAGATCAATTTGAGACAGTAAAAAATATTCTTCCATGACTGATTGATCGATAATGATTAAATTTATTCAATGAAATGTTCTTTATAGACTTTTAAGAATTTTAGAACCGATTGAAAACGTTACATATCTGCCGTGTAGTGGGCACGCATCCGTAATATTACCAGATGAAGCAGTATCCAATTCAATTATGATTTTTGATCTTGTAGCTTGTAAGAAATAAAATAACGTTAGAACATTTTTCTGCATGGGTAAACAAAAGTGTTGACTACATCTACATTTACAAGTCGTATGCTCATATACCAAAACATTTTATCACAGATAAAATTAATACGTTAGGAATATACCAAAAAGATAATACCAAATAAAAATAATACCAATAAGAATTTGACTGTTTTATGAATATCTTAACCATTCAGTTCAAATTTAAACTGTAAGATAGCATATCACACTGTGAGAAAGAAAAGAAATTCTTAGCGAGCTTTTGCAAACTCGCAAGGCTATTAAATGAAAATCCGCTCCATTAAACCAGAATGCAGAATCTCGAAAAAGTTGTAGATGATACATTGAATCTAGTCATTATACCACTTGATAGGCTTGCCGAATTAAAAAATGAGTAAAAGTTTACACAGACTTTTAATCTCATTTAGGATGATTGAAGCAATAAAAGCCAGTTAGATCCCGAAAACGTTGAGTTTTATGATCAATAGTGAAATTCGTTCAGCTTTCATAAAAGATTATAAGTCCGCTGATTATTTTGCTTCACTGGATAACTCAATGATGAATTTTACATTCAAATCTAGGCGTGATTAAATGAATATTTTTGGTCCAAGCCGCAGTCAATTTAAGTACATATGCGGAGTAAGACATATTATGATTACATATATGTTTACATGGTAATTCTGAAATTATATTTGATGAGAATAAAATAAAAGTGAGAGATTTAACTTATCCTAAAAATAATGGAGTAATAGAACCAGATGAAACTTAAATAAGTTCATCAGATCGTGATATTCATCACAGTATTCTGGAAACAACAAGTGTTCATCCGAAAAAAACATAGCAAAGATGGGTCTATACGCTCATCGAAGAGTAGAAAATAATTCAACATTATTGCACTAGTCATATTAGTAAGGAAAAGGTGGTCTCGTCCTTAGACCTAAAATAGCAAAGAAAGATTCTTCAATAAATTTAGAATACTGAGATGATCCGAATGTACTTGTTGAAAGACTCAGATTACTATTTTCCGAGCAATTTTCTGAAACTAACAATCACGTCAATCAAATTCAATCCATTATTGAAGAACTACGTGAAAGATTCATATGTTGATACATTCATAGACATTTTCATCCGTATCAACATGGGGTTTCTTGTGTTTGGAAAAAATTTAGAGAACTCGAAAGGGAATTAAGGACTTCCAGGTATAGATTTTACAATTACTTTAGATGGAAATTATGATGAGAAACTAAACGAATTTGTAATATTGAAGAAGCTGCTAAAGCAAATTATGTAATTATCATGAAGAGGTGGAATGTAATACTAAAGAATGAAATACATTTTTATGATTTCAAATTGTCGAATCTATTACATTCATTCGAAAGCGAGCGAAAACATGAAGACATTCTCTTTTGAATAGAAGAGAAATAAGAGATGATCTGTTTAAAAAAATATTTTTTATTGATTCAATATGGAATTTCAATGACAGATGGCATAAGGAATCTGGGTATTCATCAAAAGATGAACGAATAATTTTGACAGGAAGCAGAATCGAAATTAAATCAGCTTAATGAATTATATAATTGACTAAGAGCATAACAGAAGTAGCTATAAACTAATAATAGCATAAAATAGATTGAAAGAAAATACATATCATCAAAAAGTAGTTGAAGAACCTTACAAACCTGCCTTTCGTAGATATAACATTAGAAAATATGACATACGTGGAATAGACGAGATATTGCAAGCGATCTTGTAGAAATGATTTCTTACTCTACGGAGAATAAAGGCTTTCGTTATTTACTCACTGTTATTTATATATTTTTAAAATTTACATAGACCATTTCGGTAAAACCAAAGATTGGTAGTGATGTTACTTATGGCTATGAATGAGTTATCAAAACAAGTACGAGTACCATCTAATCTACAAACCAACCAAGAAAAATAATTTAAAAATTCTCACATTCAAAATCTCATTTTTAAGATTACCTCAAGATTCCACTCATGCATTATTTAAATTGATGCATTATATTCAATGGCGATTGGTTTGCCTTTATTTCCATAAAGCGCCACCTCTCGTCTCACTCTATTTTCATTGGTTTGGTTATTTTTTCTCTTCTATTCTGCATGCACCTCTACACGGTTTACTTTAGATTCACTACTAATTTTATTTCATAGTTTTTCTACATCATCATCTACCCCCACTCCAACAGATCTTTCATTGGTCTATAAGTAAGTGTTCTTTATTGCCAACTCTCCCTCTCTTGTTCTTTTTTTCATCGTTTAATATTCCCTCTCTATTTCACATGAAACTTACGCCATCTTTTCTTCTATAAATCAATAGTGTGGCCGCAAAAAAGTATCTGTACTGTTTGTTAATACGAATCTTTTATCGTAATACAGATTTAGAGCAAATTTTTCTATCTGTCAGTATATATTATATGTAATTTAGAACGGATACACTGTTCACAATATAGAATGACAAGGTCTTCAAGATATTTTCGATAATCTTCAAATGTAATTGTTTTCTTCACAACGTTTGATTTTATTTCTTTAGCTGTTTTAACGATTTATCCTCCAGTCAATAAAATACTATACTATATTTTCATCCTTCATTAATCTGGCTATTTCTTTACTTGATCAAGGTATACTATATTGATTATTTTTATCATATTTAATAGTATCAAATCGATGAATATCTTTTTTCTTAATTTTATACATATCAATATCTTCCACTCCATCTTCATAGATCCCACTGCCAGTCTCAGTATGTAGCAGTTTACAGTTTTCTTCCACTCGTTTTTTCATATGTACAAGAGTAGTGAAAATCATATACTAGTATCTTTGATAGGTCTAGCATGCAAAGGCCATGTATTTAGGTTTTTAAATTTTAACACTTGCTTTTTTAAGTTGAATGGGAACCATATAATCGAAAATGATACAGCTATGAAAATTTGGTAATGATATGCGTGCTTCTACTTCATAATGACTTAGAAACTTATCCACTAATCATACATCTACACATGATCGTTCTTGCTCGATGCACTTTCTATAAACCGCAATTAATTAAAAATTTGAAAAAGTTTTTCAAACTCATTCTTTGCAAGTTTTCTCTGTTTCGTATTAATCTCTATATAAAAGGGCGGTTCAATAAGTATCTGTGTTTGAAGACAGAGGAGAAAGCTTCCTTAGGGAAGCTGGTGTTATTATCGTGTCTGTTATTCTGCGTCGAGTTGTGACCATTGATGAAACCTGGATTTATTATTACACACCAGAAATTAAGCAACAATCAAAACAATGAATTTCTCGCTTTGAGTCTGCTCCAAAGAAGGCGAAGACGATTCCATCGGCCGGAAAGGTCATGACGACGATTTTTTGGGATGCGGAGGGTATCATCCTAATGGACTTTTTACAAAAGGAAGAACGATCACTCGATTATAAATTGCTTTATAAATTGATGCCGCATCTCCCGTATTCACTCGATCTAAGTCCCTGTAACTTTTTCTTGTTCTCTAACATGAAGAAATGGTTCGCGGCAAAAATTTTGTTCAAACGAGGACATCATCGCTGAAACCAAGGCTTATTTTGGAGAGATGAAAAAAACCTTTTTTTGGAGGAGTTAAAAAAATTATCAGAACGTTGGGAGAAGTGTATCTTTCTAAAAGGGGATATATTGAAAATATTATATTGAAAAGTAAATTATATTGAAAAATAAAAAAAAATTTTTTGAAAAAATGGTGTCTTCATTTCTAACACGGGTACTTATTGAATCGCCCTCGTGTGGTGTAATCCAAAGTTTCGACTGAAAACTCAGAATTCTATATACCTTTTTTAGCCTAAGACCATTATCCAGTGCCTGCTTCAGTGCTCGGTAATGAATTACTTATCGATCAAACTAGTGGGAATTTTTTTTGCTTTGAGCCAAGAGATGTACGATGCTCTGCCCAAAACGAGAAGTCACGCTGTTCGTCATGAATTTCTGTGTAAAATTGAGAAGGACATGAATACATGTCTCTCGGAAACTTTTGAACACATCAGGTAGCAGTAGGTCATCGGTTTTTGAGTATATGTCGGAATATTCTCCAAAAGTTCTGATATTGAATCCATCCCATATTGGAACAGCATGCACATAGTCTACATAGGTAATATGCGAATCCGTTAATGTATTATAAACTCCTTTTTTTTAATAGTTTTGTACACGAAAGTCTGTCTAGTCCATCAAAAAATTGTAAGGAAATATACCTTTTCGTCTGAGAAAATATATATTTTCATTTGAAAACCCATCTATTCGAAATTCCTTTTCTGCTATTGTTATATTTTCTAAATGTGATGCCAGTTGTTCTAATGATGACGGTAAAAGTAAAAAATCGTCATGAATATATAAATCTAAAACTTCCATCACAGTTATCCATAAACTGATAAACTGAATTTATATAGAGAACCACATATATATGACTCTATTAACAACTTTGAAAAAGTGGTTAAGAGAAAAGGGAAGCAGAAATGTAGAAAAATAAGTAAATATTATTATAAGAGTATAATATATGCAATTACAATTATATAGCTAATGTAAAAATCCTCACGAAAGTTGTACATGAAAATAACATAATAATAATAATAATAAAAATAAACTGAATTAAAATTAAAAAAAGATATATTAATCAATATATATTCATAAATTATTTATTAATTATTAAATACATATGAACTTTTAATATGTATTTTATAAATAATAATTTATTTGGTGAACGGATTAAGATGAAGGATAATTCAATAAAAGAAAAAAATATTAATTAAATATGATATTATTTCTTATTGTTTACTATAAAATTAAAATTTTTTAAATTTATAATGACAAAATTATTAAATTATTTCATAAATACAATTTATATTATAATTTTTATTACAAAGTTTTTTATTTAGTCCTTTTTTGTTTTTTATATTCTTTATATTTTTATTTCCCCTCTTACCCTTTTCCTTCTCCATGTCTTTCCAACATTACAAATAATATGAATCTAATATTGGAAGAAATTCGTTTTCTTTTCTCACATATCTATTTTAACTCCGTACATAAAAAATCTTCAGAAAAAAAAATAAGGTTTGAAAATGTGTGAGAAATATCAAGATTACTATAGTCATTCATTCGGTTTCGTAAGATACGAGGGTGGATTGATAAGTTCCCGGCCTGACCAAGAAAAACAACGTTCTCAAGAATTTTTTTTTATTTCTCAACATAATCTCCTTCAAGGCTGATACATTTCTCATAGCGGTGTTCTAGTCTAGTAATGCCATCCCTATAGACTGATTCGTCAAGCTCCTCAAAATACCCATTTACAGCTTCGATTACGTCTTCATTGTCCGCCAATCTCTTATCGCCAAGCCATTTTTTGAGGCTACGAAACAGATAATAGTCAAAAGGGGCTGGGTCTGGAGAGTAGGGATGGTGTGGCATCAATTCAAACTTCAGATCGTTGATTTTAGCCATCGCAATGATTGACGTGTGCGCTGGTGCGTTATCGTGATGAAACAAGATCTTTTCTTCGCCAGATGAGGTCATTTAATTTTCACTTCGTGGCTCAAACGCTGCAATAAGTCTGCGTAGTAATGACCAGTGATAGTATTACCCTTTTCAAGGTAATCAATGTATATAATACCTCTTGCATCTCAAAAAACAGCAGCCATTACCTTGTTCATCGAAAAAATTGTTTTTGCTTTCTTTGGAGTTGGTTCCTCTGGTCCAATCCACTGTTTAAACTGTTGTTTGGTTTCAGAAGTGTAGTGATGGACCCAAGTGTCGTCAGTTTCATCAACGGTTACGAATCGACGCAAAAATTCGCTTGGATTACGCTTATACAACGCCAAATTGGCGGTAGAAATGTTCTTCGAATCAATTTTTGGTCGACTAATAGTAAACCTGGCACCCATCTTGAACAGAGCTTTACATATACAAATGTTGGTGCAAAATATTTTATACACGTTCATATGATATCTTACAGGTCTCAGCTATCTCACACACTTTTAATCTGCGGTCTTTCAGCATTATTTGATGGATTTTTTCGATCAGCTGAGCTTCGTGGGAGCAATTCTGAAGAAGGAGAAGTTCCTCGACTGCTGAAGCAGACATGCAGTAGTTTTAGAATTGTTGTAAGTATCTAAAGGTAGGTGATCTTATCAATTTGCTGGGACGTACGTTGCTTGAACATGCGTGAGAACATCGAGCTTTTCCTTATGAGAGTTGAGGAATTCCGATAGCTCGCGAATTTGGAGAAAAGTGAATTACTTTAAACTCTATTAGAATTAATGGTTGCATTAACTAAACATCAAAAACTATACATCACAGGCATTAAGCTAGTCTATAAAATATTTGCATAACTTAAGTTTGTACAAAGATGATTTCTAATGGCGTTTAATTTCTTCGTTAAAGTTATTTTGACGGGAATTGGCTGATTATGTTTTTAAATTTCTCGAACCATTTTGATATTACTAAGGGTCCGTTCGTCTTTTAAAGCTTGCTTTTATAAAAATTATATTTAGTATCCCTAATAACTTCAACAGAATTACCTAGCTGTTTATAACGAGTATGGGTAGCATTCGACCCATTATGTTTGTAGGCTTTCCAAACGTTATTATGTAAAAAATTATTCGCTAAAGTTTACTCAAAAGATTAATTATGCTACGCATTGTTGAACATTTAGTTTTGTCTGTCGCTAAATCATAAATTTAATAGCAATACATTTAACACATTTAAAGGTCATTAAATTGGTTTTAATGTAAGCGTTTGTAATATGGTCACGAGTACAGCCCTTAGTTCTATTTCTAAAATCGCAGAAATTATAGCATTATAAAAGGGATACATAATCATCAACCTGACAAATAACTTAATAAATTAATATTACCTTGTTCGCGGACGGAATTTATATTATATTTACTGTTTTTTGAATTATAAATTTATATCTATTTTTTTACATTTTAAATAGCAGTCATTATTTATGGTAAAAAATAGTGGGCGATAGATACCACTTGTATCTTAATCAATTTATTATTATCTATCTATTTTGTAAAATTTTTAGAAAATTCATGACGTCACGGAAATCAAACAACATTTATCTCTGCCAAATTATGCTTAGTTATAGACATAATATATTCATTTTCTCATAGTCTCATGATTCTATATTAATATAATCTTATTTGTTGAAATAAAAAATTTTGTTTTTTAGAATTTTTAAATTTACAAGAACAGTATCACTATATAGAGTTATCGTATTTTCTTATTTAGTCTATAAGAAAAGCTTATATAAAATACATGATTATTACGATTATGACTTATTATAATTATAAATGTGGCGGCTTGTCCGATGTTATACGAGCGGCGACGGAGTTGACCGATAAAATTATTATAAATTGGCCTGCAAAACGATAGTTCCTTCACACTCCAAGAAAGTCATTTCACACGAATTCCTCCGGAATTGAACCTATCAAGAGCTCGAAAATATCCTGCTAACAATTTTTCCTCCAAATTATAAACTTGATCTTTGTTGCGAGGTGCTCCTCAAAAGACAGACAGTTAATAAGTTACCTATCAGGAAGAGATCATGATCCTGATTGCGAGGCGCTCCGAAAAAGACCAGAAATTCATTTGTTCTATAAAACATCTTAGCATTTAATTCTTTATCTTGGTTGCGAAGCGCTCCTCAAAAGACCAGCGTAATTAAGTATACCTTTATTTTATTACCTTATAAAATCAATCCGATGATTTAAATTCCCTGCGTGGAAAATAGCACCGGGTATTCGTACTGTAGAAAACACCGAATCATTAAACGTATCGGAAAATAAAACGAGCCTAATATTAAGAATTATTACATAAATATTCAGTTTATTATAATTTTCGTGTTGTATTTATTTTTATCTGATTAGTAATTATTTCCGTTATTTATTTATTCTGTTACAGAACTATATAAGGAACTTCTATGAATTTTTTTGTGAATAAACCATTATATTTATTTTTTTTCTACAAATATACTATGTTAAATAGTAATTATTTATTCGATCCGCCGTTCGTTCTAGAAAATACTTCACCACTCTCAATCAACCCTGGAATATACAGCGTAAGCTATCCCGAGAGGGTTAGGAACGCTACATGGCGCCCGAACAGGCACTAGTACAATAAACTCCGTAAAATTAAAATTCATATAAAATTTTATTCCTTGAATAAGAAAATAATTTTTTAAATAGAAAATTAAAATTTATTACTTATACAAAGACGCATTTTGGACCTGTGTGAAAAGAACCTGATGGCGGGTTGAGCCGAAGCACGAAGTAACACATATCGAAGTTGCACTCAAAATAAAATCCGCTATAAAGCCGAATCGTAACCACTCGCGCGTGTGGTGCCTGCTCCAGCTCCCCTCTCCGCTTTCTCTCTCTCTCTCTCTCTCTCTCTCTCTCATTTATCTCTTCGCCAGTTTGTTAGGGCAGTGGCCTACAACAGATTATACAATTCAATATACATATAATTATATGCATATTAAGATGCATACACATATATACAGGCTACTACTGGAGAAAGAATTTCTACACGTCGGATAGCAAATGCAGTCGACGTTTGCGATCCCCGTTACACGCCCCTCCGTTACACGACCATCTCTTTCATATTGACCGTTGTATTAGAATAGGGATCACTGAAAATCAAACATCTAACTGAAGGACGACGTAAGCAACATGGAGAGGAAGAGGGATCTGGACGGAGAGGAAGAAAAATTTTCTTTGGAGGCGGGGTAATGTCCAGAGGGTCTTTGTTATTTATTAATTATACATTAGTTACATGTTCTTCGTTAATTATAATTTCATTGTTGCCTGTGTTTGGTCCAGCTTTTTTCACACTAGACGGTTTCGCTCCCTGGATGCAACCGCGCTTTTCGACGTTGCTGGGGGCGTACCCCCGTAGTTGCGGTGGGTTTGCTCATTGGCGCACTCCCGACCCTGGTGCACGTCCTGCTGCTTACACTAACTGCAGTTTGATAGCCGAATGTGGTAGCTGCCATGAGTCGGTCGTAGCCTACTCATGCCGGGCCTCCGCCGTCTTCCGTAATGCAAACCCGTAGTGATATTCAGTTGAAAGAATTCCTCCGGCGCGCGGCTCTATCACGCTTCGGGAGTCTTCCCACCTCCTCGTGTGCTTGTTCTTAGCGGCAGACGATCGCGTCAAGCTTTCTCCATTAATCGGCCCAGGAGAGGTAATATATCTCCCCGAGCATAAGCAGCTTCCGTTGGCCAGGTGAGAGCCTTTGCACAAAATCGTGTAATTCTGGATGGAGATGGAGAATGTCCGCGACTACTTCGCTTGGTGGTTTCTGCATCTTATTGCCTTAGAAGGAAAAGAAAGCGGCGGATATTACCCTCGGCGGTCTACGTGACACAACCCATGCAAGGGACGCTCCTCGACGAGCTGGACTCGATAGAGCAGTACAGACAGCTAGAAGGTGCAACACAGTCGGCTGGAATATTTAACAGAGGTATAAAGAATTCTGCAGGCGCGGAAAAGAGCCAGAAGTTTAAGCACCTACGGAGCTTCGCAGGGGCTCGCGCTTTAGTTGCTCAACTGATCGCGTGGTATTGCCTGGGGATGGCTCGCTTCGTACGCTCATATCGGGGCTACAGTGAGGTGCGTCGTTGGAGCAGCGTACGCTCACCAGTAGTGTTCCAATGCGGTAGCGCTCACTCGCCTTGACATTACAATCAGACACATCGCCGTTATGCTCTTCGCCTGAAGGCTCTTCCATGTCGGAACCGCCATCGTGTTCGGGATCCTTATCTTGATTGTACTGCTTCAGATCGGCAACGTGATGCTTACAAGCATCCATTCCAGTAGAGTCGATCAACAGATAAACATTCGTGTCGAGTTTTTCTATGATAGAGACCAATAGTATGACCGCCTTATGGCGTCCGAAATGGCCAGTTGTGAGTTCCTTGTGACATTCACAAAGAACGCTACGGCGATCTTCTTTAGGCACAAAAAGGTTACACGCATCCTTGTCAACTACCAGATCTTCAATGACAGGATCGGGGCGATAGTAGTACAGTCCTTACCCGACGATTTTCCACCATTGATCTCGGTTGAATCGCTTGCTACTTTCTGACGAATGCGCAGATACCAGGCATCTTGCACATCGGTGACGCCGAGGGAGCAGTTCAATTCAGCGGTAGCCGAACACAAAATTGGTTTTCTGATTTTCGATCTCGAGCGTAGCACATCAGAATCGTAACCACTCGCGCGTGTGGCGCCGGTTCCAGTCTCCCATCTCTGCTTTCTCTCTCTCTCTCTCTCTCACTTACCGCGTTGCCAGTTTGTTAGTGCGTCGGCCTATGACAAATTATACAATTCAATATACATAACTATATACATATTAAAACGCACACACACACACACACACACACACACATATATATATATATATATATATATATAAAATCATAGCTGCATTAACTTGATGAAACGAAAGAAGAAACAAAGACCACTTGATTCATTATTCGAGTCTACATTCGAAATAACCTAAATTTCATCTGTACTTCACCTACCAAATTGAAAAGCTTATTTGTTCTTTAGTAATACTGGAAAGCGGCAACTTTTGTAGTACAGACAACATTTATCTTTTGAGAAATGCTGGAAACGTACTTGTACACCAAAGAATTTTTTCCTGACTTATGAAATCTCTCAAATGTGGCTCATAGATTATCTTCAAATTAATTATGTTAAAATGTTTATTCTTAATTTTGAAGGAGATGTAATAAATATATAGTAAATTTTCAATATTTTACCTAGTATTTCTGTTAGGAAATGATATTATTAGTCTCATTTGACTATAGCTCGGGCCAGTAGTCAAATTATTATTCAATACTAATATCATTGGTGACATTGGTAATAAACACCATCATTCTTATGCTTTTTGAATTGCTTACGTCATTTAAATTCAATTTCAGCAAAAAATCACTATGATATTCATCATAAGTACTGCAAAGAACATATTTACATAAATTTTCAGCAAAATCGAATGCGGGCGCTCTTCTATAGTTGTCACCGAAATGTATCTTTTTAAAAAGGCTTGAATAGCAGCAAAGCAAGTGTTCAAATGTGATTAGTATACATTGGTATATATATATATATATAAGCCATAAATGTATATAGAGCTACTTTTACACGAGGGACTTTACGACCTAAATTTAATGCATATAATAAGCTGATTTTGCTGAAGCAGAGTATAAAGCAATAAAACCAGATATAATAAACATTTTCGCTTTCTGTCTCACTCGGACGTGTTGCAGCTAATAGATTATACTTTGATAAGAAGGCGTACGTCAAACAGCCAAGACGCTCGATTTACTCATGGAACGCTGTATATTGTGTTTTGTAACGGGGTACTGATTTAATAAATGCACGGTGAAAGCATTCATTAACAGAAGTGTAAAGAACCTCAAACGGATTAAATTGTTTTAAATCAATTTCGGTGGACTGTAGGTTCTTTACTATTATTTTTCCTCGGACTTACCTTTTATCCTGGAATTTATTTATTTTTAATTTATATTAATAATAAATTATATTAATAGATTATTAATGATCCAGGAAATTGGATTGAATAGGATCATGAAAGGAGGGGATAATTATCAGGTATAGAGGGAATATTATGAGATTTTCTATTAGAAACAAAAAGAAACAGAAAAATGTAATTATTTGAATAGATAAAAATTTTAAAATTTATTAAATTCTATAAAATTATAACAAATAATATACTACCCCTACCTATTATGCACCCGCGCTATATTAATGCACGTTTCCATGCACACAGGGTGTGAGAGAGAAAAATTTACAAGTATAACAGAGAGATAAAGCAACAAGAGCGCCGCCTTATGGATAATAAGAAGAATTACTATCGAAAGATGCGTGTGCGCTTGTTGTTCTTATAACTACTACTCTATGTTAATATCTCTCTATCTCTCTCACACTTTGATTTAATAGATTCAGGCGATACCCTCCCACAAAAGGCGCTCTTCTTCATGGGTACGGAGGAGCTCAGTATGCACTCTCTCTGCCTCGGCCTCTGTGACCTTTTGATGTGCAAGTACTGCCGTAAGCTCCGCCACCCTTTGTCTCTCACGGTGCTGCCAGTGTAAGCTCAGGAATATTTTCTGAGCTTTCATTTCCTCCGTTAAGTCATCGAGCTCTTGGGCTACGACGGGACCGACCTGCTTGCTGCCGTTAGATCGATCCCGCAACTCTTCCCAGAGATCGATGACTTTGGATTGAGATTTCTTGGTTATTTCTGCCTTGGCTTTAAAATCCGCGAAGACTTCCAAGACGCGTCGGTCCATACGTAGAAGCGGAGTCAGACGTGGAGGAGGCATCTCGCCTTTTCCAGTACCCGAAACTCCTGCTTCGGGGGGAGCAGACGAGTGAGCATAGTCAGTTGACTCTGGTCGTGAAATCCCCTACATTCGTGGGTCGTGAACCCCAAGTGGTGGGCGTGGTTGCAGAGGCCTCTTCTCGCTCGTCAGCTCCTGCTTCGGGAGGAGTGGTCTTCGACCGAGATGGGCCAGTTCTTGGCTTAGACCGCACCCCCTCTTGATCTGAAGCTCCTACTTCGGGAGGGGTGGTCTGGGTCCTTGGAGCGGTGGGAGGCGAAGGTGGCTCCCTTCCTCTTCCGTTATCCTGCGGACGAGAAGGTCTCGGCGTCAACCCAGGACGTCGGAGAGAGACGTAGAGCTCCGCGTCCGAATCCGGATCTTTCTCCTCTATTTCCTCTATTAATTCAGAGGAGGGATCCAGTAGTAACCAATTTGAAGGCATGGGGCGGGCAAATCGGTAGCCTCGATGGACTATCGTCAAAGCTAAGCCCTGCCCCCACATCCCCCCAGCAGCTCCTTAAAACGAGCAACCAAGGCTTCGTCCATCAGGTTATCCATCTAAAAGAAATAAAAGAAGGACAAACTATATTAATAGGAAGGGAAGAACTATTTCTCCTTCCACGGCCTCCCACGCGGTCTTCGTTCTGTAGGGTCTTTTCTATAAGAGGACGCCATATCTTGAGACAAAAACCGCTGAATCTTAATTCTACTTTTGCGCGGACGACCTCATTTGCTATCCGGGACGGAATCGAACACCTTGCGAGTATTTTCGGGGTTGTCCTACGCAGAGAACCTCGCTTCAGAAACTTCACTCGATGGTGAAGTTTCTCGCATTACAGGTGGGTCGCACGTCACTTAGTCGCGATCCAGCGGTGGTTTCGTAGCAAACCACCTCTTCTTCTGGCTCCAGCGGTTGTTGTGGTAAAACCTCATCCTCTGGTTCTGGTATAGAAGTAGTCTCCAAGAGATCGTTTTCCTTGGGTTGGATATACGGTTTGAGTTGTTCAGCATAGAATAATTATTCAATCAGTCCGTCACAACCTTCTTGCTCATACGTATTAGTCCCTTTCTTTTGTATGATAACAAAAGGACCTACGTATTTATGAGCTAATTTGGACATTACCCCTTGAGCTGTCGAGGATGAAACACGATTTCTCTTCCATACCTGGTCATCCAACTGGTTTGGAGAAAGACGTCGCCTGGCATTATAATAATCTACTTAGCGAAATTGCTGTCCTTGAGATCGTGTCTTAGCCGCCTCTTGGAATTCTCTTAAATTACTCATTTTCGCTAGCCGGGAACTCTCTCTTTCTTTTTGTTGAGTTTCCGCCGTAACCTGATCTTGGCTGCCGCAGAGAGTTCCTGGGGGAGTCCGCTCTCTTCCGAAATTCAATAGAGTAGTCGAGTATACAATGGAACTATGTGGCATCGTGTTTAGCGAGAAATTCAATTCAAAGCGTTTTTCGTCCCACATATTATGGAACCCTTCTACGAACACCACAGTGAGGGTTTTCAACGTTCTGTTGACCCGCTCCACCGGATTAACCTGCGGATGGTACGGTAGAGTAAGAGTATGGAGTATACCCGCTTCCACTAAGTATTCATCAATTATACGATTTTTAAATTCGGTACTATTATTCGACAGGAAGTCCTGTCGTTGAGTACGATCCTGTGTTTAAATTCTTTGAGGATGCTCCTGGCATTTGCTTTAGAGATGGGGATACATTCTACGCACCGTGTAAACAAGTCTTGAAACACCAGGATATACTCAAATCCATGGCGGCTCTATACAAATCGTCCGGTAATATCACCAGCGATCATTTGCCAAGGTCTCTCTAAAATTCTCCGATCCATTAATCCGGCAGGTGGTCTTTGGTCCACCTTGGACTGCTAGCATATAAGATAGTTTTTCACATATTTTTGAACCGTCTTATAAATCCCAGGCTAGTAATAATATTTGCTGATTTCAGCGAAAGTTTTCTCACGTTCTGGATATCCAGCTGTAGGATTATCGTGAAATTCTTTAAGAACTGTGTCACGACGTTCCTTAGAACGACGATTATCCAAGCTTCCTCATCGCCCATGATGACTTTGAGGACTTCATCTGGACGATAACAGTATAATTGTCACCCAATTATTTTCCATTTCGAATAATCGTTGGGACAATCTTGGGCGTTCTTGAACCATTGTAGATACCATTCATCCTGGGTATCTCTTGCACAGGTTATAATTAAGCAATATAGATCGTCTCTCTGGTACATCCTAGAAAGGGCATCTAGCACGTTGTTCAACGTCCGTTTACGATGTTCTACATCGAAATTTTGCCCTTGCAATCTTAGAGCCCATCATGCGAGTCTGCCGGTTGGGTTCTGTATCGTACAAATCCACTTCAAACTGCTGTGGTCCGTAATGACACGGAAATCATATCCGTCTATATAAGGATGGAACTTATCCATAGGCCATATGACAGCTAAGCACTCTCTCTCGGATACCGAATAGTTTCTTTCGGCTTGGGCGAGTGCTCTACTCGCGAACTCCAACACCCGTTCATGTCCGTTGACTTCCTCCGTAAGGACCGCTACGATGCCAGTATCACTCGCATCTCTTTGCACGGTAAACTGGATATCAAACGACGGTCTATGCAGGACGGGTGCCGAAGCGATAATTGATTTGATGTTGTCAAAAGAGGCTTGTTATTCCTCGGTCCACTCATAACGACAGTCCTTTCTAGTTATACGTGTAGGTGGTTCGGCAATGGTAGCAAAATCTTTTAGGAATTTTGGATACCACGATGCCATCCCGCGGAAACGTCTACGTTGCTTCAGGTTTCTCCGTTCTGTGTAACGCATCACTGATTCGATCTTCTTGGGATCATGACGGAATCCCTCACGGTTCGCGAGAACACCTAAATATTTGACTTCGGTGTGTTCGAAGACACTCTTTTCTCGATTTATCATGAGTCCAGCTTCATGTACTCGAGCATGAACATGATGTATCCAGTCCAAGTATTCTTCGAATTTCTCTGTGGCGATGATAATATCGCTAAGATATAAAAAGGCATTCGGTTCGAGGTCTGGTTCGATAATTCGGTCTATAAGTCGTTGGAACGACGCTCCAGCGTTCAATAGATCGAAGGGCGTCCTGGTAAACTGGAACAATCCCATTCTAGGTACCGTAAATGACGTTATCGGTATGGATTTCGCATGAAGTAATATTATAAGGTACACACTACTCACATCTAAGGTAGAAATATATCTAGCTGATTGTAGCTTCCTTAGAATCTGGTCTATGTTAGGCAACGAGTATGCATCAGGCTTCGAAATTAAATTAACTTTTCGAAAATCAATGCAAAATCGATATTTCTCGTTGCTTTTACGTACCATCATCACTGGACTTGACCACCCACTTATGGATAGTTCGACTACTTCAGTCTCCAGCATTTCTCTAACTTGAGAATGCATCTCTTCTTGTATTTTCATAGAGATTGGATAAGCCTTTTGACATAGAGGGCGAGCATTTTCTACATCTATAATATGTTCCATCAACGTCGTATATTTTCGTCGACCTGATCCCTAGTCATCGCCATGCTTCCCGTTTCCCGAACACTTCGGGCAGTTATAAGAGCGGTAACCTATTCACCATACTTATAACATTTTATTGGACCATCCGGACACTTCTTCCTATCCGGTGGATGGCCCTCCGGAGCTTTGTTGACACACTCCAGACTGGTAGTTCTAGCAGACTTCTTTTTAAGAGGTGTTCGATTCCGCCTCCAGGGTTGACGGTTCAATTTCGAAGGCCATCTGCTTTCCTCTGCTGGTATGGGCCTTCGATCACCCTGAGAAGTAGATAGTTTACTAGACATTCCCAGCTACTCGAATTTTGATTCCATGCGAGCCAGTACTTTGAGCACCTCTGCCATGTCAGGATTGATTCTCTTTTCGTGATCAGGAGTTTCCTGAGGAACAGTTTCAGCCACTTTAGTTTTAGCCCGCTTGGAATTCGGCGATTTATATGCGGCTTCGCGCAAAATCACCTTATCTGACGAAGGAGCATTATTCCAATGCAAATTCGGCTTCTCAAATTTAGGAATTCTTGAATATTATTAAAAGACTTCCTTGATATCCTTCGCTGGATTTCGGCGCGCGCATTGCGCAACAGTGTATCCAATTGCTCGGGGAGAGGTGGATTTAACCGATCGAATATCGAGAGGAGACAAGCGGTATAATCACTCGAAGGTTTATTGGCTCCTTGGGTTCGAGTTTCAGCATCTCTAACCCATTTTCCTCAATATTCTGGACTGACTCCGTACCATATTTTTGCAGCTGTACGGATTTCACTTCAGGTGGTTATGCCTCATTTTTTTCAAAGCATCGAGTCATGACTCTGCCTTCCCCTTGAATATTTCGCAGAGCGCCTGAGTTAATTCTTCATAAGATATCTGTGAACTTCTTTGGCGCTCCCCGTTTCGCTTGAGGAATAATTCTATCTAGTCTTGATAGGAATCCTCGTATCGAATATCCTATTTACGGACCACAAGACCTATATCCCTCTTGGATCCCCCAATGACTTTTAACTTATAACCGGGTAATCCTGCAGGAGTCTGCTTATCCACACCAGTCTGGATGGTCGGACCCAGCCTCAAACGCAATCGAGAGGCTTCTAGATTCAGTTGGACCTCTTCATCTTGCTCCAATAACTCCAACGGATGCCTCTCTTCTCCATCTCCATCAGTCTAGCCAGGATAGATCGCCCTGAGCTATAATCTTTTCGATGAAGGATTTCCTGGCTGTCTCGTACTTAAGAAAAACACAACCCGGGTCATCATCTTCTTCTTCAACGAAGTCATTCGAAACGTATTCTCCCGTCAGCCACTGGTTCATTCTGCGAAGCCGTTTAAAAATAGTGCCATCGCTTTGCAGAGGCAGCTAATGGAGGTATTCATCGACTTCCCCCCAGCTAGATATAAACACCACTGGTCGACCGGAGTCGACGGTGTTTTAGAGGAGAGAGAAGTTGACCTTTTGGTCATCGTGTAAAAACAAGATACTCAGCAACAGTGAAAAATTTCGTGGATATCTCAAAATGTATTTTTATAGAGAGGGACCTACTAAAAACGGGTACTCTCTATAACCGAAAAGAAAAATAAGAATAAAATACAAAATATTTCTTATTAAACACACTTTGAGTCCGTCAGTTCCGTGACTTGACTTACTCTCTGGGGAAATTTTATAACGACTTTACTGCCTTATATGGCACTCCTGAGGTGTTATCCTGGGCTTTAATTTTATTGTATTTCGCTATTACTTGTACGAATTGATGTATCCGTCCCTTGAGAGGTATCAATTCCTATTATTACCTAATATTATAAATCTAATAAAAAATCAACAAAATAGATAAAAATAAATAAAAAAACCCAATACAATAATTAAAAGAAATATTTTAAGCCCAGGAAGAATCAACATTTAACACTGCTGCCTATTCCACTTTTAGAAGATGGAAATAGGCTCAGGGCCCGCTTAAAAGTTTCAAAAAATTAAAACTACTTTTAAAATAATGATCTAATTGACCACTTTTATTCCTCGAGCTTTCTGCAGTAAATCATGTCACGCATACTTTACATTGAGTATCCTGTGTGACGGAAGTTTGAGAAATACTAACGTTAATGCCTTTATTTATAAAACCTACGGGTGCAATGCATGCCCTGGTCGTTATCGACCTATCGTGATACTAAGGGTAGACCCTGTATTTGACCTGATATAATAAAAAATAACAAAAAAAATTTTATGTTTTGACCACGTTCTTAAAGGTAGTCCAAGGAACAAGGGAAAAGAATCTAAATTTTTTTTCTTATTAATTATAAGAAACGAAAAATTTCAATAAAAATACAAAAAAAAAATTTTCCCTCGTGGGCTCTAAATTGTCCTATTTATATTCGTCAAGTGCTCTTGAAGAAAAGAATAAATGACAAAGAGAGACACAGAAAAAAAAATTGTCCTCTAGAAAGTCTAAAGCACGTTGGGCGCCATTTCTGTAACAGGGTACTTATTTAATAAATGCGCAGTAAAAGCAACCGTTAACAGAAATGTAAAGAACCCCAAACGTATTAACCTGTTTTAAAAACAATTTCGGCGGACCGTAGGTTCTTTACTATTATTTTTCGTCGGACATACCTTTTAATAATAAATTATATTAATAGATTATTAATTATCCAGGAAAGGAGGGGATAATAATCAGGTACAGAGGGAATATTATGATACTTTCTATTACAAACAAAAAGAAACAAACACATTTATTTATTTGTATAGGTAAAAAATTTAAGTTTTATTAAATTCAATAAAATTATAATAAATAATAAACTACCCCAATCTATTATACACCCGCGCTATGCTAACGCACGTTTCCGTTCACACAGGGTGTGAGAGAGAAAAATTTACAAGTAGAACAGAAAGATAAAGCAACAAGAGCGCCGCTTTACGGAGAATAAGAAGAATTACTATCGAAAGATGCGTGCACACTTGTGGTTCTTATGACTACTACTCTAATATCTAATATTAATATTGTTAATATCTCTCTATCTCTCTCACACTTTGATTTGATAGATTAAATATATATATAATATTGAAATTACTAAGAAAATGCTCTATATCGAATAAAATCTATAAAATATATGTCTCAAGTTTGAAGACGCCATGGTGTTTAGTATTTGTTTGAAAGACATCAATAGTGAATGTTTTCAGTGAATTTGCAATCATGGAAAAAATTGGTCATCGATATGTGATATAATACTTTTATTTGAAAGACCTCAGCTCAACCAATATAAAAGCTGAACTCGTCTCTACTCTAGATGAGACTGCTCCTTCGTTTGCAACAGTAAAATATTGAGTAGCCGTGTTGAAACGAGGCCGTACGAGCTGCCAAGATGAGCATCACAGTGGTCGACCAAATGAGGTGACAACTCCAAATATGTTTAAGAAAATCCTCAAAGCGGTATTGGATGATCGTCGACTGAAATTGCGCGAGGTAGCAGATATGTTAGGCATTTCAAAAAGTACAATACATCGCATATTAACTGAAAATTTGAAGTTGACAAAGCTGTGCACAAGATGAGTGCCGTGTTGGCTCATAATGTAACAAAAACAGCGTCCTGAAGATGTTTCAGTTGAGTGTTTGACAACGTTTCGCAAAAATAAAGCCGAATTTTTGCGCCATTTCATAACCATGGATGAAACATGGGTCCACCACTTCACACCAGAAACAAAAGAACACTCAAAACAATGGACTCAAAAAGGAGAACTGGCTCCAAAGAAGGCAAAGACAATATAAATATTAATTTTTAATACATTAATAGTAATCTTAATTCTTCCTTTTTTTTACTTAATCTAAAACTATACTTAGATAAACTCACTTTTTCTTTTACACAATTAGATCAGTAATTATTTATAATTAAGTTATTTATCTGAGAGTTATCAATTTAGCATGTGATGAATTAAGAAAATTTTGATCTAGAACTACATTTTCATATACATTTGATCATTCTTTACCTAAGTTACTTTTTTGTTAATGAATTATAAGTAAAGTCATTAAAGTCCAATTTTTGCGCCGTTTCATAACCATGGATGAAACATGGATTCACCACTTCACACCTGAAACAAAAGAACACTCAAAATAATGGACTCAAAAAGGAGAACCGGCTCCAAAAAAGGCAAAGACCGTTCCATTGCAGGCAAGGTTATGACGTCGGTTTTTTGGGATGCGTGTGGGATAATTTTCATTGACTATCTTGAAAAAGGGAAAACTATGAAGGCGAGTATTATGCGAACTTATTGTAACGTTTGAGCCAAAAAATCATGCGAAAACAGCCGCATTTGGCTAAGAAGAAAGTGTTGTTCCATCAAGACAATGCACCAGCTCACACAGCCGTTATTACAATTGCCAAAATTATGAATTAAAGTTTGAATTGCTACATTATGCATCTTATTCATCAAATTTAGCTCCCTCGGATTATTTTCTGCTCCCACGCTTGAAAAACTGGCTCGCTGGTCAATGATTTTCTAACAATGAAAAAGTGATATAGGCAGTTAATGGCTATTATGAGAAACTTGACAATTCTTATTATAAAAAAGATATCGAACTTATTGAACATCGCTGGAAAAAGTGTATAGAGCTGAAAGGAGATTATGTTGAAAAATAAATTTTGGAATTTTATTTGTCGGGCCTGGTACTTCTGGGACCACGCTCATATATAAATAAATATATATATATATATATATATATATATATATATATATATATATATATATATATAAGCCCGTAGATCTTTTCAACATGGGAAAGAGTTTAAAAAATAGATTTACTATATATAATTTATCTTGAGTTTATAAAATTATTATATGAGGTTAAGTGATGTACGTTATATGCAAACTATAGTATCGTAATTGCATATTGCGTTTTAGTATAGTGAATAATGCATTAAATTGCGAATCGTAGGGTCGTGGATTCGATACTCAGCAGAGGCTGGAATTTTTTTCATCGAAATAAAATATTTTATATGTTCAATAGAGGTGTTTAACATTAAAATTTACAATAATTATTGTATAAAACATATATTAATAATTATTAATTGTAAATTTTATAGATAATAATACATATAGACAGTAATTTATAAATTCTAATTAAATCATATGCTTTGCTTAAATTCGCAAATATATTTTTTATTTTAAATAAATTAATGTTAAAAGAGCCAAAAAATTATTCACTTGAGCAAGGAAACAAAATTATAATATATAAATCGTTTTAATTTCTAGATTTTCTGACTAGATATACCAACCACAATCTAAGCTCGTTCCCTATACAAAATGCCAATAAAAGTGAGACAAATCGCCACTAGGATTGGACTAGATTTTCCTTCTCGATCCTAAAATTTAATAAGGAAAACTAACCCAATACTAGTTACATTCGAGAATGATTTTCTACATAGGGTCTTTATAAATATGAAATTTTCATCAAATAAATTTTTTATAAATTAATGTTTTTATTTTTATGTTTGTAGTACTGTCAGAGTTATCTGTGTCAAATTTCACGCAATTATCTTGATTTGTCATATAGTTACGCTTGGGTTTTGTGATCAAAGAAATGTTGTCTCTTTGGTTTTTATAATGTCTGAAATTATTCAATAAAGAAGTAGCATAAATTTTGTGCGCAAAATGAAATTTCGACTCCGAAACGTTCGGAATGTTACAGAAGGCCTTTGTTGAAATGTCAGTGTCAAGAGCAAGTGTTTTTGATTGACACAACTTGTTCAAAGGTCGAGAACGCTTTAAAGACGAACCACATCAAAGACGACCAAGAACATTTACTGGTGGGCTAGACGTCGACAAAATCAAAGAATTGGTTCTGCAAAATCGTCGATTGACTACTAGAGCAATTACTGATATAGTTGGAATTTCAAATGGGTCAGTCAACACCACTTTGAAAGACATTTTATACCTGAAAAGAGTGTAATCCGGATCGGTGCCAAAAACATTCAATTTTTGGAAAAACAGCGTCGCATGGAGGTCTGTAAAACGCTGCTCTCAGACTATTAGGACAAGATGGAACCTATAATAACTGAACATGAGACTTGGGTCTACGCTTCAGATCTAAAAACAATGGATCAATCGAGTGAATATCGTGCTAAAGGAGAACGGAGACCGAAAAAATCATGCCAAAATAGCTCAAAAATCAAGGTAATGCTTACTGTTTTCTTCGATTATCGAGGTGTGGTGCATTATGAATTCCTTTCAACCGACCCAACGGTTAAGAATATTATTTGAGTGTTATGCGTCGTTTACGTGACGCTATTCGTCTCAACAGGCCTGATTTATGGAAAGACAACTCTTGGTTTTGCATCACGATAATGCTCCAGCTGATACTGCATTGATTTTACGTGAACATTTCGCCAAAAATTCAACCAATATCGTTCCGCAACCACAGTACTCGCGTGATTTAGCACCGCGTGACTTCTGGCTTTTCAGCAAACTCAAAAAACCACTTCGGGGACACGGTTTCGAGTCCATTGAAGAAATAAAAGCCGAATCGAAGAATGAAATTTGTTATCACCCCTCTTACTCTGCAGACTTCACACCAAGTGACTCTTTCCTTTTCCCAAAGTTGAAAGAAAATTTTGGTGGCCAGCACATTACAATTCAAATGAAGAAAGCGAACAAGTCGTCAAATCGAGGATCCAAAAATAGGGCACGCCAATTTTTAAGAAAGATCTGATTAAGCTTGCAAATAGAAACAGAAAATGTATTTAAGCCCAAAGCAACTACGTAGAAAAATAGTTTAAGAGTAAGAGAATAAAATCAAATTATTTTTATAACCTTTTTATTATTTTTGCATTACAGAGAAACTTACTTTTCCCTTATAATACTCCTCGTATAAATCATATATACCAAAAATATGAATACTTCTACATTATTTCACCATTATATCAGGCATACCGGTACGTAACAGAAAAGTTTATATAATCTTTTCGTAGCATTGTATTGTAATAATTGCGAATATTTCATGTTACAGACAGATAATTGTAATATTACAGAAATATTTGAATATATTACTGCAGTTGTGGTATTAAAAATATTATATTACAGACATATTCCTGTAATATAACATACCGACTGGAGTCGCTATCGCTCGAATTTCCTAAATACTAAATTTCTAAAGGGTTTATAAAATAATATATACTATAAATTAATAAATTAATAAAATATAAATATCAGATATACTATAATTAGAATATATAACTTTTTATAACCAATTTTATAACCATAATCTATTATTAATTTGTTAATCGTTATCGGCAGTAAAAATTCGCTATACTATGCAATGACAATTTAATTAATATTGAATTATTACAAAACAGTAGTAAGTAAAATTTATTTATACACCTTGTACTTCAAGATATCCATTTCTATTTCACAAAACAAGCACAGAAGACCCTTTTCTGCGGAGCACAGAATCGACTCATGAACAATAGAGATCTCAAATAAAATGCAATAACATGCTCGGTTTCGGACCCTCGACAATGTAGGATTGTCGCAGTGGAGAAGGGCGAAAAGGGAGTTTATTGCGAATGGTTGCGCATCTGCAGTAACAAGGAGGGGTAAAAAATTCACGAGTGCGTTTGAGGAATGTATGATGACTACTTTGTCAGGAATCCAGTTTCTCTTTGCCATTTTCTCTACATATTGTATCTTCCTGTGTCTTTGCTCCCTTTGGTATTTTCTATATATATTCAATAAAAGCAATGACATTAATATTGTATTCCGGTTCCTTTATAGGATTAAAATATCTCTTTTTTATATTATAAAAATCAATTTATATTTTAAAATTGAAAATAATATATTATCTCTATAAAATCACTTTATACAAAAGTTTAAAATAAGGAAAGTATGACGTATTAGACTTCCTAATCATTTATAAGTTCTTCTCTATAATGTATTGAATTTTTATAAATGATATTTATTCCTAATCAGGCTTCACAACGCGTAAATATATTCTTCATTCTTAAAAAAAAGTTATAAACTAAGATAGTAATAAAATGACATTTCAGTATTATATTCAATTATTTCTAATTTAAACAAAAGAAAGTATTGAATTAATATCTTAAATTTTTAATTTAGGATATTAAAACAATTTTATCAATATATATAAAGTAGCTTGGACTCAGGCAATAAGGATATCTGATTGCTTACTATCGTTAAGTACCGGATTTTACTGACCAAATGGAAGTTTGTGAATGGTCCAAGTTGGTTTCCTATGAACCGAATTTTTCGGAATCTTTTAACAAAATAGTGTTTTCCTATTTCTTTGAGGGCGAAAATTGAACTATTAAATCAGAATCCTTCAAAAAAATATTATATAATTTCATCAAATAAATAAATAATATTTTGTTATATATAGCTGTTGTCTATAATTCACTCATAATAAACTATAAATTATATTTATTTATATTTTTGGAAATTTGAAAAGTATGCAGTTACAAAATTGAAAATTATTTACTATTTAACTTCGTTTATTCAGATGACGGTATATACTGTAAAATTATTTCATGCAAAAATTAATTTTTGCATGAAACATGAGTTTTCGATATATTGTGCCCGTGAAGAAATTCATTCTCGAATCTAATTCGTATCGGGATAGTTTTCCATATTAAATGTACGGATCCAGAAGGGAAATCTCGTCTGATCCTAATTCCGATGTGTCCCACTTTTAATAGCATTTTATATAGGGAACGAACTTAGATTTTAGTAGGTATACTGAGTTAAAAACTAGACAGAATCTAGTCAGAAAATCTAGAAATTAAGACGATTTATAAATTATTCTAATTTTGTTTCCTCGATCAAGTGAATAATTTCTTGACTCTTTAATATTTATTTATTTAAAATAAAAAATATATTTGCGTATTTAGGTAACGCATACCATTCAATTAGAATTTATAAATGATTTTCTATATACATTACTATGTATTACGTATTACGATTTACAGTTAACAATTAATAATTATTAATATATTTTTTTACACTAATTATTGTAAATTTTAACATTAACACCTCCGTTAAACATATAAATTATTTTATTTCGATGAAAAAAATTCCGACCTCCGCTGAGTATCGAACACCCACGATCCTACGATTCGCAAGCCAACGCATTATTCACTAAGCTAAAACGCAATATGCGATTACTATACTATATATTGCATATGACCATACAGCTCTTAAGATCATATAATAAGTTTATAAACACAAGATAAATAGTTTAGACATATATAGTAAATCTATTTATTAAATTCCTTCATGTTAAAAAGGTATGCGGGTTTATATATATAATATATATATATATATATATATATATATATATATATATATATATATATATTATATATTATATTATATATATGTGCTCACGCGCGCGCACACACACACATGCACACACAAATTAATTTATATAAAAAATGTGCGAGCGCGCCCGTGTGTCTGTGTATGTGTGTGTGTGTAATATCCAATTTTCGTACTCATAAGTTCTCGACTAGAAAAGATATTGTTCTTTCCAAAATTAGATAAAGTTCAGGATATCTAACTAGAATCAAAATAGAAAGCCTAACCATTTCCTTAATTCTCCTACTTGGCAGATTCCGCCTAGAAACACGTCATTCTTTCCAAAATAGGGAGAAGTTAAGGAAATCTGACGAGATTTACGATAGAAAGCCTAAACATTCCCTCAATTTTTCTACTTGTAAAATTTTGACTATAGAAAACACTTATTTATAGGGATGCATATAAAATGCACTTAGTTATTTGTTCTAATGATCCATTATTTTAGACGTTATTGCGTTATATAATCTATTTTTTGTTAATCTATTTAGGAAGATTTTAGAAAAATATTTTGTATAAATATTATTCTGGTATATGAACAGTTTTTGTTTTACTATGAAAAGATTTAGAATATGATTACATATATTATTAGGTATGTACTTTTGTCTTAATATATTACTGAATTTAAAAACATATTTTATATAAAGTGTTTATAAAATACACATAAAATTTATAAGTTCTAAATTTCTTAATATGCTAAGAATGCAGAAATATACTCGGCATATCCCTAGTTCGGGCTAGATCCTAGTCAGTATTACTAATGATTTCCTAAGGTAGGTAATACTCGCCAGATCCTAGATACATTTCCCTACGATCATCTAATAATTGCCTTAAATTAATTATTACTTTCTCGATTTTATTCAGATGTGCTTATCTTTTATTGATTTTTGAAAGAAATACGTGTTGTTTATAGTCAAAATTTTACAAGTAGAAAACTTAAGAAAATGATCAAGCTTTCTATTTTGGATCTAGTCAGATTTCCTTAACTTCTCCCTATTTTGGAAAGAATGGTGTTTTTCTAGGCGGAATCTGCTAAGTAGGAGAATTCAGGAGACGGTTAGACTTTCTATTTGGATTCTAGTTAGATTTCCTCAACTTTTTCTAATATTGGAAAGAACGATGTCTTTTCCAGTCGAGATCTTACGAGTACGAAAATTAGATATATAATACACACACACACACACACACACACACACACACACACACACACACACACACACACAATATAATATATATATACATTTATATAAATGTATAGATTTTATATATACATCCATATATATATATATATATATATATATATATATATATATATATATATATATATATATATATGGATGTATATATTGCGTTTTAGCATAGTAAATAATGTGTCAGCTTGCCAATCGTAGGGTAGTGAGTTCTAATAATATATAAATAATTGATAAATTCTAATTAAATTGTATGCGTTACCTAAATACGTAAATATATTTTTTATTTTAAATAAATCAATATTAAAAAAGTCAAAAAATTATTCACTTGATCGAGAAAAGAAAATTAGAATAATATATATACATACCTTATGTCTTCCTTTATCATAACCAGTAGGAAATCTGACTATATCAATGAACTGATTTTTAATTGAGTTATAGAATATTTTTTTGTGTTAATATATTTGGAACTTTTGGAAAGTATTTTATATAATTTTTTTATAAAATATATGAGAAGATGTATTTAAAATTTTTACTATGCTAAGAATTCATCAAACTCGCCTAACTATATTACTTTTGTTAAAAAGTATATATAGATAGATTCCTTAAGAATAAAATATGACGTATCAGAATTTTATTGTATTATTTTTAATTTAAACAAAAGAAAGTGTTGGAATCCATGTTTGCATAGTCAAGTAGACGTAAATATAATAAGCATTAATTCGACTATTATTATTGAATCAAAAGGATGCTTATTAAAAATGTGCATATGCACTCATCTATTTATAATATGAGAATACAGTACTAGGAAAATATAATTGAAAAATTATTTTGACGTGTACTTGCGGACCCACTTTGAAAAGTTTACGGCAATGGAAATGATTAAAAAATGTTGAAAAATAGTAGCTTTTACAGAACAGTACATAAAATAAACTATAGTTCTCAGAATATCTAATTAATTAAAATTAATTAATTGTAGGTTGAATATTTACGAATGTTTTTGAAAGGACATTGAATAATTTAATATGTGTTTATCAATGCTCTATATGCTTTTTTTTATTTATTTCAAAGAAACTGAAATCTACTACCACACTATTAATATGGATTGGGAGTCAACAAATAGATGAATAGTTCATAATTCAGTAACATAAAGTCATTAGAATTACCTACTGGTCCATACTAATAGTATAACACCGATATCTTTAGAATTCCTACCTATTAATGCATAATTTCTTGAATATTTCAGACTTTCATCGTAAGTTCAGTGAAATTACTAAGCAAAGATTGCTTCCGTAAAGCTTGTTGTCGTTTAGATTTGTAAAAATATATATCAATTTCTTACATATATTTCGTTATTTTGTTTTTATAATATATTTTATTGTCAGTAGATCAATTTACATTATTTTTCTTAAATTTTTGCATTTCACTATATTCTTCTTGATTTAATCTATCACTTTTAAGATCGCTTTGATCTTTGCTTAAGAGTCAAAGAGCCACAGCATTATCATTTAACAAAATCGTCAGATATACAGAAAAGTATTCTCACAAGACTCTATTACTCATGATTTGATGGAAAGTACCATTCATTGAAAATAAAAACTCATTTTTAAGTGATTTCAAAATGATTTCAAATGATTTTCTTCATAAACGATTGCGATTATTGTAAGTGATTCAAGCTGATCTTCAACGATTTTTATATAGATTATATAAATTTTTATATTAATTTTATATGTATAAGTATTTTGAAAATAAAAAAATAAAATAATTTAGTATCTACAATGCCTTTGTTTACCAAAAAATGTGACTTTTCAATGACGGGCCTGTAAATACATATCAAAATAAATTTTAAATTATATTTGCATATTCAATTGCTCGGATAACAAAAATAATATTTTAATTTTAAGAAACTACTTCAGTAAATTCAAAATACTAACAGTAAACAAATGTTTACTTTTACTAACAAAATATTGATTTCATTTTAAGATTTGATTTTTTTAATGCAAATATGTTATTAGTTAAAAATCACCCTGTTTGGAAAAAAAGTTTTAAGTAAATATTTAGTTACTTAATTGATAAAGTATTATTTTGATTTTCTTAAATCAAAATCTTTTTATAAATAATCTTTTAGAAAATAATACACTTAAAAATTTTTTTTTATATTATTTAATGTCGCTCTATTTACGCTTCCAAATATCGGTGCTAATCAGTGACGGAGCACAAAGCACATATAAATGATTACAACGGTGCTTGTGTCAATTGGCCGGGACGATAATTTGAACTCAGATCACCAAGTTACTACTCTTTCGCTTTAGCGATCGAGCCATCGTTTCCCTTATACTTAAATTAAGCATATAACTGCTTTTAGAATATAACGCATTTATTTAATTACAAAAAATTGTTTACTTGTAATCAAAAAATATTTTTAAAGAAAAATTTCCTTATATCAAATAAAAACATGATTTTATAGTAAGAAATATCCATTTTAATTTAAAAAATATTAACTTAATAATTTTAAAGAATGGCCCAATATATATTTTAATCAAATAAACTTCTGATTTGAAAATCTAAAAATATATTTTAGATTTTAAGAGTTAACTTAGAATTTTTGATATTGCAAGTGTGTTTCTTAAAACAGTATTATTTTCTGTGCAATATAGGCATAGTGTCAAAAAACTGCATTCAGAAAATAAATTGCATGTACTGCTTTTTCTAGATCTATATAACTGTGTGATCAAACTTGAAATCTTATAAATTCTATATTATTTTTTTTTTTTAATAAATATTTTTATTGGTCCTATTTCAGTTTGAAATCCAAAATAAATTTTTCCGTTTAAGAAATCAAAAGTTTACTCGATTGAAGAAAATATTTGTTCAATTAAAATAAACGTTGACTGCTGTCAAATCAGTAATTTATTTGATTAAAAAAAATTATAAATATTTGTGGAGATAAATTTAAAAGAATAAATTTATATATAGATGTAACATGGTCGACAAATCAATGGTTACTCATAATATGACCTACGCTAGGTTGGCGCTTCGGAATTTCAACAACTGGTGACTGCGGACACATATTGAATCTTCATTATTGGTAGCGCACATTTTAGCTTGCGAAATGGATGAAGAAGGATATCAGTAATAACTTAATGATATTGTGTGTCACCCGTTTCAAAATTTAAAAAATTTGTACGTAATTTGATTTATTTGTATAAAAAAAGCTTTTGTTAAAGGAAAGTGATAATTTTTTTGATGATATGCTTACATTTAGTGGAATATTTCTTTAACCTTAGTAAGTTATTTATTTGAAAAAAGTAAATATTTATTGGTTTCAAGTAAATATTCTCAATTTGTTTAAAAAGTCTATTACCGGGTGGATGCATAATTTTTACCAAAATTCGGATAGGACGCGATATTCTTTTAGTCACTATATAAGAACTTCTTACTATATTGAAGTAAATAATTTCTTTTATTCTAACAATTATTTTTTTAATATTTAGTAAATATTTGTTTGAATTGAAAAAAATAATAATTTTGATTTAAGTAAATTTCTTTATTCAATACTATTCAAATCGATTATTTACTTGGTTCAAGTATTTAGTTACTTTTTCAATTCTACTAATTTTTTTTTTCAGTGTAGTACTGTATTCCTACATAATACATTGAAAATAAAGATTAGTTACTTCTATGAAATATTTAGTAAAAGAAATTAGTAAAATATATTTAGTTAACTTAACTAAAGTAGTTTAAAATAATTTAATTGTACTTTTGTTGACTGTTTATATACAAATTAATAAATATTTTTTCATTGGTCTTACAGTCCGTTCAAATCAATCGAAAACAATACGTAACAACATCAATATATCTACATTAACATTAATACATCAATACACAAAAATAATAAAAACAAAAATAAAAAATTAAAAATTAAATTAAAAATTATAATGACAGTCAGACTCTCCTTATTTACAATCACCCCCGTAGACTAATCTGAAAATAAAATATTAGCTGAAAAAATTTTTGTTAGTCCCCACCACCCTTACCTAATTGAAGGGACAGTCAGACTGCACTTTACTAACAAAAATTTTTTTTGCTTGACCATGGTTCAAAGAGCCATGGTCGGATGAGAAGCAGCTCGCCTTCATATACCATAATCTACTCCCGGAAATACAGAAGTTAGTTTTGCGGGAAAAGATTACAATTGTAAATCGGCTAATCGAACTCGCTCGAGAGACTGAATGCATCCTCGACGCGGAGCATAACTACAAGCCATCTCCGTCACCTGAGGACTGCATAATGTCCGAAGTGGCCTTTCATCCGGCGGATATGTCTCGCACGCGTCAGAAGCCTAGAATCACGGCTGTAGATGTTATGCCGCCTGACTTCAAAGCTCTGGTGTTGGAAGCTTTACAAGAAGCTAGATTTGGAGCCACCGTACTTGATTTACAAGTGAGAAAAATCCCAGTTCTTACGATGAAAAAGAATAGTCGCAACTACCGCCCGAGGTCGCCATGTGCAGGGAAGAGCAGAGTGTCGACTTCGCCTAAATCAGAGCGAAAGTTTCCCTTCAGGAGAAAGCTTATGCGCAAGTTCCTTAGCAACCGCAATAAGGTCCGGCAATAGAGCCTGATGCACGGTTTTGTGCTGAGGTTGTAGTTAGTCAGGTCACACTTTACGCAGTTGTCCCGAGTATTCGGCAAATGCGAAAAAGGGCGAGTAAATGATATCCAACTCGCCCTTACGCTCTGTGAGACCTCTTAGAATCAGCAGAAAACTACGAGGACATAGGGTAATGATGATCGCCCTCTCGTGTTTCTTAAGGAGGAGCATTACGATCGTGACTCTGCTGGCTCGACTACAAATATCGACCCCGATCGATATTCACGTTGGTAGGTACAGGTGGGCATGGTTTTCGAAGCAATAGACTTGTAGATTATATCTGTCCTCGTCGTCTAGATCGACCCTTTTTCAGATCTAGTGCTCGACTTGCCACGGGAAAAATTGAGCCGATAGTAGGTCAGGTGGCCCTTCCATTTGCAATTGGAGGTGTCGAAATAGTGTTAGACGTCATCATAATTCCAGACTTGGAAGATGACTGTCTGCTCGGTGTGGATTCCTATAGCACTTTTAATGTGGTCATCCATCCGCACGACATTACTATGTCGATCGAGGGTGCAGCGAACCTCGTTCAATGCACCAGAACAAATATGCACCGCCTCCGTTACTTCGGCGTATGCACTTGCCTCGATAGGTCTAGCAGACACGGACGACAGTTAACGTCGAACCCTCTAGGAATTTCTCGACCGGATATTACCACTTGCTGATCAGTCTCTCGGTTTCACGCATCTAACCGATCACGTGATCGATGTCGGTGATGCACGGCCGATTGAGCAGCGTTACTATCTAGTGTCGCAGAAGATAGAGCTAGAAATGCAGGACGAAGTACGCAAAATACTGGATCAAGGCGTAATTCGCAGATCAACCAGCGAGTGGTTGAGCCCCGTTGTAATGGTTCGCAAGACCGATGGGAGCTATCGATTCTGCGTGGAATATTGCAAATTAAACTCCATATCCATGGTTAGAGCATATCCACTCCCCTACATGGAGGTAATTTTATGGAAGCTGAGAATTATGCGATGTATCTCTATCCTGGACCAGTAGCGCCTACTACCAGGTCCCTCTTCGGGAGGAATCACAGCAACTCTCTACTTTTACGATTTCAGGCATGGGGTTGTTCGAATATACCCGTATGCCGTATGATGTTGCCTGTGGGCTTGCAATCTTTCAGCAACTAAGCGACTAGCTGATCGGCTCTGAAATTGAGTCGGTAGCCTTCGCCTACCTCGATGATGTGATCATTACTACGAAGAGCTGTGATTAGTACCTTAGATGGCTCGAACATATTCTACGACGAATCTCCGATGCCGCCCTAAACATTAATAAGCAGAAAAGCAAATTCGGACTCGCAGAAGTACGGTTTCTTGGCGTACTTGTGGATCGCGATCGTTTTCGATCTAATCCGGATAAGATGCACCAATTTGAACTTACGCCGCGCCGAAGAACCTGAAGCAGCTCCGAAGGTTTTTAGGCTTTGTGTTCTGGTACCGCAAGTTCTTGGAGAACTTTGCGACGCTTGCTGAGCCTTTCACCCGACTGACAAAGAAGAATATTAGGTATCATGGAGGAACCTGCGTTTTCATTTCTCCTTAGTCATTTCTGCTTCCCTTTGCATGCGATACTTCGCCCCTCGCGAACCGCCTCTCTCCTTCGCTGGATTGATTCGGGGCGTAGCCAAGCCGGGCACACTTTCTGCAACGGCCGTGTATGCCTTCCTTGTGCTTGAGGTGGGCACGCGCGCCGTTACGTAATATATATTATGTAATTTTTTCATCTGTTTATTAAATTATTGTTTATAAAATGATTGTTATATATTAAAATTTTCGAGCTGAAAAAAGAGGTTACAATACCCTTTATATTTTGATGTTAATAAAAATTGTAATTATTTGATTTAAAGAAATTGATTTAAAAAATATCCAAATTTCATTATGTTAATTTATTTTTTATACCAATTATTATTCGTCTATCGAATTTTTTAAAATTATTCCTACCTTATTTACAATTTGGCTATATTCAAACAGCTATTATTCTCATCATCTACTCAATATATTCGTTCATAGCAAAATAAAATTGGAAAAGACTATTAGGAGATATTTTCGTAATAATATTTCTACCTTGTAAGATCAGAAGATTCATTTGAAGCCGATTTTGAAGGAATAAAACGTCATTTAATAAGTCCCGAGACTAACTCAGAGATGCTGCTAGTAGTACCAAACTAGCCACGTTTCCCTAGAGTACGAACTTTTACATGAAACGCGTAAAAATTTGGTGTCGATCGGACCACTAACAGCGTATTAGACTCGGGACTTATTGAACGACGTATTATATGTACACATTTTATAGAAAACAGAATTTATATAAAATTAAATGATCTTGATCAATCTATTTCGTGAAATATCTTGTTTATTGGTTAATAATCGTAATTATGTAATCGGTTTTAATGTATCATAAAAAATAGTTTTTCCTCTTGGAGAAATGCTGCTGAATTTTATTCATAAATACAATATAAGATGCATATAGTTCTCGATAATTAATATTTATAGTGCTACATATTATTGGTTCATCCATATAAATTTTTTTAAAACAGTAAATTATAGTAATTTTACGTTTATTAACTTCAATGACAGATTTATGTTTATTAAATTAAAATGAAAGATTGATGATTGTCTCAAACAAACTATATAACTATCTTTATGAGATAATAGAATAAAGAACAAAGACAATATTATAAAGATTTAAGATCTATAAACTGTTTTAATTGGCTAAAACGATCATTTGTAAAGTGAATTTGTCTACTATAGTGGGAAGTACACCATGAATCCAATGACATATATTTTGAAAATATTTGATAACTTCTTATCTAATAGTCACATCATTTTTAGCTTTTGTAAATGCGAATATCAGATTAAAATAGTATTTTTGAAACTCGATTTCGGTTAAGAAAGGGGAATGTTACAATTATCTCAAAAATTAAATTATGAATGTTTAAAAATTTTAGCAATAAATATTTTTTTAAATACATCTTTTAAATTAGTTTACAAAATAAAGTGTAAACTAAATAAATTAAAAATATATGCAATCAATATAGTTCGAGATAATCAATTTAAAGTATTATATTGCGAAAAGAAGTTTTTTAAGAAAAATCCTGAAATAAGTATCCATTATTTCTATGTATAGAAGTTGTAAACAATTTGTATGCTATTATAAACTGCTAAATTTGATTACGTCGCTGATTAGCACCGGTATTTGGAAGCATGAATAGAGCAACGTTAAATAACATTAAAAAAAAATGCTAAATTTAGATTGGTTTAAGATTTGTTAAAGAATGATTTCATATTAGTATATTACTAGCTCAATTATTTAATACAGTCGCCGCACTTTTCGAGGGTGGATTGATAAGTTTCCAGCCTGACCAAGAAAAACAACGTTTTTAAGAATTTTTTTTAATTCTCAACATAATCTCCTCCAAGGCTAATACATTTCTCATAGCGGTATTATAGTCTAGTAATTCCATATCTATAGACTGATTCGTCAAGCTCCCCAAAATACCAATTTACGAGGCTGCATTGATAATTCTCCGGCTTGACCAAGAGATGACGCCACTAGGCCTACCTTGAAGTGGTGTTCTATAATCCCATCCTTAGATAGCTTGTAGCTATAGTTTCAGTCGATAAGACGCCTTTGTGTTTTTCATAAAAATGGAAAAGCTGTAAAATCGTGCTGTCATCAAATACTTATATTTGAAGGGGTTAACGCCGAAGGAAATTAAAGAACAGATGGACTCGACACTGGGGACATTCTCCCCATCATATTCAACCGTTCAGCAGTGGGTTTCCGAGTTTAAAAAGGGTCGTGTGAACACCTCTGATGAGCCTCGCTCAGGACGCCCCATTAAGTTCACAACTCCAGATATGATCGCAAAAATCCATCAATTAGTGCTGAAAGACCACAGATTAAAAGTGGGTGAGATAGCTGAGACCTGTAATATGTCATATGAACGTGTACAAAATATTTTGCACCAACATTTGTATATGGAAACGCTCTGTGCAAGATGGGTGCCACGTTTGCTAACAGTCGACCAAAAATTGATTCGAAAGAACATTTCTACCGCCAATTTAGCGTTGTATAAGCACAATCCAAGCGATTTTTTGCGTCGATTCGTAACCGTTGAGGAAACTTGGGTCCGACACTATACTCCTGAAACCAAACAACAGTCTAAACAGTAGATTGGACCAGGGGAACCAACTCCAAAGAAAGCAAAAACAATTTTTTCGATGAACAAGGTAATGGCTACTGTTTTTTGAGATGCAAGAGGTATTATATACATTGATTACCTTGAAAGTGAAAATTAAACGACCCTATCTGGTGAAGAAAAAAAATCTTGTTTCATCAGGATAACGCACCAGCGCACAAATCAATCATTGCGATGGCTAAAATGAACGATCTGAAGTTTGAATTGATGCCACACCCTGTCTCCTCTCCAGACCTAGCTTAGAGTGACGATTATCTGATTATTATTATTCTAACCTCAAAAAATGGTTTGGCGGTAAGAGATTTGCGGTCAATGAAGAAGTAATCGAAGCTGTAAATGGGTATTTTGAGGAGCTTGACGAATCAGTCTATAGATATGGAATTACTAGACTATAATATCGCTATGAGAAATGTATCAGCCTTGTAGGAGATTATGTTGAGAAATAAAAAAAATCTTAAAAACGTTGTTTTTCTTGGTCAGGCCGGAAATTTATCAATCCACCCTCGTACAGCTTCGATTACTTCTTTATTGTCCGCCAATCTCTTATCGCCAAGCCATTTTTTGAGGCTACGAAACAGATAATAGTCAATCGGGGCTAGGTCTGGAGAGTAGGGTGGGTGTGGCATCAGTTGAAACTTCAGAACGTTGATTTTAGCCATTGTAACGAGTGACGTGTGTGCTGGTGCGTTATCGTGATGAAGCAAGATTTTTTCTTCGCCAGATGAGGTCATTTAATTTTTACTTCGTGGCTCAAACGTTGCAATAAGTCTGCGTAGTATTGACCAGTGATAGTTTTACCCTTTTCAAGGTAATCAATGTATATAATACCTTTCATCCCAAAAAACAGTAGCCATAACCTTGTTCGCCGAAAAAATTGTTTTTGCCTTCTTTGGAGTTGGTTCCCCTGGTTCAATCCACTGTTCAGACTGTTGTTTAGTTTCAGGAGTGTAGTGGTGGACCCAAGTTTCGTCAGCGGTTACGAATCGACGCAAAAATTCGCTTGGATTACGATTACACAACGGCGAATTGGTGGTAAAAATGTTCTTTCGAATCAATTTTTGGTCGACTGTTAGCAAACGCGAAACTCATCTTGCACAGAGCTTTTCCTTATACAAATGTTGGTGCTAAATATTTTGTACACGTTCATATGATATCTTACAGGTCTCAGATATCTCACACACATTTAATCTGCGGCCTTTCAGTACTATTTGATCGATTTTTTCGGAATACTTGTACATTCTTTCTTAATTTGTATAGACAGTCTTAATTTCTATGCAGCATATTTTTCAGTTGAAAAAGTAAAACAAGTATATGTATTTTCTAAAAAATGAAAACAGTTGTTTTCATGCAAACTGCCATTGTCACAGTATCTTGAACAATTAAGAGTATGCGGAACAAAATACATAAAAAGTCAATGAACTTTGTCTTCATAATCTATTTGTATAATAATATTATTAAAAATGAACCCCTTTTTTATGTTGTTAATTTATCAATATTACATCGTTATTAAATGCAATTTTTAAAATAAGGTTACCGATAAAATTTTCAGTTTTCATTATATTATTTTTATAAATTGTGTGACATGGCAGATTTATATCTACGTGCCGTCTTACCTTCTGCTTCTTGCTATTTCCAGGTCAGCTTGTCTGTGGGAATACGGGGGTCACTCCGTATTTATTATTCAGTAGTGAGTCCGCATGAACCTCTTTACTCTTTTTTATTGGCACAATAATGCACATCGAGTAGAAAAGAAAGTAACTAGAGTCGTGTTTTCTCTGTTGCTGCAGGGAAAAAATAGAGCGGCAACCCAACAATAACAATAATATCGAGGATAGTAGAAACGTGTATTTCTGCTGCGTATATTTCTTCTTCTACTGCTCCTCTACTTTTCTTTTCTTCCTCTTCCTCGCTGGTAAGAAAAAGACAGCACGACTCTCTGTATTGTTTTCTCACTCTGGTTTAGGCTTCAACTCTCTTACCAGAGCACGCAGTCGAATATATAAGTCTATGGTTTTTCCAGTTCCTCGTGTTTTCGCTGGTGGTTTCGTATTGGCTGTCATGAGCTGATTTCATTTGATTCTGGCTGCTTTCCACTTCTTCGTGCGTTGGTGTTTCTGTCGACAGGGATATGTGCATGTTCACTGTTTTACTGTTGTGGCCGCCGTTGTGTAGTTTCGGTTTTGTATCGGGACCTGGAACTGTACCTGTATACACATTCGATTTACTTTTGTTTATTTTATCTTTTCTTCACCTCTAATTTACTTGCCTCCGCTTCTCTGCTACGTGCGTCTTCCTTCCTTAGAGGTTATGTTTGTATTCTCTCTCTCTCTCTCTGTTTTCCATAGGTATATACTTCATATGTGAGTGACTTGCCATTTAGTACTTGTTATATACTATTCCTTTTCATTTGACAGTGGCTTCTTTCCTCTTTATGTGTACATATAAGATCTGTAAGAGTTGATATCAATTACTCTTTGTATAAGTCTTCTTACTTCTGCATGCGCTCATAAGTTTCTTCCTTATGCGTATGCTTAGTTCTTTCTCACATCCTACAATACTTCTTATTGCACAAGCCTCTTTGTACTTTCTTTTTGGTTCTAATTTCTTTTTTCTCTGAGTCCTTCTGATTTTTGCTATGTGCATTCTTATATGCAATTCTCTGTTAGGCGCAAATAGCTGAGATCAACTGTGTCCGTATACTTATAACTTTCATTCCCTCGTATCTCATCTACTTGATATTATTACTTTTATATGTTCTGTCTCTTCTGTTTCTTCTTCCTTCTTCCCACTGATTTTGTTTTATGATTAATATACTATAAATATTCAGGAGTATTAAAAAATATCCACGTTTTGACTTTTCAATGAGTTTTGTTATATTTATTTTATAGACTATCGCAAGAAAAACCAAAATAATATTCAATTACAATAAATGGATGTTTTATATTGCCCTGGATAAGCTGGCATTTGTAAAATATATGTATATACGATAGCCTTAGATGTTTGAATAATATTGACATAAATATATTTTTGTCTGTACAAAAAAATAAATGTAAAATGTATTTACAAAGACCATTTATGCAATACAAAATAGAAGTTATCCTCGCAAAATTCTTTTTGCATCTTGTTCTACAATACAGATAAAATCATTTATAATAATTTGTAGGATTGTGACAATCTGGAATGTATTTCCGTTGAAGCAATGAAAAGTACGTTCCCTATAAGAGAAACGTCAGTAAATTGCATTGAAAAACACGTGCTTCAACTGCAGTTTTTTACCCATCAGTTGTCATTTATCCTCATAAAATTCTTTTTTCATCTTGTTCGAAAATACATATAAGTAAATTTTCAATAATTTTTAGGATAGCAACAATCTCGAATCGTATCCTGTAAGTTTTCAACTGCAGCTCAAGCACGCGTTTTCGAGTGCACTTTTTTCACGTTTCTGTTAGACGAAACGTGTTTTATTGCTTCACCGGACATACATTCCAGATTGTTGCAATTGTAAAAATTATTATAAATGAACTTAAATGTATAGTAGAACGAGATGAAAAAAGAATCGTACGATAAATGACAACTGATGGGTAAAATTGCAGCTGTAGCATGCGCTTTGGGGGAACCTGGAAGTACGATGGATATCTCGCTGGTGTACTGTCATTGAATCACCTAATACCTGTTTCAGAATCTTATTGTCATTTCAATAATATTTGTCATATTTATCTGTTATATGATTCTCTGACAGAATGTGATATAAGCGTACAAATTTCTATAATTTTGCAAGAACATTTAAATGATTTTATCGCATGCATTATAACAGTATACGAATATCTAATTATTATAAATTAAAGAGTCTTATATATTACTGTAAGAATTTATAAATTTTTCTGGAAAAAAATTCTCTAATATTTAAAGAAATAAACTATATGTATATAGATATGTCACTACTATACTTACATATAACAAATTTCCTTCATCGTGATTATATTTTAGTATTTTTGATTTCTTTGTAATGAAAAATTTTTAACAATTAGGAAAAGGATTTTACAAATAATTTTTGGAGCTTCGGAACAATAATATTATACATTACATTGGCTGAATTAATACTGAAATAGTGAAAAGCATTAAAAACTTTGTATATGATAATAAATAAATGATATAAATAATAATATATAAAACAATAGAGAGTTTGTTAAAAATTATTTTAAACAAAATTTGGAGATATACCTAAAATATTCGATATCATTTTGCTTTAAGGGAAGGGGGTAAGGTTAATTCGGTATAAAACAGGCATGTTTTTAAGAATTTTTTCTCGCGACACAGATACAGCCGGATTACCCAGTCAATTTGCATATAATAATGTATCATTTGAACAATATTTTCCTAAATTTTCATTGAAATATATTGAAAATTAAGCGAATGACTGAGAATCTCCGGAAGCTCCTCGAGAAAAAGTTGTTTAGCGGTGTACACGATTACGCACCACAGAATCATCGAAACCGCAAAAACCAAAGTGCATTCTTCAAAGAAGATGTTTTCTCAGGTAACGCTGTCGAGGTTTTTTTTTAATTTTAGAATTTTTTGTAGCCCTAAGAAGCGAAAAATCCGATTTTTGCTATAAAAAATCGCATTATTTGTTACTGTAAATTTAAAAATTAATAAAAATAACCAAAAAACTAGACAGCGTCACCTGATGAATTATCTAAATATATACTGTGCAAAATTTCAAACCGATCGATTCAGTAGATTTTGTATGAGGATGTATACCGACTTCAAAAATGGTACTTTTCAAGAAACGGCTTAAAAGTTTTGACTAAAAAATTAAAACTAAAAAATTCACAATAAAACTTTATAATTCTTTCAGGTTCATATAGAATCGTCAATACCAGGTCCATATAGCAAAACGCTTTCATCTACATGGTCTAAAGCATCTTTTTGTATTTGTCTACGTAAAACTCTTCCTTCTTTACTGTCGTGTGATGCTTGTTCCTCTGCTCTATTTATTCGCAACTCGTCAACTTGTGACGCCTATTCGTGAGATCTTGACCCTGTACTGATTTGCATATTTTTCATAATGGCGAATAGAGCAAAAGCATCTTCATTGAAAGAACATGCAGCTACATTAGCTGCAATTTCAACAATGTAGAGGTGCCACTCACTGACTTTGGAGAGATTTTCCAGATTAGCTAATTGAGACTCTCATTTGGGCACAACGGAACTCGCTTGTATTCCTATTCACAAAGAATCCTGCTCCTCTAATTCTCTTCAACACGTGCTCTAACCACTTTATATTGTCCTCAAACATAGCTACGATAATATCGTCTAAGTATCCAAATACATTGGGTTTTTACTCTGGTCCAAGGAGCATTTGAATGTCGTAGAGGCGTTCGTCAGGCCAAATGGCATTCTGGCAAACTACCAGAGACCTGATCCGAGTACTGCGAAGGTCGTGGAGCTCCTACTTTTAGCGTCCATTGGTTTGAAAATAGACTTTTTTAAGATTCACTTTCAATAGATATATGGTCTTTCGCAGCTTGTCCAAGATCTCAGTCTTTCTTTCTTCTTCTCTTATAAAATGGTTATGTATGTAAAATCGTACTGAATATAGTTTGTGACGACAATTATATTTTTGTTTTTATACATTATATTACTTTCAGAATTATGACAAAAGACTGTTTTTTAGTGCGACTTCTACGGGGAGGAGTATCGTATAGTTGGTGGGAAACAATGTCCAGGTATGTCAGTAGGACTTCTATGAAGAGATTCGTATTCTATCATTCAAACACGGACACTCCTAGTAAGAGTCGTCCTGGGATACCTGGACATTGTATTCTACCTCTTCAAAACAAAATTCTCTATAGCAGGCGTCGCCAGACATTTTCTATAATCCGAACATGACACTCTCCGTAAACGTCGTCTCGAGATTGTATAGAATCGTCGGCAAGATATCAACTTTTTGAAGTGGACGCTACGTTGAAACAGCTTTTTATACAGAATCGACGATACGTAAATTACAGTCAATTATTTATAGAAATATAGATTTTTATATATAGAGTACTTTTTTACTTAAATATTATTGAATTGTTTATGAAATCGGTTAAATTATTATCCCGCGCAAAGCCGAACCGGGGGATGCTAGTAAATATATATTGATATTATTACGTTTATTTTCGATTTATTTAATTGGACTGTAAGACCAATGAAAATATGTATTCATTTGTATACAAAGCAGTCGACAAAAACACAATTAAAGTACTATTATTACTGTTATGATTATTACGATTATGATTAGGATTATTGTTATGATTTTCATGAATATAATTGTTTGTAAACGCCAGCTAATACTATTATAAAGTTTTACAGAATCGATACAAAATAATATTTTTTCTTTGAAATGCTGTGTTATTGCTTTACTCCCACCTCTCCCCGCATCTGGCCACAGTCATAGTTCACCGCGTTGTGAACATTTTGAGCTTCATTTTTATAATTATTTTTATTATTATAATTATATATATATATATAATATCGAATCATTTAACATCTTTATTAAATAGTCGACTAATACCTAAGTAAAAAATGATTGTCTAAGATTCTATCTTACACTTCTTTTCAAAAAGGAGAAATCAATAAATAAATTCAATTTAAAAAAAAGGAAAATATACATAATATATTATATATTTTCTTAAACAGCTCCATAATATCTAACTAAAAAGTAGTCTATATGTAAATCTACATTTCTATAAATAATTTATCTATCGTTGCTTCTATATAAAGCTGCTTCAATGCAGTGTCCACTTCAAAGAGATGATGTTTCGCATATAATTTTTTATGATATATGTATATATATATATATATATATATATATATATATATATATATATATATATTAATATTCTAACCGATAATTTGACGTATTTCTGCGCATTTAAAACCGTGAGTGTTCATGTGCGATTGCGAAAGTTTACTTACGAATCGCGACAATGCGTGCGGAGCGGAAGAAGGGGCAACGAACAACAAAAGGAGCGAACGTTTTTTTTTCTTCATTCAAAAACGAAGCCTTTCACACTCTCTCGCACACCTATCCGTATAATCGTAACCAGCCCCGGATATTGAGTGGCTCAAAGATGTGACTCTCCTGCTTATCAACGCCCAGGTGAGGAGTCCTATCGATTCTATCTAGAAACATCCCGATTTAGCGCAAAGACCGTGTAAAGACGCCTTGCGACTGCTCAAGAACACCAACAATGCAGTGGAGAGAGCGAAACAGAGAGAGAGAGAGAGAGAGAGAGAGAGAGAGAGAGAGGAAATGATCAACAGCCAGAATCTACAAGCGGCAAGTAGCCTAGTACTTATTGAATGCAACATTGCCAATTTAGGTAAGATTAGAGGTTATTCCCGAGGCCTACCGCTGCTTGTGCAGTGTAATCCCAGGCGTATCTTGTATTCCCGTGAACGGATTTCCTAACCCCTCCCCCCACTTCGTGGCTCAAACGTTGCAATAAGTTTGCATAGTATTGGCCAGTGATAATTTTACCTTTTTCAAGGTAATCAATGTATATAATACCTTTTGCATCCCAAAAAACAGTAGCCATAACCTTGTTGATAAAAAATTTGTTTTTGCCTTATTTCGAGTTGGTTCCCCTGGTCCAATCCACTGTTTAGACTGTTGTCTGGTTTCAGGAGTGTAGTGGTGGACCCAAGTTTCATAAAAAGTTACGAATCGACGCAAAAATTCGCTTGAATTACGATTACACAACGCCAAATTGGCGGTAAAACTGACCTTTTGAATCAATTTTTGGTCGACTGTTAGCTAACACGGCACCTATCTTGCACAGAGCTTTTCCATGTATAATGTTGGTGCAAAATAATTTGTACACGTTCATATGACATGTTACAGGTCTCAGCTATTTCACGCACTTTTAGTCTGCGGTCTTTCAGCACTAATTGATGGATTTTTTCGATCATATCTGGAGTTGTGAACTTAATGGGGCGTCCTAAGTGAGGCTCATCAGAGGTGCTCACACGACCCTTTTGAAACTCGGAAACCCACTGCTTAACGGTCGAATATGATGGGGAGGATGTCCCCGGTGTTGAGTTGATCTCTTCTTTAATTTCCTTCGGCGTTAACCCCTTCAAATAATAGTATTTGATGACAGCACGATTTTCCAGATTTTCCATTTTTACGAAAAACACTGAGGCGTCTTATTCAGCGCGCTCTCAAACCTAAACTAACGTGGTGATCGGACTGAAACTATAGCTACAAGCTATCTAAGGATGGGATTATAGATAGACTACCTCAAGGTTGGCCTAGTGGTGCCATCTCTTGGTCGGGCCGGAAACTTATCAATCCACCCTCGTATATTGATATACAAAATATATACAAGAGGGCGGAGTGATGACCGCACCATGATAGACTTAATTGCTAATAAAAACAAAATACCAATTTCCATTTCCTCCCATTTCTTTCATAGACCGTGAGAGGCTCCGTCTACATTTGCTGAATCCAGCCTCTCGACTGAAAATCCAAATACTGAAGTTTTCGATACGCAGAGTTTATAAATCGTCAACTAGCAACGACTGAAATAAATATTTTTTTATTTGCTGCTTTTAGATTTTTATAAGTTGTACAGATATATAACTTGTACGATATAATAACGTGTTCAGTCGGTTCTGAGACACCCCGTATATCCGAAACTCTTACTATCTCTGTCATGATTCTGGGTTCCTGATACTTTGATAACCATTTGTGTTTCTTACGGTAGATCTCCAATGCATATTTTATATATATATATATATATATATATATATATATATGTTGTAACCGCGGACTTACGCGCGGTTTACCTACTACTTACTTTCTCGTCGCGCGTTGCTTGCCGGCTGCGCTGGACCTGGAATGGGAGAATACAGGAACGCGAAATGACACGAAACAGACTTGTGAGATTAAAGAACATGTATTTAATTCGCTTTTATTTACAGATAATGATAAGTCCGATGAATATACATAATTCTCATCGCGCGGCGACGACGAATTAAATCAGGGAACGGATTCCGCGAGCAGTGGGGAATATCACACAGCAGGGAGTGGGACGGGGAACATACATGGCGCGTACCGCCTAACTCGCGGGAACGCGGAGCGGCTGTACGAGCATGTCGCGCTTAGTCGCGGGCACGCGCACTCTCTTTAACATATCTATACAAAACGATACCTGCCGTGACGGAGCTCCGCTGTCGCTTCCTCTCGTTCCGGGTGGTTCTCTTTCTCGCCCTTCCCTGTCTCTCACACTATCGCTCTCTCTCCTTTTTAGATCGCGATAGCTTCCGTCCTTTCTTCTCTCTAAATTTCGTAATTTATTAAGATAAAAATATATACATAAGGACATATTTAATTTTCATATATCTAAATAATATTTATAGAAAATATTATTCTAAAATCTTCCGAAATAGCTTAATAAATTATGTAACACAATAACCTCTTAAAACAATAGATCATTATAACAAATGCCTAATTGCATTTTATCTGCATCCTTATAAATAACAGCTGGTATAGTTTACATAAATAAATCTAAAACTGTAATAAATAAGAATAAATAAATAGTTTCAACGGAATTGCAGCTTAATAAAGTTATGAGATCATTTATAAATAACCGAGTTTATTTTCACATCATTTTGTCCACGCGTTGACTCATAAAAAAGTATTAATTATTTTGAATCATGGATATTTTCAGATGAACATTCTTCTGCTACTTTCTGATAATTCATTAGTATTAAAGAAAGCAGGTATGAACTTGTCAGGCCCGTTCCCACAAAGATTATGTTGTTTTCACTTGATCGAGAAAACAAAATTAGAATAATATATACATACATTATGTATCCTTTTATCACAACCAGTAGGCCATGTGACTATATCAATATACTGACTCACGACACGTAAGTGCACTCCCGTTCTCGTCCTCCCTTTTCTCGGTCGTGGGAAAAGGCGGTACCTCGGGTGTGATGTTCGGCGCCTACCTCAGCGGCTTGGAACTTTAGTCTTCGGAGGGACAGGTCAGGACAGGACAGCGTCTTCCACGCCACCTTCATTTGCTCCTCATCTTCTTCCTCGGGGATGAAGCGAGCGGGGAAGGACCGTTGATCATTCGGGGCCCTGCTTCGCGATCTGGCGCTGCGTCATCTCTGAGCGACGCAGTGCAGATCTGTTTCTCTGCCGACAGGGCAACCATCTAGGTTACGACTACCACCTCATAAATTTCGTGATGTTGCAGACACTCGTCTAAAAAAGCGAGGTAGAAAGATACGTTACTGGACGACGAGATATGTTAGGGGATCGCGCGTGCCCGTAACCGTCGTGGCGTGCCCACACGTTGCTGGTCGGGCTCGGGGTGCCCCGGATCATGCTTCGGTCCAATTACAGAGCTCTGCTGCGCTCACTCGCTCCGTGGCTCGGCGGTCCACAGTCACGGCTCTGCATGATTACCCGCGCTGGCATGGGTTCGTCGCACCTCCTGCACTTATAACAATCGCCTCAGCCTATCGATGGCTGAGCTTCTTCGCCTTCGTCTTGGATCCGTGGTGACACGTACGGGTTCAGCTGTACGACGTGTATTGGTCTGTCGACCTTGCTGTTCTCGCCGCGGAGTTCATATATATTCGAGTTTTTGAATTACTTCAAACGATCCTCAAAACATCAGGACGAGCTGCGCCATTAGCTTTCGCCGTGTGCAGCAGAAGAAAGGATGTGATTCTTCCTCCACATAAGCTGGTCGGGCGCATACTCGATTGCGCGTCTGCCCGCGCCGTAGTACGCAGCCTGCTGTCACTGCAAGGTGGATGTCCGAAAACATGCTTTTTCTCAAATATTCTTAAGCCTATTGAGACGATTCTGCCACCCCTCGTCGTCATTTCGCGCGGGTTACGCCCGCAGTTCAAAAATGCCAGCGAAGCTTGTGCGCTGTGTGCACAACGGTGTTGGTTGCAAATGCAAATTCTGGGAGATGTCGAACCCAATCTTTGTGGTCATTTTTTACGAAGATGGCTATCATCATTTTGATTCACTCGTGCGACAGGATTCGCCTGAACATGGTAGGGCGAGGTTAGTTGGTATATAACACCTAGTCGGACAACTTGTCCTTGAGTCAGTTGTTGGCAAATTCTGTACCGTTATTCGTTATTAGGTCCTTTGGGTAACCCCACTTGAGTATGATTTGCTCTTCCAATGCCCTGACGATCGCTTGACCATTTGTTTTTTTCAGTGTCCGTATTTCCACATATTTGTGAAAAGATCCTGGAATTTGAAGATGTATCTGCACTGCCCATTACTAGCCGGGAAGGACCCGATTATGTCTGCTGTAATGCTGGTCGACTGCCCTTTTATATTTCATTGTGCCATCGATTCGGTGAGCCCTCGTTGCGATATCTTGTATATTTGGCATTTGGAACGGTACTTGACGTACTGGTGCGCGTCTCTTCGCATTATAGGCTAGTAGTAAGACTGGCTCACATTATTTAAGATTTTATCCGTGCCCAAATGCCCTAATGTTGGTTTGTCGTAGCACTTAGGAAGGACTCACACGCGGTTTCCTAGCGGTGCTACTAGCTTCCAGTCATCTTGACTGTCACCTAGTGTCTTCGTGAGTGCATTCTAACGGTGTTTATACAGTTTGTTATCTATGAGTATCCAGTCAGGATATTAGTCGCGTTTTTCGTGTATTTCTCTAATTTTATCATTGTAACATCGGTCTGCTCGGGTAATGCTCCTGCCTCAGTCAGCTTTGACTTAGCCATCATCCGCACAGCACTACCGACCATAAGGCAGCAGCTGACCAACATATACAACTCGTGCTTGAGATTTTCGATCTTCTCCAACGAGTGGAAGGTCGGCCAAGTTGTCAGAATCCAAAAGGGTAAAGACAAAGAACCTGAAGACCCCACAACCTACAGGCTCATTTGACTTTTGCCAATACTAGGCCAAGTCATTGAAGCTCTAATACTGAACAAATGATCTATAGAGGACGCCATAGTTCAGTTGCGTAAGTCTGTGAGCGACTCGAACAGAAAATAAGTTGTGTCACTTTTCCTGGATATAAAGAGCACCTTTGACGAAGTCCCGTGGTCCGCTGTATTCACAGCATTGAAAAGCAAATTGTGCTCCAGGGGTTTCTATAAGTTAATAAGAGATTACTTGAAGGGCCGTCGAGTCCTTATACGCGATGGATTTTAGGAAGTACAACATGGGATCAGTAAGGGATGCCCGCAGGGATGCATACTAAACCCAACTCTGTGGAGCCATATCTTTGATCCCCTTCTTTGGCATCTCTCAAAACTAGGGTGTGAGGTTATCGTCTATGCTGATGAAATCGCGTTCCTTGTAGAGGAAGAGTTTTCGTAGAGAGATCAAAAGGATAGGCCAGAGTTACATTGAGAAGTAGAATCCTGGTGTCGCCTCAATAAAATGAGGCTAGCCTCTCAAAAGTGTGGAATGTTGATCTTGAGAAGCCACCTTCACTCGAAAGTCCCGACTCTCATTAAGACCGACAGATCGAGGGTGAAGAGATTAAAAAGTATGAGGGACCTTGGTATCCACTTTGGTGAACATCTTAGAATCGGTTGCCATTTGAACGCAGTGCAATCCAAATGTGTGGATTTATTTCACAGGGTTAGACGCCAGGCACGAATGGAGCCTTAAATTTAAGGCGCTTAGTACTATTTACATCGGGCTGTTCACACCTATCGCTATTTACGCAGCGGTAGCTTGGCACAATTTTATGTGTTTTGAAAGACAATGCAAGTTGTCAAGTACTCAAAGGCATATGCTCATTAGAGTCACCGGTGCGTACAGGACCACCACAATAGACGCACGACGCTCCCCATCGTGCTAGTATGCGGACGTAAAGCGGAACTGTATGCATACCGTAGAAATCAAGCAACACTTCAGGTCCAACGTATTGCCGCACGAGAGATATTGGAAATATATTTTGATGACTGGCAAGAAATCTGGGATAACTCGACAAAAGGTATGCTGACACATTCTTACCTATCTAGTCTCAGAGATAGGATCAGGGCAGATTGGCTCGGGCCGTTGCGATAGCTAATGCAATTCCTTACTGGGCATAGAAACTTCAAGTCTTATCTCTTTCACTTTCATCTGAGAGAGAGAGAGAGAGACAGAGAGAGAGAGAGATCAATGCATGCTTATGTGGGGAAGTGGACACGTCCTGAAGAGCACGTCCTGACGGTGTGTCCCAAATATGAGGAAATTAGGATCAGGTTCCAAAGAGGAAGTAATAGGTATAATAAACGTCTATTGAGCCAAGCGATCTATACGGTGCTTGAAAAGCTAGTTCAAGAACTCCTTCAGACAAGGGAATCGATTGAAGTGATAGAAAATCTGCTAGAAGCAGAGATCACAGGGGAACCTAAATAGGTAGGTAGGGAACTGACAGTTGTGAATTGATGGTAAATCTATTATACTCTAATTATATATTATTTACGATACATATAATATACGATATTAGTTAAGATATTATTTTCGTATACAAGTGGACCGGCTCTACACACTAGTCTACAAATCTGTAAATATGAAACCGCAATAAGAAAGTACCAGCCTCTACACTGGTCAACAACTCTGCAACTAAAAAACAGTTCAGCAATAATGGAAAGTTTTAAAGCACAATCGGCCGAAAAAGCGAAAGCTAGGTGCGGCCGGGATAGTATATGTGTAACAAAGCATCACTAAGCGACCTGTTTTTTTTGTGGTTTCTTCTTGATTCTTGTCATTCATCGCGTTGCCGTGGTTCATCATTTTCAAGACTGACTATTATCCACGCCGAGAGTTCTGATATCGTTACCGTTCTTTTAGTTACCAGTGGCTTATCGTTTTCGATGACCGCTAACCTTGATCGCTTACTCGTTCTTTCTGAGGTAGAGCAGGCTACTATGTTAACCATACAGTCCTCTGCAAGTGGTGTTCCTTTTGATGCAAGTTCCTTCTTTAATTTAATTTGCTGCCCTATCAGCTGCGAATAGTCGATCGATTTAAAATCATTCTATCGAATTGTTATTCGAGATTGAGTGCTCATCCCATTTTGTCTAATAGCACACATATTTCGCGGAGATACGAACCGATGGGTTCCTTCGGAACTTGTGTTCGATCGTGCAGATCTTCTTCTATCCATAGGGTATAATCGATCGACCGGAATTAGTAGCACATGCCTCTTTAAAGTCCTCTAAGGTGCGCCAATTTTTATAGAGGGGACTAGGCCAGATCCGTTTAGATCCGCTAAGAATTTCGGGGATCAATTTTGAAATATCCGTTGCCAGGATATCTAAGCTACCCATGGTCTCTTCCAGCTGTTCGATAAACTCCTCCACGACCTCTTGAGGAGCTCCGATGAATCGTATGCGCTACTGTCGTAACAGCTGCCCGGTGCGTATTTCTTTTAAATAGGTGCTCTTGAACGAGCTGTTCGAAGTCATCGGTCGGCTGCCTGTGGGAGCTGGCTGTGCTTCTGGCGACAGGTTAGGTAAGCCCGGGTATGCTGATGAATAATGCTGTAGGAACGCTGGATGGAGGATTGGCCATATGCCCGGTCCGCACTGCCAGTTGTGTGCTGTTGCTGAGAGTATATCAATATTCCCTACCAGATCCGTGCTATGCCCTGGTAGTGGCATCTATTGTCCGGGGAGCTGTCCCAGGCCTGTTGCTACCTTCTGAGGGGATTTCTGCTGTGGTATGGTGGAGGCCATAAGGGGTTGTCTCGTTAGATTCTTATTTCCCTCCATGGTGTCTGGCTCTATCTGTGGGCCGGCAGGCATCTGTAATAAATAGCCTGCTTTAAGAGCCGTCGAGATCAAGGCCTCTGACGTGCCCGTGATGTCAGGTTGGTCTTGTTCCGGATTTTTACCCTGTGCCGGCGTGACATCAGGAGATTCTTATTTGAAAATTCTTAAAGATTTATCTTCTTAATATAATCTTCTTCTTTTGACGTGTATACTTGCTTGTCAGATTCATATTACCTATAAATTTCAAATGTTATTAGTGCAAGGGTGATGTAAAAGAGAGGTTATAACAGTGCTCTATGACGAATAAATGTTCCTATTCCGTACGATTAGTATTTTAACAATATTTTTGGTATAATGTTTTTTTCTTGGTAATCCAGAGGATAAGTTTATTAATTCCAAATATTTTGTTTACGTATATTATTTATATTAATGTATTATTTATATTACTTAAATTATTGTTTATATTAATTACATTAGTACTATTTTGCTAAGCTTTTTCTGTGATATACTATTATTGTTGTTAGCTTAGGTTATTTTTTTAATTATTTCTTAACAGTACTGGTGTTTTATACTACTACTCTTGTTGTAGATTAACAGCCCTAGAATTGTTTGAATATAAAGTTGTCCATTCGAACATCTTAATAGTTTCCAGACTGTCGTTTTTACTTGTTTTTATTGTTTTTATTATTTAATACTGTCTTTATAAATTTTATTGTTGAATTTATTTTGATTATAATTATAATTATTAATTATAATTTATTTTAATAATTACTTAGGTTGCTATTATTCTTATTATTTATTTAAGACTAGTTACAATTGTTTTTCTTTAAAAGTGCGTGTATAGTTCATACGTTATAATAGCTTATTTTATGTGTACCAGGTTATAATATAATTTTTCAGTATATATTACATTATTTATAATTTCTAGGTGTTATGTGTAACATAAAATAATATTATATATATATATATATATATATATATATATATATATTATACAACATATATAATATATTATATTTTATATATTTATTTGGTTTGGCGTATCTTCAGATTTTGTGCACTTAACGTTTCACCTGAATGTTATTATATACTTTCATATAGGCTGCTTACATATTATTTGTCATTAGTAGGTGAAATATTTACTAGGTATTCGTGTAGTAATTAAAAATAATCTTCTACAATGACTCAGATTGATATTTAGTTTTTTTTCTATTTATTATTTAAGAATTATCTTGCAAATAATGCGTGTAGTTAATAATTATTAACTATTATAATTATATAATTTTACAAATTATATAATGACCTATTATGTATTAGTCTATTATATATTATATAAATATTATCTATGATATACTATATATGTAAATTAGATATGAAGTATAATTATAACATTCACTACTTATGTGGTGACTCGTTGGTTACTTATAGGTTCAATATTATTTATTTATGTCTATTGTTAATATTATACCTAGTTAATATTTAATATCCTTGATATTGTTGAAGTTAATTAGTTAGTAATTTATTTTACGTTGAAAACTTTATTAATGTCCAATTACTCTTAATTTGTTTTTCCTATTCCCTTTTTTTACTATTTATTATTTAATAGTTCATGAAAAAATTATTATTGTTATTAATAATTAATAATTATTATTATTATTGTTATTAATAAGAAATTATCGTTATTATTAATAATGTATATCCTGTTTGTATTTGTGTCTTTTTAAGTTGTTATATTCCTCTTGTTCTAAGTGTTTGTCTCCTCATGTGACAAATATATATATGGTGTTATGTTTTGAGGTTAGCTGACAAGGCGCTGTATTTCCATTGAATGGTAATATAATTTAGAGAATTAATCTTCCTAAATTTTTTTAGACTTTGTATGTATCAATTATTAAACTCAGTAACTCGTACTTGTATTAAGTTGTTATAAATACCAAAAGGAAAATAAAATATATAATATAATGACAAGACTAAAAGAAAGGTCTATCAGCTTATAATTGTTATTAAGATTAGTTTATAAAATGTGTTTTATTAATGTAAAAATTCACTTATTACGGTTCATCAGTTTATCATATGTTTTTCATATGATGGAATTGATGATTGATACTCAAGTTATTTATTATGGTTTATTTATTAATTAATATTTATATTATTTACCCTTCTTCTTTACTTTCTTTATTTAATTTTCTTATATCCCCCCTTAGTTTACAAGTTGTCTATAAATAGATAAGAAAAACATGGAATTCTTGCTTAGTGTAATTGCCTTCAGCTTTATTTCTTAAGAAAATGTTAATAATTTATTAATAGCTATGGATTTAATCTCCAGCAATGTACAGCTTTCCACTATTTATATGAACTTTACAGATCTTGAAAATTCCTTTTCCTTCCCACCTTTTGGTTTTTTCCACTGTACTGAATCAGCATATGATGCACGGATTATAATGTGTGTCTATAAGTGCTATGATGTTTATACCTTTATTAGTTTCTTTTTTCACCACCATTATTCAGCGAGACTAAAAACTAATTCAACTGTTTATAGGGCTAACCTTGTCTAAGTGCGGGAGGCACTTTTTAACAACAGGTTATTTTTCTGAAAACTGTTCATTTTTAACCTGTCTGGCTGAAAATTTTTCCCACCATTGTTGATGTACTTTCGAACCTGTTGTCTTTTATAGAACTTGAAAAAATTGATTTCTTGTTGGTGAAAAGATCTTTTCAAAAATCTATATCGCTGAAGAATATGGGCTGGTTACAACATATGGTGCTAAGGGTGCTGGGATTGAGACTTACTGTTACCTTGTAATAATTATAAGTGAATTCAGAGAGAATTACTCCTCTCAAGGGAACTGAATATTAAGGGGCGAGCAAAGTTTATGTCTATACGTTGTTATTATTAAGCATATTATAATAGAAATAGCAATGAGTAAATATATGTTAAGATATATAAATAGAAACTAATATAAAAGTTATACTTGCTTGTTTCGGCTGCTACTATGCCTTTTCTACGAGAGAAAATTTGAAGAACACTGTAACTCGGGGGGAAAGGATGTTATACTCGTGCCGACTAATCTTTCATTCACCGCGGATGCCACGCTTTGGGCGCCATTTGTAACCGCATAAATGCAGCTACTCTTACCTTGCAACTATGTATATAAATATGTGTGTGTGTGTGTGTGTGTGTGTGTGTGTGTGTGTGTGTGTGTGTATTCACCAGGACGTACACGCGAAACGATGAATAGGGAACAGGCAATGGGACGAGGTAGTAAATGAATAATAGGTTGTTCGATTATAATTAACACAATATTTATTAAGATACTAGTACATGTTGGTACGTATACTCCTGAACTACGATAAAAATGTCAACAATTGCTTACTTTTTATGTGGCAGCCGCTAACGTTAGACGTGTTTTTTGAGCTCGACGATTCTCGATTGTGAAAACAAATGGAGCAAAGAATTTGTATTCAATTTTGCGTAAAAAATAAAATAAAGAGTACTTAAGTTTGTAAAATGTTAACAAAAATCTATGGTGAGTTTGCTATGAGTAAAGCAAGGATTTACGAGTGGTATAAACGTTTCCAAGATGGCCGCGAAACCGCTGAAGATGACGAACGACCCGACGCCCAAGCACATCAACAACCGAAGAAACGTGAAAACAGTGAAAGAAATGGTTATGAACGATTGCCGATTCATAATCAGAGAAGTTGCTGATGATGTTGGTATATCAGTTGGCTCATGCGATGGAATTTTTTCGGATGATTTGGATATGAAGCATGTGGCAGCAAAATTTGTTCCAAAATTGATGAATTTCGAAAAAAAACAGCTGTGAATAGAAGTTGCTCAAGAGTCACTAATGTTAATAACGATGCAGAACTACTAAAACGTGTTATAATAGGTGACGAATAATAGGTTTACGGATATGATGTCGAAACTAAGGCTCAATCGTCCCAGTGGAGGCATTCTAGATCGCCAAGACCGAAAAAGGCTCGACAAACAAAAATCGCCGGGCTTAACAAATACGTCTAACGTTAGCGGCTGATACTTAAAAAGTAAGCAATGAATATTGATGAAAATTTTATCGTACTTCAGGAGTATGCGTACGAACATAATAAAAAAAATTTATACAGGCCGACTCTCCAAATCCGCGAAATTTAAAAATTCTCGTTACTTTAGAACAGACCTAGTATAGTGGACAAAAACGGACTGCGCATAGACTCTGATAAGATCAAATCCATAAGCGAGTATCCAATCCCTAAGAACCTGAAACAACTACGGACGTTCTTAGGAATGGTGGACTGGTATGCCCGATTTATACTATCGCTGACCGACATCAAAATGCCGTTAACACAATTGTTGAAAAAGGTTCTTAAGTGGAATTGGGGGGAAGATCAACAAGATGCGTTCAAAAAACTCAAAATTCTACTAACACAGTCAACAGTGTTAGCACGTTCATCACCCAACATGTTATATATGCTGCAAACCAGCGCAAGCGATTATGTACTAGGATACAATAGTTTAATACAATGGCTTAACACAATAGTTAAGCCACAATATCGACGGTGAAGAACATCCCATCGTATACGCCAGTAGAACTCTAGCAATAGCTGAGTTAATTTTAAAGCTACTGAGAAAGAATGCCTGGCGATGCTGCGGGCTGTCGAAAAATTTAGAGGCTACCTCTTAGGTGAAGAATTCACTGTTATTACAGATCATAGTAGCCTAAAATGGCTAACTCTATTAAAGATCCTGCAGGCCGCTTCGCGCGTTGGGCCACCGCCTTACAGGCATATAACATGACAGTCGTATGCCGAAAAAGTGCACTGCATAAAGTGCTTGATGTCTTATCGCGTCCACTAACTCTTGGTATAGCAAAAAATTACGTGATATTAAAGCCCGACCAGAGAGGTACCCAGACTGGAAAGTCACAGGTGACGTGACCTACAAGCATTGTCCGGGACGACGTAAAACTACCGACACCATCGAAGAGAACGATGACACACGTCTCAAACGACGTAAAACTACCGATACCATCGAGAAGAACGATGGCATTTGTCTGGACAGACGTAAAACTACCATAACATTAATTATCGGACCGGACCTGGAGACCTGCAAGATGGCGATCTCGTCGAAAGACCGAGAAAGTATCTTCTTCGAATGCCATAATACACCCACAGCAGGCCACTTTGGAGTTGACAAAGTCAACCGAAATGATTACTGGCCTGGTGTGCGAAAAGGCGTGTACAACTACGTCAGACACTGCCCGAAGTGCCAACTCCATAAAGTAGTGCAGCGATAAAAAGCTGGACTAATGGCCCAATGAAATATGGAAGATCCTTGAGTGTGGCAACCGATATTCTGGCACCCTTTTCCCGGAGTAAAGGGCGGCATAAATATTTGCTGATTTTTGAGGATCGTTTCAACAAATATATCGAAGTGCAACCGTTGCATGAGGCCACGGGAAAAACCATCATCAAAGCTCTAGAGAGTTAATAATATTCAAAAGGGGCTGTTCCAAATCTCTGATAACGGACAATGGTACCGAATTTGCGAACAAGTTCGTTAAAGATAAACTTGAAAAACTGGGTGTAATTTAGAACTTCATCGCTCCGTACCACGCGCAAGCGAACCCAATGTAGAGAGTCAACTGAACCATCAAGTCAATGATCTCAATCTTCATCCAGGAAGATCATCGAGACTGGGACGTTCGCCTTCAAGAATTTGCCTTTGCAAAAAACAAATCAATATTTGTATGTACGCAGATATCACCTGCTTCCCTTAAATTTGGACGTAATCTAAGGGAAGTACCGACGTACCGCAGTACACATGAAAATGAAGTACACATAAAGTTACTGACGCAAGCAGACTGGCTGAACCGTATGAAACGGTTGCCAGCCATTTACTCACTAGTCCAGAAAAACCTGACTAAAGCCAGCAATAAGCAGGCTCATTATTATAATACAAATAGAAGACAGGAAATTTTCAACGCCGACGATTTGGTGTGTCGACAAAACCACGTATTATCGTGCGGTTCCGACAAAGCTGGCACCGAAATACATAGCCGCATGTCGCGTCGTAAAGAGAATTTCTCTTATTATTTACGAATTGGAAGATGTGATCAGCGGGAGGTGAACAAAAGTACAAATTTCATATATGAAACACTATCACCCTCCTAACGAACCAGTATCTTTCCCCACAGATACCATCAACGATCTACAAAGGAATAGAACGAAGCCGACGACTACGCCGGTCTATAGAGAACGACTCATCGCGCCAACTCGGGGAAGCACATACTGGTCGTATGATCTCCGATCACAAGAAGATATAGAAAACGCGGGCATCGGAGCATCTGGCCGGAACTGGCCCGACAGTAGATCAAATATCGATGGCCAATATGCTATAAGCCATAAACCAGGTAGAGGAGGTTTGAGCTCAAGGCGATCACATCGAATTTAGTCCCGATTCAACACAAGAGATCGCCGCCGATGAGGAACGACCGATGGTTCTTATTTCGGTCGACAAAGGCTCGTTCGCTTCATCCCTTTTGAATACGAGTTACCCCACATCTGATACTCAAAAGCATGAAAAACCCTCCGAAGATTGAGGTATTCAATGCGATCTCGCGCGATATATCGAACGCGAAGTCGACAAAATGCAGACACGCGCCACAATGAAGAAAACAGCTCTGGCTCTCGTCGAGTGCGCATGCAATTTACCACTCCTCGAGGTTATACGTCTACGTGATTTACCCCATCGTACGTAAGCCCGCACTCGCACCAGCAGAATGCGACTATCTCAGGAAGAAGAAGAGGAAAGAAAAATCCAGCCATGCAGGTCGGGTATACGACCGCTTCATCGTGTATATATATTAGGTTGTCAAATATCTCCCTTTCGCTTTTTTGTCTTATGATTTTCGCGGCTATGTACAAAGCGCTACAGAGCTCGTATCTGGCAATACTATAATCATTTGACAGGTCTTGACATACGTACAAAACGACGCTATGCATGATTAGTTTTGATACTGTGTTCAAAAGTTATAGACGTGTAAACATGGAGTTCACTAACGCCGAAATGTATGCTATTTTAAAGTATTCCTTCGTCAAAGGCAAATCCACTAAGAAATGTTCCGTGAGATTAATGGTATTTTAGGGGATGGCACGCTATCACTTCGAACCGCAGAGGAATGTTTTCGACGATTCAGAGCCGGTGAAAATGATACCATGGATAAGCCAGCCGGCGGAAGACCTGTGACGACGAATACTGATCAAATCATCGAATTTATCGAGTTAGACCGGCGTGTGACATTTCGTGACATGGCCCAAGAGATGAGAGTTAGTCAACAAACCATTTTAAACCATCTTCAGAAGGCTGGATCAAAAAAAATTTATGTTTGGGTGCCGCAGGATTTGACGCAAAAAACCTTCTGGACCGAATCAACGCCTGCGATGTACTGCTGAAACGGAAAGAACTCAATCCATTTTTGAAGCAGATGGTGACTGGCGACAAAAAATGGATCACATAAGACAATATTCAGCAAAAACGGTCGTGGTCCAAGGCTGCTGGACCCTTCCAAACTGTGGCCAAGCCAGGATTGAGGCCATGAAGGTTTTTCTGCGTGCTGGGTGGGATTGGATGGAAATCATCTACTATGAGCTGCTCCCATATGGCTAGATTCTTAATTCTACAATCTACTGTGAACAATTAGACGAGTCATCAACGAAGTTTGTGGTCTGGCGTTGTTCTGGTGGTACACTACACCCTTCCTGTTGGTCAATAGTGGACGCTTCTGGTCGATAGACTGCTTCAAGCGGTCCAGTTGTTCATAGTAGGTGGTAGAATTAAGCATCTGGCCATATGGGAGCAACTCATAGTGGATGATTCCCTTTCAATCCCACCAAACACGCAGCCGTGAAATTCATAAGACAAAAAGACGGAAGGCAGATATTTGACCTCATATATATATATATATTGTATCAAATGGTCGGCGAAATATCAGCTATTTGAAGTGGACGCTGCTTGAAGCAGCTTTTTATACAGAAGCTATGATAAGTTGCGACGACCAAAAATATGGCCGCGCAAATTCATCAGGACCGTTACACAAATTTTACTTTTATAAAATTACCGCAAGAATACGGAATGATTTATATACGAATACATTAATTATTGCCGTCACACACGCGAAAATAATAATAAGTAAAGCCGAAATATACGAAAATAAATTTATCGAATATGAAATTAAATTAATATATTGCACGCGATAAACGTACCGAGAAGCAGCAAAGGTCGCGACGACTACTGTAGAAGGTAGTTGGCAAAACAGCCAAAAACCGAAGAGAAGAAGTAGTCTAGAAAGAGTAGAAAAATTGCGTAAGAAGGATTACACCTCGCGCGGCGAGCCGCTCCAAGTGTATTAGGCTGGTGACAGTTATTCCCCTCTAACACATGCCCTCACGCAGACTAACGTGTTCTCTCGTTAATCGACACGCGCAAGTAACGAATACCATGGTAGGGGAACGCGCAAGCCTCTACACTGGCACGCGCATTCCAGATATGCAACGGGTGTCCTAAACGAATTCACCCGCTGTATTTAACTTATAAATACATTAGAATATTATTAACACCAAATATATATATATATATATATATATATATATATGCGTACATATATGTACGCTATTGTACGTATATAAAACAATATTTGTACGCAGTAAACCAACTGCTATAGGAATTATAACTATAAAAATTATAATTAATATTATTTATTATTATTATTAATATTATTATTATCATTATTATTGATATTATTTTTTTCATATTATTATTATAAATCGACGGCTTGCAGATGTTAGACGAGTGGCGACGATAATACCCGATAATTTAATTATAAAAGGGCCTGCGAAAGGCAAAATCGGAAAGTTTGTCCAGTGAACCGGCTGATCCGAGGTCGTGTCACTTCCAAACTATCTAGAGCTCCGGAATTCCTGCCTGAAGTATCCTTCCGAAAATATTACCTTGATCTCTGTTGCGAAAGGCTCCTCAAAAAAAAAGGTTAATAATTTTACCTATCCTGAAGTGACCATGATCCTGGTTGCGAGGCGCTCCTCAAAAGACCAACCGTTCTCTTATCATAATTAAATTACTGTCCACTTAATTCTTGATCCTGGTTGCAAGCCGCTCCTCGAAAGACCAGCGAAATTAGGCTAACCTTAGTTGGAACCTAGATAAATTCTAACTGTCTCGTTTCAATTCCCCGCGGGAATCTAGTACCGGATATTTGTGCGGTAAATCGCGCCGGATTGAATAAACGTCGCGGAAAATAGCATGAACTTAGAATCTATTATATATATCTAGCTTAATTTAATTTATTTCTTTCATTTATGTAATTATTATCGTTTTGTTGCTTGTTTCAGAATCTTGTCAATAAGTCGTACTAAATAAACATTTTTTTATTTTTATTATAAAAAAATATACTCTGTTCTTATAAAATTATTTTCCTGACTCGCCGCCCGATTCCGAATATATTTCCTCCCCTCTCAAATTACCCTGAAAAAATACCACGTAATCTATCCCGAGAGGGAAAGGAACGTTACATGGAGCCCGGACAGGGACTAGTATAATAAATCTGTAAAATCGATATACAAATAAATCTTATTCCTGTAATAACGAAATAACTTCTTTGAACGGAAAATTTTAATTTGTTATTTATATAAAAACGCATTTTTCGATTCGTGTGAAACGAGCCTAGTAGCGTGTTGAGCGACTAGGTGCTAAGGCGGGCTGAGTCGAAGTACGAAGTAACATTTATGGAAGTTACAGTAAAATAACCCGTTTTAAAAATAGAAAACTGAAGGAATAGTTTTCTCGTAGAAAAAATAAAAAGAAATTATTTTTTCCATTCCAGGAATTTAAATTCTTACACCGTATTTTTTTTTGTTGTTTCTAATAAAATTAAAATTTTGCTAAAATGGCAAAACCCAAAGTAAGCTGGATATATAAGTTAACAAAATAGAAAATTGAAAGGGAACTTGCTAAAAATAATTTTCCCGTAGATGGGATGAACGCGTACTTGCGACAATGTTATTCTCACATGTACAAGCTCACCCGGAGCTCTTGAGCGATAAGCCTGAAGATGAGAAAGACTTCAATGACGACTTGAATCGAACCCAAAATCTAGAAGAAATTAGGTAAGAATTCCGTCAACTACGTCTACAGCTTCTTAACGAACAAGCAGCTGCATCAACTTCCAGCACAGTCATAGTGCGTGCTGCAACAAATACGCCATATGGTACTTACTGTTTATGTACAGCAACCTTCAGCTGTACAAGAAAACGCCAAAGTGATGGACCAAATGAGAAAATAGAATTGCCATTTGATGGAAAAAATTTACACTCTTTTCTCGAAAGGATCAACGAACTCTAACGAGCATATAAATTATCCGATTAACAAATTCTGAACGGATTTCCAGAATTGTTAAGAGGCACAGTTGTGGCACCGAAATTATGCCTCGAATTTCAAACTCTAGCTGAATTAGAAGAAGGATTACGAAAATTCTATCTGTCCCCCAGTGAACGCTGACAGTTAAATCGACAAATTCATAACCGTATACAGGAGTCGGTTAAAGGTATCCGTACATTGGACAACTCACGAAACAACGCTCATGAAAAGTCGAGGAGGTTTTTTCGGAAGAACAAAAAACCGAAACTATGTATTACAATATGCTCACCGAATATCGTCTGCATATTTGCCATGATGACCTCACCTCTACGTCAGATATTTTACAACAAGTAGAACAATATTTAGAAACAAAAAAGCAGTGTGATAAACAGAAAAATACGAATAATCATACATCTGTCTACACTGTCATTCGTTGGGAAACGCCAGGAGGACTGAGCTCACACTTAACCCAGCTCGGCCCACCAACAACTAAAAGTGGAAAGCGACCATCGGCATTTCATGAAAGTTATGATCGACGATCACGAAGTCTCAGTACTTTTAGATACAGGATCTGTGAGTTACTACGTAAGCGAACAACTCAGTAAAACTTGTATGAAACTTGGATTGCATAGCGAGCCTAGTAATCGTATTCAATGCTGGTAAACGATTCAGAAATCAGTCTCAGACAATATATATGGACCAATCTATGTAGATGGAGTACGAATACTACAAAAATTTTTAGTGATGAATGGACTGAACTATCCTATGCTTTTAGGCATAGGCCCACTAAAAAGGCTCGATATCCAAATAACATTGAATAAGTGCGAAATCACTAAAATATCTAATAATCAAGCACATCAAGTATGTACAATTGAAGCAGCCTGTGGACTTCAAAATTTCAATACATCTGAACAAAGAAAGCTAGAACTATTTTTAAAAATAGAAATGGATAAGTTTAATCATATTAAAAGTCCTACTCCTCTTCTGCAACACGAAATCGTGTTAGAGGAGAAGACTTCCATTAAGCAAAAATATCGACCCACAAATCCAGGTATGCAAGAAATCGTGAATCAAGAAGTCGATAAAATGCTGGCTGAAAACGTAATTAGACCGTCTAATAGTCCGTGGAGCTCACCAGTAGTGATCGTAAAAAAGAAGGATGGAAAAGCGTAATTCTGTGTGGACTTATGAAAAGTAAATAAAGTGATAAAAAAAGACGCGTATCCGTTACCACAAATTAATGCTACGCTAGATAATTCAACACTCGAACTAATGAATGGATATTCGCGAGTAACATTAATGCCTGAAAGCCGTCCTACCACTGGCTTTACCGTCGCCATGAAAAGGTCTTTTCGAATTTAAGGTAATGCCGTTTGGCCTGCACTGAGCACCGGCTACGTTTCGAAGACTTTTAGACAGAGCAATAAGTCCAGAAATGACGCCATATGCATTTGCATATCTTGACGATATTGTTGTAGTCTCGTCTACTTTCGAGGAGCATCTGGAAAAATTAAAAGTTTTCAACCACTTCAAAATTGCAAAATTAAAGCCGAATCCAGATAAGTGTCATTTTACTCGTTCGGCCAGGAATCATGAAAGAAATTCAAAGGTTCATGGACCTGATAGCATGGTACAGAAGATTCCTGAAAGATATCTCAAATGTTGCCGCACGATTACATCGTTTCACTATGAAAAAAGCTAAGTGCATTTGGAGAGAAGCAGAGCAAGATGCATTTGACAAAATCAAGCAGCTTCTCAAAAACGCACCCATGCTTTCTTGTCCAGACTGGAGCCGTCCGTTTATCTTGCAAACGAATACCAGTAAAAACGAATTGGGAGCAGTGCTTACACAAGCATATGAGAGCAGCGAAAGAGTCATCGTTTTTACTAGTAGAAGGCTTATTCCAGCCGAAAAAATTATTCCACCACAGAGTTCGAATGCCTAGCAATTAAATGGGGCGTGTAGAAATTCCGTGACTATCTCAAAGGATACCATTTTATCGTATTAACAAACCATCAATCGTTAAAGTGGCTCAATAGCTTCGAAAATCCGTCTGGACGTTTAGCTCGCTAGGCACTTGAAATGAAGCCAATACGATTTTGAAATAAAAAATCATCCTAGAGCAGATAATTTATTCGCAGACACACTATCTCGACAGTGATTAACAGCCAAAACTACCGAAATTAAAATTGAAGACTGGTACGAGAAATCCCACAAAAATGTGATAAGTGATCCCGAAAGCTACCCAGATTTTTGTATAAAAAATGGAAGATTATACAAACATATTTTACATACTTTAGATTTTAATGATACCAGCGAAAATCTACAGTGAAAAATTTGTGTACCTAAATCTAAACAAAATAGCGTTCTAAACGAAGTACACAACGATCCAACCTATTCACATTAAAGATTTACACGAGAAATACAATTATCTAGATGATATACCACCCTGAATTCACTATATAAGGGCCGACCGTAGGCTCACGAATTCAGTCAACATGCAGCACCCGGATGAGCAGGAGTTCTGCCAAAGATTCTTGGAAATCAGTGTTCCCATCAAGTGTTATGGGTTACAATGCTCTTATTAACACTGGGACACTGATGACCAAGGCATCTGCAGAAATCGGCAGAATTTTAAAAGGAAGAGGCGCTCGGCGTGTATATCGGGAAACGGTGCTCCATGTAAACCGGGACCCACTATACACAGCCGATCCAGTGAGCATCAAGTCCGCATACACCCTCGAAGTGGAACATAGCTGCAAAAATAAAACGCGAATTAGTAATTTCATCATAATACCTGGACATTCTGTAGATATCATTTTTGGCATGTCCGAAATAATTAAAATTGGACATAGAATCCTATTTCCCAATAGAAGTCCAACAGCACAGGCACGACGTCAAGATAATAGGCGTCTACGATGAAGAGCGGAGAGAAGAGTCATCACCAGGCTGGATGACGAAGGCGTCTACAGCATCATCGAGTCGGAAGATCTGAGCGAATAAAACTGTAAGAAGAAAAGAGGAAAATTAAAAATCTTATTTTTTATTATTTTTTATTTTTTTGTATTTTTATTTAACTACTTTTTTGTTCTCTTTCTCTCTTATACATTTCTCGATAATATATTTATTTTATATCTATATGAGAAATTATTATACTGCCGAAAATTAATGTAGAGCCAGACAAATTAATATTTAAATATCGAAATCCGTCAAAGTGTATATTCATACCGATACTTATACACACAAGAATAAACGATACATATTAAAGGTCACTAACCTCTAAAGAAAAATAGCCAAATTAACCCCGGAAGGTTAAATTAAAATTTTCGGAAAAATAAAATTTAATTAAGATGATCAGTCCTGATCAAATAATCGGGGTATAAACACCAACGGTGAAAATTTATAAGTTTTCGATTACTTACCGGTATGTTCCGAAGACAATTAAGCCGGTCGCATTAAATAATATGCTATGTATGTATACCTGAGTGTTCGCGCCTGGTGGTGCCTCCTGCACGGCCGCCTCGTCGCTAACTAGTCGGTCAACCATTGTCGTCCGTAATTGAACCCTGAACGACTCCCACGGCTTTACCACCACCGCCGCGGGCCGATGAGGCGGACGTACCGCCGGGCGGCGACGAGTAGCCCGCGATGCCCACCTATATCCGAGGACCAGGACCGCCAAGATCGGCACCGACACTGTTACTGCCGTGACATGATGAGGAGCACCGGGGAATGCCACCGGCCGTGGTGGGCTTTCATATACGACAAGAACGCCACGCTATTTTCTCGTCTTGGAGCCGTGCGGCATCGGCAATAGGTCGAAAATCGATGATTCCATATGGGCATAGATCCAAAAACCGTTGCGTAACGTGCTCAGAAAAAATAAAATGTATGTACCAAATCTCCGTTCATTTTTTATACTAACATTGTACACACACACTCCGCGCTCTGGAAAAAAGAGGGAGAGGCGACGACCAAAAACATGGCCGCGCAAATTTATCACGACCGTTATATAAATTTTACTTTTATAAAATTACCGAGAATATGGAATGATTTATATATGAATAAATTATTTATTTCCGTCACACGCGAAAATAATAATAAGTAACGTCGAAATGTACGAAAATTAATTTATCGAATATGAAATTAAATTAATATATTACACGCGGTAAACGTACGAGCAAGGTTGTGACAACAACTGAAGAAGGTAGTTGGCGCAACAGCCAAAAACCAAAGAAGAGAGAGAACGCAACACATCTTCTCTCTTTTCACCGCGAGGAAGAGTAGAAAAGTGCGTAAGAGGAGATACCTCGCGCGGCGAGAGAGAACCACAGAGAGTAAATAAATTACGGTAAATTATTTATAGTAATATAAATTTTTATAATTGACTAACTTAAAAAATTTGCAATGCAATTTAAAAAGCCAAAAATATTTGAAATTTCTTTTATAGATTTGTAACCGTCACAAATGACTAGATTAAGTTGTTATTAAGCACAACACCAGACGTGCATTTTCTCAGCAGATACGGTACTTAACCAATGGTTAAATCTATTATATACTCCTCTCATATTAGCTGCTTCATCTGTAGAACTGCCAATGCATTTTACCAAGTCTATTCCAAGATCTTCCCAATACTTATTCAAAAGTTCAAAAATAGCCTGCTCTATTGAGCATTCATTTTTTACCTTAGTAATTAATCTTTCGCATAAAATACTGTGACTATCGACGTATCGTATAATGATTGAAAACTGATTTGTCAGCGTTATATCCTGTATAGTACCGATTTGAACAGAAAATATTCCTGTATCTTAAATTTCATTAATAATTTTATGTTTCATTAAATTATTAATCACTTTTATGAGATTTTCAACCATATTTTTCGATAAAAAATTCAGTAAACTTCCTCTCCGATAACCTTTAACTTCTGAATTTTGTCGAGTATTATACGCTATCGTACTTTTTTACTAGTTCATTTACGTGCGTTTCTAAAAAAGGATCAAATTTTGCTATTAATCATATTAGTTCTAAAAAATTACCATGATCTATTTTTTTGTCATCCAAACTGTATCCAATCTCGTTAGACGAACGTCCAAAAGATAAACCTCTTTTACCTATTATTTTGACTACTTCTACTACTCTTACTCTTATATTTCTACGTTTATCAATAAGATTTTGTTTAACTTTATATGATTATTGTATAGTATATTAAATATGCTAAATTGCCTAGATTTCATAAATAAATTGTTAACATTTGGACAATGAGCCTTTGTGTTTTCACGCTCTTCGAATTTTTGAGTCAAGTGTGACCAGTAATTAAAGCTTTCAGAAATAAATAAATATTTTTTTGTAGCGTGAATATCGTTGTTACAATCATGAAACATTGTATAAATATAACAATGAAATGATTTGTCTTCTTTAGAGAAAGATACCGACTGTCTTTTGTCATTAGTTTTTGTAAAATATTCTTTTCTTGGTACAAATGGTATTCCTGATACATCTAAAGGTTGATTAGGATGATATTTTAAATAACTTTCAATGAGAGAATCATCCGGTTTCTTAAAATATCCAAAATTTTTATCTTGATTCAAAGAAATTGCATTTTCTTCATCAATATTTTTATCATGTTTTCCTCGATTCTCAGATTCTTATACTTATAGAGGCTTCGATTTTTTCCAGATTATTTTGAACTATATTCGTTGTTTTGTCAGTTCTACTATTAGATCCTTGAAACAAATCTTCGATAGAAAAAAAAGTTTTTAGATCATCTTCACATAATTTTGTTTTTTTATTCGCACTTTTTCAGCTCCATCTTTAACAGTTTTTCTTTTATCATTGCTCATATTTGACATCAATGTGTTGAAAATGCTATATAATATACTAGCATCCGCCGTCTCGCCTTCGTCCGACGCAAAATGAATCTCTTTATAGAAGTCTCTTTAACACTCCCTGTAGAAGTCGCTTCAAAACATCCCGATATTGTATTCGAATGTCCCAACATGAATCTCCCCATAGAAGTCGTCCCGTCATACCTGGACATCATATTCTACCGTCCGAACACGAAATTCTCCCTGGGAGTCGTCCCGTCATACCTGGACATTGTCTTCTACTGTCTGAACATGAAATACCCCGTGGAAGACGTCCCGTCATACCTGGACATCGTTTTCTACCGTCCGAACACGAAATTCCCCTTAGAAGTCGTCCCGAGGCGCTTGGACATCTTATTCTACTATCCGAACACGAAATTCCCCATAGAAATCGTTCGGAGACAGCTGGATATTGTTTTCTATCGACCGAACACGAAATTACCCGTAGAAGTCGTCCCGTCATACCTAGACATCGTCTTCTATCTTTCGAACACGAAATTCCCCGTGGAATTAGTCCCGTCATACCTGGACATCGTCTTCTACCGTCCGCACACGAAATTCCCCGTGGAAGTAGTCCCATCAAGTAAATACAATATTCCCCGTAGAAATCGCCCAGAGACACCTAGACATGGCATTCTATCATTTGAACACACAACTGCCTATAGAAATCGTATTTAAAATGTATATATATAATATGTACAATATAATATACATAAATAATATATATATATATATATATATATATATATATATATATATATATATATATATATATAGCATGCGCGTCCATGTCGCTCTATACACCTCATTCTCTCTCTCTCTCTCTCTCTCTCTCTTTGTGACCTGACCATCTGCTACGATGCTGTGCGGGGCCTAGCGCAGCAGTGTGTCTATAGTATATACATTACAAATCGTTGGTAAAGTGATTACCTAATTTGCCAATTTTTTATATTTTTGTCGAATTTGCCAAAAAAAATAGCCTATGGCCTATTCCTGACTGTGTAGAAGACGTGGTTAAATTTTGAACGCGATCGGTTCAGTAGTTTCGGAGTTTATCCAGGACAAACAAACATACATACATTCATTTATATATATATATATATATATATATATATATATATATATATATAGATTTTATTAAAATACAATATTCTTTCTTATTCCTTCGAATATATTTGTACGAAAAATTAAATAATTTTACTATCACCTTGTTGTTAAAAAAAGTGCTTTAAAAATACCCTCTCTATAATTAAATTACTTTTTCCTGCAATAGCTTAATGAAAAATCTTAATAATATGAGAAAAACTGAGAAGACTTGAGAAAGAGTCATAAATTCGCATTAGAGATTGACTGAAAGTTTTGAGTGAGTAAACCTTAAGTGTGAATTATATTAATTCAACAAGAAGACAAAATTGAAATCTGTATTCAGACATCGGCAGTGAATATATATATATATATATATATTTACACACACACACACACACACACACACACACACACACACACACACACACACACACACACACACACACACACACATATTCATATGTTGCTTTAGAAGCTTCTCGAGTTTATAGTTTGACATTTTTATGACGCTCGGTGCTTGTGGAATAAATATATTTATGAATTTGTATCATATCATACATCATACTTCATATCATATCATATCATATCATATTATACTAATTTATATATATTTATATTTATAAAGACAAAGCGTGTTATTGTTTGTACACGATAATCAAAAAAATTACTCAACCGATTGTGGTGAAATGTGACATATAGATTCTATATTATGTTCAGAAGGACATAGGCTTTTTTTATTGAGAATCATTTTACTTTCATCAATAAATTAAGTTAACGGTTAAAGTATTAATACCAGGCCAGCTCAGACGAATGATTATATCCAACTTTGAGATTCGTATCATAAATAAGGTGTGACGTTAGTCGGTATTACCCTTTTTGTTCTTCAGATTTTTCTGACACTACTCTCGGACTTTGTGGATATCATTCGATTTTTGTAAATTTTATTTTCTCTTACATGGGAAAATCTGTCTCTCTCTCTCTCTCTCTCTCTCTCTCTCTCTCTCTCTCTCTCTCTCTGTCTCTCTCTCTCTCTCTCTCTCTCTTTCTCTCTCTCTCTCTCTCTGTCTTTCTTCTTCTCTTATAAAATAGTTCTGTATGTCAAATCATACTGAATATAGTATGTGACGATCAATGATATTTTTGTTGTTATACGTTATATTAACTTCAGAATGGACAATAGACTATGTTTTTTTCTTAGTTTAAACAAAAGAAATGATGGCAAAATAGGGTTTTTTACCAACACTTCGAAACTGTGTTGTATATATATACACATACGTCGTCACCTCTGTATAAATAAAAAGGCAGCATCGAACGTCAGCTTAAAAAAGACGCTATTTACATACCAACATTTTGCTGGAATTTATGCTGGCATCAGTACTAAAATATTCATGGTATTTAATTGAAAAAATGGAAATATACGAAATATATATATATATATATATATATATATATATATACATTTTCAATACTGTTTCTACTAAAAAATACTGCATTGGCGTATACGGATGGTTGAATACGATATCTCGTTGCCTCAGGATGATTTCAATTGGGAGTTTTATGTTCGGATGATAGAATACGATGTCCAGGTGTCTCTGAACTATTTCTACGGGGAATATTGTATTTAGTTGGTAGAAAACAACGTACAGGTATGAGATAATCGACTTCTATGGGAAAATTCATGTTGGGACGGTAGAAGATGATATCCAGGTATGGCAGGACGACTTCTACAGGGAGTTTCGTGTTCGGACAATAGAAGGTTGTATCCAGGTATGACGGGACAACTTCTATGGGGAGGTTCATGTTGGGACATTAGAATACGATGTCCAGATGTCTTGGAATGACTTCTACGGGGAGTATTTTAGAAACTTCTATGAAGAGATTCGTATTCTATCATCGAACACGCACACTCCCAGTAAAAATCGTCTTGTGATACCTGGACATCGTATTCTACCTCCCCAATACAACACAAACCTCCCTCTTGTCCCGAGAATGCCCTATAGTCCGAACATGATACTCTCGATAAACGTCGTCTCGAGACATTTGGACATCTTTTTCTACAGCTCGAACTCGACAGTACAATTTTCTCCTATAGAGGCCGTATTTAATATGCATATATATATATTAAATACGGTTGTACATTCTGCATATACATACTGTATATACAGAAGCGACCATAAGTAAATTACGGTCAACTATTTATAGTAATATAGATTTGTACGTACAGAGTACTTTTTACTTAGATATTATTGAATTGTTTAAGAAATCGGTTGAATTATTATCTCGGGCGAAGCCGAGACGGAAGATGCTAGTTATCTTATAATTTTGGACCGAACCGACCCTAGGCGAGCATCGGCCCATCGGTGATTGCACTGATCCCTTTATCTTGCCAGTCCGTCCTTGAGTGTACACTATTCTATAAAAATGAGTAATATTAAGAACTGGGTTCTTCTATAATTTGGAATTGAAGCGAATAAGTTCTTCAATAAGCAATTTCTTCTATAATTTTGTTTACTATCTTCTATATATATATATATATATATATATATTAATATCCCCAGTTTCGGCTTCGCCCGAGATAATAATTTAACCGATTTCATAAACAATTTAATAACATCTAAGTAAAAAGTACTTTTTATATAAAAATCTATATTACTATAAATAATTGATCGTAATTTACCTATCGTCGCTTCTGTATAAAAAGCTGCTTCAATGTAGCGTGAACTTCAAAAAGTTGATATTTTGCCGACCATTTTATACCACATACACACGCACACACACACACACACACACACACACACACACCAGTGTGGAGTTTTGTTGCTTTCTCCCATCTGGCGCCTCCCCAGGTTGCGGATAGGGGATGGCTCGCTACAATTTGTAGAGGGCACTGAGGAAATAAAATACTCAGGGCGGACAGAAAAAGCTAATAGGGAGGGCCTCCCGAACGTAAGGCCAATTATGACTAATGTTTGGTATAAACAAGGATATACCCCAGGGAGTAACTCCGGCAAGACCGGTCAATCTCCTCACCGATTCCGATAGAGTGCAAGCCTCTATGGTCGGTGGTAGCCCCTCGGATTCTGGGGAGGGCAAATCAAACATAATCATAGATAGTACACTGGGTACTAAAGGAGATGTCATGATGGATCAAGAAACAACGGATCGAGAAATCTCCATCACGCGCAGAAACAATCACCTGGAGCGACTTGGTGAGAAGATCAGCCAATTGTTGGATTTTGTCAAAGATAGGCATAACGTACACAAGACCATTAAGGATCTTGCTCGTTCCATTAATGCCTCATATAAATGCATTAGTATGGCAGAGGATGATCTATTACAGTATCAACGTCCTGGTACACATGAAGTGGTGACTCAGACTATGCCGAGTCTACGCTCTGACACCAAACGAAGCGCAGCAGAAGCGATGGTTTCCACTCCTAAAACCATAGGTGGCAAAAGGACGAAAGAACCACCATTGGGCTCAAGGAGACCACTAGAGTCGGTCGGAGTACCTACAGGCAAGTCTGAAGCCAAAGAAAATCAATGGCAGACCATCAAGCGTAAGAAGCCCAAAGGCAAAGATAAAGAATTATCTAGTACACGCAGGCTTAATGGACGAAATAGGCCTAACTCCATTTTGATTAAGGCCAATGAAGGAGTTACATACGCGGAGGTACTGCGACAAATAAAGAATGACCCGGAGTTATCTCATGTCATGAATGAGGTTAACAGGATACGTAGAAATGCAAGCGGTGCCCTTGTACTTCAGTTGGAACGGACAGCCAAAGATGCACATGAGTTGGCACGCATTGTTGAATCTAAGGTTGGCCATAGCGCATCCACTTCGGTCCTGAGTAATCTCATTACATTGGAGATTAAAGATATAGATGAGGTCACTTCAAAGGATGAAGTATTAGAGGCTCTGAGAACACACCTCGAGCTAAAGGAGACTAACCTACTAATTGCTCGTTCCTTGCGGCAAGCTTATGGGGGTACTCAGACGGCGGTGGTGTCTGTACCATATAACCACGCAGCTGAGCTACTACGTGTAGGGCATGTTCGAATCGGATGGGTCAGCTGCAGAGTTCGAAAAAAACAGAAATAACGCGCTGCTTCAGGTGTTGGCAGACTGACCATTTAGAGGCCCTGTGTTCGGGCCCTGACAGAACTAATCTTTGCAGGCACTGTGGTGGAAAAGACCATCTATCCAAGCTGTGTGTAAACGGGCCCTGTTGTTTACTCTGTAAATGTGAAGGAAAAAAGGAGATTAACCATCCAGCATACAGCTATAAGTGCCCGATTACCGTGAAGTTTTTAAACAGACATAAAACATGAAAATACTCCAACTGAATACCAACCATTGCGTAGCAGCTCATGACCTGCTGAAACAGACAATAAAGGAGCTAAGAATAGACATTGCTGTAATCTCCGAACCATATTGTGACAGGGTCAGACCACAGCGCTGGATAAGTGACACAAGCAATAGAGCTGCCCTCTGGATTGGTCAAAATAGGCAGGTACTTAAGCAGTCGAGTCATCGGAGCGAATTGATATCCTGGGCTAAAATACAAGAAATATACGTCTTTAGTGTATATGCTCCTCCAAGCTTGACGGACAAGCAGTTTGAAATCCTTGTAGCTAAATTAGTTGATGAAGCCATGGACAAGAAACCATTATTAATCGGTGGCGATTTTAACGCGTGGTCCACAGCCTGGGGAAGCGCTTCAACAAATAAAAGATGTAGTATGCTGCTTGATGGCCTTAATTCTCTTCAACTCCACGTGGTTAATAAGGGATCTGAATCCACTTTCATTAGGGGTGATAAACAATCAGTCATTGATGTAACATTCGCCAGTGATGACTTGATTCAGCGGATCCTTAATTGGAGAGTAAGCGACCTTTACACCTACAGTGATCACAGGGCGATCTTGTATGAGATTGCAGAGAAGAAAGTAAAGAACAAGTGCAATGAGTGGATGCCCACACGGAAATGGAACATCAGATCGCTAGACTGTGAAGTGTTCGCCACTATAATATCAGAAGAGCGTTTAGAATATGGTGCACCAGGCCATCTGGCAAATGCACTCATGAAGCATATCTCTGAAGCATGTGATGCATCGATGACTAGGACTAAGAGCGGATTTAAACATCGTCAATCTGTCTACTGGTGGACAAATGAAATTGCAGAATTGCGCAAACAATGTCATCGCGCACGTAGACTTGCCCAGAGAGCCCGCACCCATCGTGATACGTTTAATAGTCTATTTAAAGAAGCACAGAGAGTGCTTGTCAAGGCCATTAAGGCAAGCAAGCGTCGATGCTCGCTTGAACTGTGTGCAGAGGCCAACAATGACTTATGGGGACGACCATACAAAACAGTCATGGCACGATTGAGTAGGGCACCAATACAACCCACTAGCACGGTATTGATTGATAAGATTGTTTCCGCTCTCTTTCCCAATGACATTCATGGGACTGTACTGCGCACGCAACACTCGGACGATATACCTCCTATAACAGAAATTGAGCTACATAATGCTTACGCTAAGACTAGAGACAATGCTGCCCCTGGCCCTGATGGTATCCCTAATGCGGCAGTTAAGTTGGCGATTCAGAAGAATCCAGCTATATTTCTAAAAGTATATAATGCTTGTCTTCTTGAGGGTATTTTTCCTGATTGCTGGAAAACTCAAAGGTTAGTCCTGTTACCTAAGGGCAATAAGCCACTTGATGATCCTTCATCATACAGGCCATTGTGTATGCTCGACACGGTAGGTAAAATATTTGAAAAAATAATATGTAGCCGACTGGAAGCATTCACTGAAGGATTGCACGGCTTATCCTCACGCCAATTTGGATTTCGGAAATCAAAATCAACAGTCGATGCCATTAAACTGGTAGTGTGTACCGCAAGAAATGCAATCAGTGGTAAGAGATGGAAAGGTGGCACTAAACAGTATTGTGCCATTGTCGCTCTAGATGTCAAGAATGCCTTTAATTCAGCGCGCTGGTCTTCTATTATGAGTTCTCTTAAAGAGTTCGGAGTACCTGGTTATTTACTGAATGTCGTGGCCAGCTACTTTGAGAATAGGATAATATTATACCGAACGGATGAAGGCACTGTATCGCATAAGGTTACTGCGGGAGTCCCCCAGGGCTCAGTTATGGGACCTATTTTGTGGAATATTATGTATGATGGCGTGTTGAGGATTCCACAACCGCCTGGTTCAATAACAGTAGGGTACGCCGACGATATCGCTCTAGTAGTGACGGCTAAGACCCTTGATGAACTTACTGAAAATGCCAATGAGGCAATCAGCAACATCAGTAGATGGATTAAGACGGCTAGTCTACAATTAGCGGAGCACAAGACAGAAGTAGTTCTTGTCAGCAGTCGTAAGAAGGTAGATAGTATTACTCTTAAAGTTGGTAGCTGCCGCATTAGTTCTGCGTCATCTTTACGATACTTGGGTGTCCAGCTTGATGCCAGGTTAAACTTCAAAGAACATCTAAAGATATCTGGCGAAAAAGCGCAACGAGTTTCAGCTGCCTTGTGTCGGCTCATGCCTAACATTGGTGGCCCACGTCCACCCCAGAGGAAACTATTAGCTTATGTTGTTAATTCTGTCAGCATGTATGCAGCACCAATCTGGCATCATGCATGCGGAATTAAATCGTATTGTGAGTTGGCCATTGCGACCCGTCGTCGCTCCTGTATACGTATTATTAGTGGTTACAGGACGGTATCCACCGACGCAGCTGAGGTACTTGCCGGAATTCTTCCTTTCGATTTAGCTGCAGATGAACTGGCTAGGCTGCATAACATATGTAAGGCCGCAGTGGATTCCCTACAAGGTGCTAAAAATGTGGAACGTCATCGTTCTATAGAAATATGGCAAAAACGATGGACCGATTCTAGCAAAGGCCGATGGACTTATCGTATCCTCCCAGACATACACAGATGGATCAACAGGAAACACGGGGAATTAGATTTCCACCTAACTCAGTTGTTGACTGGACATGGTTGTTTTAGGTCCTATTTCCACCGCTTTCACCTGGATAATAATGATCTCTGCCCCATCTGTCCGACTTTGGTCGAGGATGCTGAGCATATATTGGTGAACTGTCCTCGTTTTAGAACACAACGTGAGCACTTGATGAACATCATCAATAAGCCAATAAGACCAGAGAGCATCCTATCAATAATGCTGGAATCTTCTGAAAACTGGAAGGCAGTAGCCAGTTTCGCAAAAGAGGTGATGACCAAACTTAGATATGCCGATAGAACTAGGCGAATGGCCCAGGATGAACCAGGCCAACTGATCCTATTTTAAGATACAGTGGACGACCACCGAACCCCTGATCACCTGTGTGGATGGGGGACGTAGGATAGTGTCATAAGAAGATGAGTCGTACAGGCTAATTAACAGCCCCGCCGAAGTAATATTCCCGGATAGTTCCGGCGGGATGCTGGTTTCGAGAGGCCACTAGTGCAGAGCTTGCTCTGCCTACGCCTAAAAAAAAAAAAAAAAAAAAAAAAACACACACACACACACACACACACACACACACTACATACGAATTCTATGGCAAAAATTCTACTTTAAAAGTTCGAGCGGTAGAAAAAGATGTCCAAGTGTCTCGAGACTACGGATAGTATCATCTTCGGAGATAGAATATGTCTCGGGACGACCACAATAGAAAGTTTTGTCTTGGGCAGGTAGAATACAATGTCGAGGTATCCCGGGACGACTCTTACTGGGAGTGTGCGTGTTCGAATTATAGAATACGAATTTTTCATAGAAGACGTACTGATATACTTGGACATTGTTTCCCACCAACTATATACGACACTCCCCGTGGAAGTCGTTCCAAATCATCTGGAAATCGCATTCTATCATCTGAACACGAAACTCCCTATAGAAATTGTCCCGACATACCTAAACATCGTTTCCTACCAACTAAACCCAATAGCCCCAGTAGAAGTCGTCCCGAGAAAGCTAGACATCGATTCCTAACGATTAAACACAATACTCTCCATAGAAGTCGTTTGAAAAGACAGCTATCGTATTGTACCGTCCCAACATGAATCTTACCAAAGAAATTGATTTTGTCATATTAATATACATAGTTTCGAGATTGTTGGTAAAGGACCCTATTTTGCTATCATTTCTTTGGTTCAAACTAAAAAAAAAGTCTCTGGTCACAATTCTAAAGTTAATATAATGTATAAAAACAAAAATATAATTTGTCGTCACAAACTATATTCAGTATGATTTGGCATACAGAACCATTTTATAAGAGAAGGGGAAAGAAAGACAGAGAGACAGACAGAGAGAGAGAGAGAGAGAGAGAGAGAGAGAGAGAGAGAGAAAGAGAGACAGACAGACAGATTTCCCCCACGTAAGAGAAAATAAAATGAGAGTAATGTCAGATTAACCTGAAGAACAAAAAGGGTAATACCGACTAACGTCACACCGTGTACAAACAAAAACACGCTTTGCTTTATGATATGATATGATATGATATGATATGAAGTATGATATGATATATATATATATATATATATATATATATATATAATATTATTATATCTGGTCGCAGTGTTAGTGTCAACCATGCTTGGTCATTTGTCAGTTTAATTCTCAGTGACCCTTCATAAAACATCCCAGCTGTCACGAATGTTCTTTTTTTTCTTTCTTGTTGAAATATAATTATATATACACGATTATTTTTATAACGTATTTAAATGCTGTGAAGATTGGAAAGCAATTTATTCCTCTGACTTTCTATTAAAGTTAATAGAATTATAATAAGTAAGTAAAATTAAAATTACTTATTCTCATATATTATAAAGAATACTATTAATGTAATATATAAAGGCTGCTAAAGTGATAGTAGTATTTCATAACCTAAAACTATTAATTCTAAATAAAATTTTTATAGTACACTTTATGTATATGGGTAGAATAAAAAAAAATAAATATAGATATCCTATTTGCGAGTTTAATGGCTATTGTAATAAAGATGGTATTGAATTTTTATTAAATATAGTAGGTGGAATGTTAAAATAAAGATGCACGAAATAATCTTTTAACATGAACTTTATTTCAAACGAGGAAAGAAAAGACGTCTGTTTAAACGAAAGGACAACGCAAGACTGAACTGCAGTACTCGAAATTGAAAACTCTGCAAGCCCTTGTGAGAAACTTAAAACTTATAAAAACACATCAGGCATCTAAGCAATAAACTCATAAAGCATTTGCCGCGCAGGGCAGCAAAGACGCAGATCGTAATAAGACCCAGTGGACACATATGTTTACATCCTTTTACGATACTCTCCAATATTTAGTTTCAAGTATTTTTTGCTGTATTATTTATAGAAGGCTAATATAATCTAACACGCCCCCTCAAAAATTACTTGAGTAAATACAATAATATATAATAAAATAAAACTCCATATTAGATATATGATAGTTCCTTTCAGTCTTTTTCTTTCCTCGTTTATTCTGGGAAATTACACACGGTCCAACATTTGTTGCAAGGAATAGGGAAACCCAGCAAAACCTATTCAAACCGTCTCTATTATTAATGTAAAATATATTTATGAAAACAATATCAATTATATTTTATTATTCCTCCATGCTCATTCCTTTTCTGAGTTCAAGGAATTTCACAGTTGGCAATGGCTTTGTGAGTGCATCAGCAATCTGCTCCCCTGTGGAAATATGTTTCAATATTATTACATTTTTCTCTATTTGCTCTCTCGAGAAATGATATTTAATATCTATATGTTTTGATCGCTTATGATTACTTGGGTTATTCGCTATACTTATACAACCATTATTGTCTTCATAAATTACAATCGGTTTCATGATTTTAATTTCGATACTATTTATTAAAGACTTTAGCCATAATGCTTCTTTAACACCTTCAAATAAAGCCATATATTCTGCCTCTGTTGAAGAAGCTGCTACAGATGTTTGTCTTTTAGTATTCCAGCAAATCGTGCATTTCTCAAATAATTTAAATAAGTAGCCTGTAGTACTTTTTCTATCAGTACCTTCATGACCACCCCAATCGGAATCAACATAACCACTTAAAATATTTTCATTATTGCCTTTTTTATAAGTTAATTTTAAATTCGTCGAGCCTTTTAAATATCTTAAAACTCTTTTTAGGCATTTCCATAGTTCAGTATTATTTTTATTTGAATATCTACTTGGAATATTTATTGCTGTACTCAAATCTGGCCGCGTACAAACCATTACATACATTAAGCATCCGATAAGATTTTTGAAAACGGGCGTCACATTTGTTATCTGAATTTAAATCATTATAATGTATATTATTTTCAACCGGTGTGTTTACAGCATCACGATCACTGATGTTAAATTAATTTAAAATCGTTTTTATATATAAACTCTAATTAAGAATAAGTACATCATTATGTCATTATTTAATAATTTCATAATTTCATTATTTCATAATTTAATTATTTTATAACTTCATTATTTCATAATTTCATTACTTCATAATTTCATTACTTCATAATTTCATTACTTCATAATTTCATTACTTCATAATTTCATTACTTCATAATTTCATTACTTCATAATTTCATTACTTCATAATTTCATTATTTCATAATTTCATTATTCCTTTATTTTATAATTTCATAATTTTATAATTTCATTATTTCATAATTTTATAATTTCATTATTTCATTATTTCATTATTTCATAATTTAATTATTTAATTATTTCATTATATACATCATAATTACATCTTATTATAATATTTTTATTCCATGAAATAGTTTAATTTCTTTTAATTCATTAAATCATTTTTAAAATTATTCATTGTGTGAATATCGGTTGTAACGATTACTAAATCATGTAGGTAGAGTACAACATATATATTCTTAGATATTTCTCCTTTATTTAAATATATATGCAACGATCGATTAATGAATTTTGAAAACCATTTGCTATTAATGTTTTATCAAAAGTTTTAAACCAACATCTTACTGCTCGTTTCAATCCATATATATATATATATATATATATATATATATAGCTTTATTTAATTTACAAACTTGATTTGTTTTGTATTTAATTCCTTCGGGAATTTTCATGTAAATTTCTTTCTGCAATGAACCATTTAAAAATGCATTTTTTACATTCATATGGTGAATAAGCAAATTATATTGCTTTGCAAACGTTATAATTAATCTAAAGCTTGTAATTCTTGCTACTGAAGCAAAAGTCTCATTATAATCAATTAAATATTTTTGATTGAAACTACGAGCAACAAGACGCGCCTTATATTTTAATGGATTTTCATGTTCATCATTTTTAATAGCGAATACCCATTTGCAATCTATAATATTTTTGTTTTGTGGCTTTGATACTAGTATCCAAGTTTTATTAAAATAATATGAATTTAATTCATCTTTAATTGCTTGTTCCCATTTTTTTTCATTATGGATATTATTTTTAATATCATTGAAATTATTGGGAATTTCACAATTTACTGATTGTGCACACAAAACATAATTTATTTCTTCATAAGAAATTCTTGGTCTATTTTTTTTTTTTTGACTCTATTACTCCTTCTTAGATTTGTATTTATTTTCTTTGTATTATATTTATCATTTTGAAATTCTGACTGATTGCAATGATCTATTTCTATTATAGATTTATTAGACTTGTTCAAATTCTCATTTGAATTTCTGTCTATTTTCAAATCTTGTTTATCTGATTCATTTTTCTCAGATTGGTCTTCCAGAAATGTTTCTGATTTTTCATTATCAGATTTCTGAAGTTCTACTGATTTGTTACGAACATCACGTTCATCAGTTTTCTTGGAATTTTTTTAACAATTCCTTCCAGAATTTTTTCTGATTTTCCATTATCAGATTTCTGAGGCTCTACTGATTTGTAACGAACATTACGTTCATCAGTTTTCTTGGAATTTTTATTACAATTCCTTCAAACCTCATTTCTGGTCTTGAATTAAAAAAATTTATTTCACCAGCTATCACATCCCTTGCTACAATAAATTTTTCTGAGTCTACATCCCATATTTTATAATAAAGTTAAAATTAAAACATAACCAACTAAAATACCTTTCCAAGATTTATCATCAAAATTTTACTTTTTGTTTTTCTTATTTTATTATTCACATATATTGTACTATCGAAAACTTGTAAATATTTTACTATAGGATTTTTCCCATACCATAATTGATATGGTATTTTATACTATTTTAAAGCATTAATAAGGGTTCAATTTATTAAATACATAGCAGTTAAAACTGCTTCTCCCCAAATTACTTCCTCCAGTTTATCTCATTTATCAAGGTAGCACTTTTTCAGTAATTGTTCTAATCATTCTTTCTCCATTTAATAATAGAGTATGAGGAACTGTTAAATGATAGCTGATTTAATTATATTTGCAATAGTCCTTCATTTCATTCGATAAATACTTTCCACCATAATCACAATATAAATTTACTATTTTTAAATTAAAATGAGTTTGACTTTTTTTTTTATAAAGTCTTTGAAATAGAAAATACATCTGACTTTAATACTATTAAATATGTAATGCAGTAGTGCGTAAATTCATCTACAAACAATACAAAATAATTTTTACCATCTAATGGCGAAGGAGTGATTGGTCCGCAAACATCTAAATGAATAATAAAAAATGGTCTTTTTATATGATTTTTATTTTTATCTTCTCTGAAAAGGTACTCTTGCTTGTTTGCCAAAAATACAAGCTTTACACATATAATCATTTAGTTGAATAGTATTAATTAATTTAATACCATCGACCATCTTATTATTTTTCATTTCAATAATTTTCGATTTGCCCATATGTCCAAGTCTTTGATGCCATCAACTATAATTACTGTTTATCACATTAGAGACTTTTTATTATATAATTTATTAATAATGAATCCTATAGGAATCAAATTATTTATGGGCTTACCGACAAAAATTATTTTATCATTTTTAGTAACTTCAATCCCATTTGGATTGAAGTGAATAAATACTCATCTGTGCTTTCTGCATGTTGCTGACAGATAGTAAATTTTGCGGTACCTCCGAACAACATAAGACGTCCTCCAGAACACCTTTAATCCTTCCTTGCTGGTAATATTCAGGATACTTCTTTTAAGTGAAACTGTCAAGTTTTATTATCTCCTGAATATTGCTGTTCATTTTTCGTATAAAATCTGCGATCCTTTATACGATGATTTTCTCTGCCATATTGGAAAACCATATCAAGACTGCAAAACTGTTTACGCCGTATCATTGGCTTTCACGAAACCCAAAAAAGAATCCGACAGATACTCCACTATTACACCTTTTGCAATTCATTCACACTTTTTCCATTCTTCTATCATTACTGCAGGGATTTGCTCATCAAGAACGTGCAATAGATGAAGTTCAGATAGAAGAGATCGAATTCTAAACTTCCACACACTATATTTATCACCGTTAAAAGGCTTAATATTCCTTTTTATTTTAATGGATTCCATTTTTCACTTACTAGAAAAAAAAACTGTTTTTTGTTCTGTATTTGAGACAGTTTTATTTTATTACTAGATTACACTATACACAAAATCACGGAAAGTTTACTCGCGAAATCTGGGCCGATAACCTATTGAATTTTTATTAAATATAGTAGGTGGAATGTTAAAATAAAGATACACGAAATAATCTTTTAACATCAACTTTATTTCAAACGAGGAAAGAAAAGACGTCTGTTCAAACGAAAGGACATCGCAAGACTAAAACTGCAGTACTCGAAATTGAAAACTCTGCAAGCCCTTGTGAGAAACTTAAAACTTATAAGAACACATCAGGCATCTAAGCAATAAACTCATAAAGCATTTGCCACGCAGTGCAGCAAAGACGCAGATCGTAATAAGACCCAGTGGACACATATGTTTACATCCTTTTACGATACTTTCCAATATTTAGTTTCAAGTATTTTTGCTTTATTATTTATAGAAGGCTAATATAATCTAACAGATGGAATATACAATCTACTGGAGGAGAAATGGAGATCGATATACCTGCAAGTTGGATTGAATATAATAACATAAAATAGGTTTGTGAAATCAAAAATTTAAATCCACCCTATGCGAAAAAATATTTTCAGCAACTCCATGTAAATTGCAGTTTTATTTGCCGCCATTGATACATTGGTCTAATAATAAAGTCTGCTCGTTCGATTTTGTCATCTTAAAAATTATACGTAATAAATTAAGTTTGGAAATATTTTCCTTTTATTATTTAATTTCGCATGAAGCAATTAATTAAAAAATTCTATTCTTTGATGTCTTATACCGGCTTCAATTATTGGTTGTTAGTTAGTAATTCTCTCTTATTTATTTATAAAATAAATAATATCATTTGAAATTTTTGAAATTTTATAAAATAAAATTAATTTTTTAAATTAAAAATCATGCTGAGTTCATAACTATAATTCGTAACTTGAATTTATGGAGAGTATTCATATGGCATATCCGATGATTTACCATACCCGCAAGTGGTAAAACATAATCTTGATTAGTATATAAGCCCGATTATAACTTGATAAAAATTTATAATTAATTCATTAAAATAATGATTAAAGTCAATGAATTTATGTAAGAAAGCATAATCACGATATCAATTTTTAGCTAGGTTATGTTCTACCTCGCTTAACATTGTTTTAAGATAAAGTTTAATCATAACCACACACACTCACAAACGCGCTCGCGCGCGCATACACACGATATTCCATAACCAAAACATTAATTACTCATTAACTAGGGAATAATTAGATGAAAAGGAATAAAAACAATCTATTTTCTATTTTTAAAAATAATTTCAGTTTCAATAGCTAAAACATACTTAGTTTCAAGGTAACTTTATTGGAAACGCAAAATATATTTTCTCCAAACTAACTATTATAGCTAGTAAATACCTAAAAAATAGCTTAAAAAATGTAACTATAAATCGGACAGAATGACCGTAAAAATCGTTACTTGTTTTTCTAGTTACTACCGAACAAATATACCTTGTTACTAGGTATCTTCATTTGAAAATACCCCGTGCAGAAATATACTCGGTATATCCCTAGTTCGGACTAGATCCTAGTCAGTATTACTAATGATTTCCTCATGTAGGTAAATCTCGCCAGATCCGAATTAGATTTCCCTTCGATCATCTAATAATCATCTTATATTAATTATTACTTTCTCGACTTTATTCAGATTTCCTTATCTTTTATTGATTCTTGAAAGAAATGCGTGTTTTGTATAATCAAAATTTTACAAGCAGAAAACTTAAGGAAATGATTAGGATTTCTATCTTGGTTTTAGTTAGATTTCCTTAACTTCTCCCTATTTTGGAAAAACTCACGTTTTTCTAGGCGGAATCTGCATAGTAAGAGAAGTAAGGAAATGGTTAGGCTTTCTATTTTGATTCTAGTTAGATTTCCTCAACTTTTTCTAATATTGGAAAGAACGATGTTTTTTGTAGTCAAGGCCTTATTTGTACAGAAATTATATTTATATATATATATATATATATATATATATATATATATATATATATATATATATAAATGTGTGTGTGTGTGTGTGTGTGCGCGCGCGCATATTCATTTATATATATATATATATATATATATATATATATATATATATATATATATATATAAATACCCGCAGATCTTTCCAACATGGGAAAGAATTTAAAAAATTAATTTACTATGCATGTATTATCTTGTGTTTATAAAATATTATTATATGATCTTAAGTGCTGTACGGTCATATGCAAAGAATAGTATAGTAATCGCATATTGCGTCTTAGCATAGTGCATAATGCGTTAGCTTGCGAATCGTAGGGTCGTGGGTTCGATACTCAGCGGAGGTCGGAATTTTTTTGATCGAAATAAAATAATTTATACGTTCAACAGAGCTGCTTAATATTAAAATTTACAATAATTAGTGTAAAAAAATATTAATAATTATTAATTATTAACTGTAAATCGTAATACGTAATACGTAGTAATGCATATAGAAAATAATTTATAAATTCTAATTAAATGGTATACGTTACCTAAATACGTAAATATATTTTTTATTTTAAATAAATAAATATTAAAGAGTCAAAAAATTATTTACTTAACCGAGGAAACAAAATTAGAATAATTTATTATTGGCTTAATTTCTAGATTTTCTGACTAGATTTTGTCTAGTTTCCAGCTTGGTATACCTAGCAAAATCTAAGCTCGTTCCCTATTAAAAATGCTATTAAAAGTGGGACAAATCGGAACTAGGATCAGACTAGATTTCCCTTCTGGATCCGAACATTTAATAAGGAAAACTTACCCGATACTAGTTAGATTCGAGAATGAATTTCCACACGGGACCTTGTTTATACCTTGAAAATAGAATGCATTTCTAGCAGGGACCAAGAAGTACAATAAAGAAATTTAAAAAAATGTAAAAGAAAGTAAGTTTATTTATTATTAGTTATATTGCTAATTATGTCTTTTAATCAACATGCTATATGTATTTTTTAATTTTAAGATACTTAATTCTACAGATTTTAATAAGAACAAAAAAACTGATTCTGATTTTGAAGCTATGTCAGATGAGGCATTTCTAAGTAAGTACAATTTAATATTTATTTTGAATACGTACTACAATTTAATATCTAGTTTAAAAATACTTTTTAATTCCAAATTTTTTAGAGGAAACTACATTAATGTTAAAAAAGACCCTCTCGCACATTTAAACATGAAAACAAATAGTTTTGAGAGTAGTGAAAATTTATCAGATAAAAATGATATTTCATATATAAATAAGTCTCAAGATAATAATCAAAGTTCTTTTTGCAGTAATATTTCATGAATAATTGTTATAAGAATATTACAACATTATTACTTTTGTAATATGTATTATTTTTAATTATATATTTTTCAATTCTAAGATGATATTGACGACGCTTTTGAAAATACCTTGTTTATACCTTAAAAATAGAATGCATTTCTACCAGGGAAGAATCAAATAATGGTTCATTTAGTATTCAATTCTTTCCGACTCTGAATATTTAATTATAATAGTAATAATTATTATTATTATTATTATTATTGCACATAGCAATTACGATTATATTAACCATAATTAATAATATCTTTTTGTCCTTAAGGACGTACGCACACACTTAATTATTCGTGTATTCATTATAATGTTTACTTGCACGTATTCTTTGATTAACGTGCTCTATATTGAATAATATAAAAGTACCAAAAATGAGACTTTCATATCACATCATATCATATCATATTGTATCAAATCATATCATATACTAATTTATAAAGACAAACTGTGTTTTTGCTTGTACACGATAACCGAAAAAACTACTGAACCGATTGTTCTGAAATTTGACATATATAAATTCTATATTATCTTGGGAAGGACATAGGCTACCTTTTTTTGTGAAAATAATTTTACTTTTACCAATAAATTGAGTTATCTGTTAAAGTATTAATACCAGGCCAGCTCAGGCAAATAATCATATCCAACTTCGGGATTCGTATCATAAAGGTGTGACGATAGTTGGTATTACCCTTTTTGTTCTTCAGGTTAATCTGACACTATTCTCACACCTTAAGGATATCTTTTGATTTTTATAAATTTTATATACTGGGAAAATATTAGTATATAGTTCAAATAAAGTGAGGTTTTTCATAACAAAAATATCATTTCGGGCTCTTAAATTCTTTAACATTTTTTAAAGCTCGAAATATTGTAATGTCGCCCAAATGCCGACAAACACCAAAGGATCACTACCCTAACAAATAATAATGAAATTTAGTGCAACTCTATTGGATTTTAAAAACTATCTAAGAGCTACTCAGCCAATAAAGATTAAGCCATTGTGATTCAATCTTTGGCAGGCCTGAAAAATGTTACTTAGTTTGCGTTATCTTAACAAATATATCAATATTAGAAAAATAATCAGTGAAATAATAAACCTTCAGGATTTAAAGAACCTTAAGATCAGACCCTTAATGGCAATAAATAATGGAGTAATAATGTCAAATGTTAAAACTCATATTAAAAATAATGTACTAGCTAATGTTCTCAAAAGAAAAGGTATCTCACTAGTGTCAGCTATTTACAATATTAAAGCAAGTTTAAGTAAACCGCGATGTTCACATATACAGTAACGCTGATGACAAGTATATATTAAATAAGGAGATGAAATGATCTTAATAAAATTTATACAAATAAATTATGAAGATACAGCATGCTGCTGTATATATTGATGTACTGATGCCCTAGAGTTTGTAAGAACAAAAAAACTGATTCTGATTTTGAAGCTATGTCAAATGAGGCATTTCTAAGTAAGTATAAGTAACTCGGTGATTCGAGTTCAAATCCCGGTCTCGGTCGATTGACACAACACCGCTATAATAATTTACATGTGCTTTGTTTACAAACAGATCGTAGACCTCCGTCGCTGATTAGATTAAATAACATAAAAAAAAATTTTAAAAAATACTTTCCAGCCTATTGAAAATTGTTAGATTCTACCAGGGTAGAAAATAGTTACTAGGTAGTAGAAATCAAATCAATAATCGTGGCTAGAAACTGCAAATCTTAGCAAATGCAAGCTATCAACGTTTTAAAAAAATTTGAGGAAAAGGTATAGAAACCCTGGTAAAAATGCTAAACATTTTTAAGCTATAAACAAGGTTTTTCATTATTGAAGAAACCTCGTAATAATCCGTGTAGAAATTTATTCTCGAATCTGACTAGTATCAGGTGAGTTTTCCTTATCAAATGTTCGGACCCAGAAGGGAAATCTAGTCTGATCCTAGTTTCGATTTGTCCCACTTTTAATAGCATTTTTAATAGGGAACGAGCTTAGATTTTGGTAGGTATACCAAACTAGAAACTAGATAGAATCTAGTCAGAAGATCTAGAAATTAAGCCTATAATAAATTATTCTAATTTTGTTTCCTCGATTAAGTGAATAATTTTTTGACTCTTTAATATTTATTTATTTAAAATAAAAAAATATATTTATGTATTTAGGTGACCATTTAATTAGCATTCATAAATTATTTTCTATATGACTATTACGTATTACGATTTACAATAACAATTAATAATTATTAATATATTTTTTATACACTAATTATTGTAAATTTTAATGTTAAACACCTCTGTTGAACATATAATATTTTATTCGATGAAAAAAATTCCGACCTCCGCTGAGTATCGAACCCACGACCCTACGATTCGCAAGCTAACGCATTATGCATTATGCTAAAACGCAATATGCGATTAATATACTATAGTTTGCATATGACCATAAAGCACTTAAGATAATAGAATAATTTTATAAACACAAGATAAAACATACATAGGAAATCAATTTTTTAAATTCTTTCCCATGTTGGAAAGATCTGTGGGTTTTTATATACTATATATATATATATATATATATATATATATATATATATATATATATATATACACACATATATATATATATATATATATATATATATAACATCTAATTTTCGTACACGTAAGGTCTTGATTAGAAAAGACGTCGTTCTTTCCAATATTAGAAAAAGTTGAGGAAATCTAACTAGAATCTAAATAGTAATACTTCGAACCATTTCCTGAATTTCTCCTACTTGGCAGATTCCACCTAGAAAAACGCCATTCTTTCCAAAATAGGGAGAAGATAAGGAAATCTGACTAGATTCAAGATAGAAAGCTTGATAATTTCCTTAAGTTTTCTATTTGTAAAATTTTGACTAGTGAAAACACATATTTCTTTCTAATATTAATAAAAGATAAGGAAATCTGAATAAAGTCGAGAAATTAATAAGTAATAAGACGATTATTAGATGATCGTAGGGAAATCTAACTCAGATCTGGCGAGATTTACCTACATGAGGAAATCATCAGTAATACTGACTAGGATCTAGCCCGAACTAGGGATATACCGAGTATATTTCTGCACGGGAACCCGTGTAGAAATTGATTCTCGAATCTAACTAGTATCGGGTGAGTTTTCCTTATCAAATGTTCGAACCCAGAAGGGAAATCTAGTCTGATCCTAGTTCCGATTTGTCCCACTTTTAATAGCATTTTTAATAGGGAACGAGCTTAGATTTTGGTAGGTATACCAAGCTAGAAACTAGACTGATTCTAGTCAGAAAATCTAGAAATTAAGCCAATAATAAATTATTCTAATTTTGTTTCCTCGATTAAGTCAATAATTTTTTGACTCTTTAATATTTATTTATTTAAAATAAAAAAATATATTTACGTATTTAGGTGACGCATACCATTTAATTAGCATTCATAAATTATTTTCTATATGACTATTACGTATTACGATTTACAATAACAATTAATAATTATTAATATATTTTTTATACACTAATTATTGTAAATTTTAATGTTAAACACCTCTGCTGAACACATATAATATTTTATTCGATGAAAAAAATTCCTACCTCCGCTGAGTATCGAACCCACGACCCTACGATTCGCAAGCTAACGCATTATGCACTATGCTAAAACGCAATGTGGGATTACTATACTATAGTTTGCATATGACTGTAAAGCACCTAAGATAATATAATAATTTTATAAACACAAGATAAAACATACATAGGAAATCCATTCTTTAAATTCTTTCCCATGTTGGAAAGATCTGCTGGTGTTTATATATTATATATATATATATATATATATATATATATATATATATATATATATATACGCGCGTGCGCGCACTCATTTATTATATATATATATATATATATATATATATATATATATATATAATATCTAATTTTCGTACACATAAGGTCTTGATTAGAAATGACGTCGTTCTTTCCAATATTAGAAAAAGTTGAGGAAATCTAACTAGAATCCAAATAGAAAGTCTAACCATTTCCGGAATTCTCCTACTTGGCAGATTCTGCCTAGAAAAACGCCATTCTTTCCAAAGTAGGGAGAAGTTAAGGAAATCTGACTAGATCCAAGATAGAAACCCTGATCATTTCCTTAAGTTTTCTACTTGTAAAATTTTGACTAGTGGAAACACGTATTTCTTTCTAACATGAATAAAAGATAAGGAAATCTGAATAAATTCGAGAAAGTAATAATTAATATAAGATGATTATTAGATGATCGAAGGGAAATCTAACTCGGATCTGGCGAGATTTACCTACATGAGGAAATCATCAGTAATACTGACTAGGATTTAGCCCGAACTAGGGATATACCGAGTATATTTCTGCACGGGAAGGTATTTAACTTCTGTAGTAATTAGCGTAACATATAACCTTTTTTTTGGTCATTTCGGCCGATTTATAGATACATTTGCTCAACCTATTTTTTGGGTACTTAAGACCCATAATAGTTAGTTTCGTATTTATACGTATGTATTTTTAGTTGTGATTCAAATTGATTTTAAAACAAGGTTAAGGTAAGTATAATATATAGCCTTGCCAAAAAATGAATATCCCGTGTAGAAATTGATTCTCGAATCTAACTAGTATCGGGTGAGTTTTCCTTATCAAATGTTCGGACCCAGAAGGGAAAACTAGTCTGATCCTAGTTCCGATTTGTCCCACTTTTAATAGCATTTTGAATAGGGAACGAGCTTAGAATTTGGTAGGTATACCAAGCTAGAAACTAGACTGATTCTAGTCAGAAAATCTAGAAATTAAGCCAATAATAAATTATTCTAATTTTGTTTCCTTGATTAAGTCAATAATTTTTTGACTCTTTAATATTTATTTATTTAAAATAAAAAAATATATTTACGTATTTAGGTGACGCATACCATTTAATTAGCATTCATAAATTATTTTCTATATGACTATTACGTATTACGATTTACAATAACAATTAATAATTATTAATATATTTTTTATACACTAATTATTGTAAATTTTAATGTTAAACACCTCTGCTAAACACATATAATATTTTATTCGATGAAAAAAATTCCGACCTCCGCTGAGTATCGAACCCACGACCCTACGATTCGCAAGCTAACGCATTATGCACTATGCTAAAACGCAATGTGGGATTACTATACTATAGTTTGCATATGACCGTAAAGCACTTAAGATAATATAATAATTTTATAAACACAAGATAAAGCATACATAGGAAATCAATTTTTTAAATTCTTTCCCATGTTGGAAAGATCTGCGGGTGATTATATACTATACATATATATATATATATATATATATATATATATATATATATATATATATATGTATACACGCGCGTGCGCGCACTCATTTATTATATATATATATATATATATATATATATATATATATATATATATATATATTTATATATATATATAATTTCTGTACACATAAGGCCTTGACTAGAAAAAACATCGTTCTTTCCAATATTAGAAAAAGTTGAGGAAATCTAACTAGAATCAAAATAGAAAGTCTAACCATTTCCTGAATTCTCCTACTTGGCAGATTCCGCCTAGAAAAACGCCATTCTTTCCAAAATAGGGAGAAGTTATGGAAATCTGACTAGATCCAAGATAGAAAGCCTGATAATTTCCTTAAGTTTTCTACTTGTAAAATTTTGACTAGTGGAAACACGTATTTCTTTCTAACATCAATAAAAGATAAGGAAATCTGAATAAATTCGAGAAAGTAATAATTAATATAAGATGATTATTAGATGATCGAAGGGAAATCTAACTCGGATCTGGCGAGATTTACCTACATGAGGAAATCATCAGTAATACTGACTAGGATCTAGCCCGAACTAGGGATATACCGAGTATATTTCTGCACGGGATCATTGTTATGCATTATTATATAATTTCATTGATTTTCATAGTCATTTTAATTAATAAATTGTAAATTTATATCGAGTTTCTAATTTTGAATATTGAATTCATTTCTATTCAAGCTATAATTTATACATATATAAATATTAAACGCATAGACAATAGTTTATACATTCGCATATAATGTTATATATATATATATATATGAAGTCTTCAACTAGCTTATATACTAGTCAAGATAATTTTTTGTCACTTGCGAGAGTGTCCAGTCACCAGACATGCAGTGTGTACACTCTAAATAAATTAAAATTTCGATATAAACTCAACTTCACAAACATTTTTAAAAAATTTCAAAAAAGAATAAAATTATATTATTTATTAAATTTTTTATTTTATAATTAATAGAATAATAGATATATATATATATATATATATATATATATATATATATATATATAATTAATTAATTACCAATAATTGAAGCAGGTATAAGATAAAAAAAATAATATTTTTGAAGTTGCTTCATCAGTGATGTCAGAATTATATTATTCTAATTTTGTTTCCTCGATCAAGTGAATAATTTTTTGACTGTTTTAATATTTATTTATTTATTTAAAATAAAAAATATATTTACGTATTTAGATAATTTACCGATATCATACCACGTACTCTTAAATCTAGTGAATATTTTCTTAATTTAAGAAAATGATTTACTTGATATCGAAAAATATTTTTTTCAGTGAATGTATAAAGAAATAGAAGACACTGATAAAATAAATTATATTATATAGACCAAAATCGAAAATTATAGAAAAATGAACAAGTATACACCGCTAGATAAACAATATTTTTCTAAATATATTGTTTTACAATTGCACATCGTGATTATGACTCATTAATATAGACGGTGCACCAAGCCAATTTACGACTGTCTAAGATATACATTAACTTTCGCAGCAACGTTTTCTTCTCAGTTCCAATTTGTTACGTTAATCAAGTACTTTAGAGACAACAGTATTAAATGTATAAATATATATATATATATATATATATATATATATATATATATATATATATATAGGTATATGTAAAAATTATAGATAAGAAAATTACAAGGTGAAAGTCGTCTAGTGATGCACGGGACTTGGGAGTATTGATTACACTAAAAATCAAGGAAGAACTCGACATCAGTTGAGTGTTGCTACAGGGGGCCGCTCTGTCGCGCACGACATTGTAGCTCAAGACCATCGCCATTGCAAATGCTTCGGAGGCGTGTCTCGAAGCCACCAATCCGAGTTACGGAGATTCTTCCACGAAGGCCCGCCTTCTGTTTCAGGAGCGCCTAGCGGCTAAAGCCGCCCGGTATTTATAACGGACGCCAAACAGCTCATAATGTACGAGAGGATTTCGGAGCTCTTGCTGCTCCGTGAGGCCGTGAACTTCTGTACCGTTTTTTAACAGTTTCGTGATCAACCGGATAGCCTCCTCTTTTGGCTTTGGTGAATTATGCAATGTTCAAGATTTCACAGACAGCCAACGACTTCGAAGATGTTGAACAGGATATTAGCGAAAAAGAGAAGCTCGTGATGAATACGTGAAAAATTTTTGTGCATGATCCGTTATCAGTTTCAAGTAAAGATATTGGTGTCAATAAACATTAGAGACTTGTGTTATTCAGTATTTTGTTCATTAAGAAATTATAGACGATTCATACACTCGGCATGTTGGAGCATTACGCCACAATGGTACAAAACTCTCTGACCGTGGTGAATGAGGCGATGATAGACCAGACACTGTCGGCGTCCGATCCTATAGCTTTTCGACAGTCTGCCACTAATAATTTAGATGGTAAGTATATATATATATTAGACCATGGAAAAAATTTACTATTTTCAATGGGCTGAAAAACGTGGTAAAATTACTTAAAGTAGTAAAAATATAGAATCAACTATAAGTTAGTAACTATATAGGTAATTCGTTAGAATGAAAAATTTGAATGTTTTGTTAATAAAGTATAAAATAGGTTTGAATCTGGAAACTTGTTTCTGGATTTTATTACTAGAAAATGAACAATTTCTTTCAAATATACTTTTAAATTACTGGAATCGAAAAAATTAATATTTATATAATATCATGTTTATTTTTACTTATATATAATATTTTATGGTTTATTGAATAAAAGAAAAGCCAGAAAATATGTAAACTAACATGTACAAGAATTATAATAGAATAATAAAGTCTGTTTTTTTATACGATATTAGTTAATCCTAAAAATTATAAATAATAATTAGCATTGGAACTATTTACGTTTCATATTATTTAATATCTAAACTTTGTCCTGAAAAAATGAATTAAAAACTATTTTTTTAATTAATTGAAAACTATATTTTTTGTTATGTTATATCTAGTTGGTAGTTAATTATAGATTCAATACCTGCTAGAAATGCTAAATCTTTTTTATCTCTCAACAAAACACTCAGAAAAAAATCTGTTTCAGTAGTTGCTGATCAACTAAATTTTCAATTAAATGCATCTAAAATATAACTTTAATGAAAAGAATAAATTTAGTTATTTTAACTGTATATGGTTCTATTATTTTTATAAATTTAAATTTTAATTCAAATCAAATATTTTCTAATTTCGTACTATTAATGATATGATAATAGAAGAAAAATGATCAATTTAACATAACAGTGCCTATTATTTTAATTAATTTTTGTAATTATTCCAAACCTGCATTTAAAATTCATATTAAAATAAAATTAATTATTTTTTATGACTATTGTAAACTTATATTGTACTATCTCTTAACATACTTATGTAGCTATTTAGCTTTGATTTATTATTTTAAACACTTGGACTAATAGTTCTATTATTAACATAATTTTAACATATATAATTACATATATGAGTGTTACATAACATAGCGCATATTATTATACGGTTATGGATATATTTATAATACGTTCTAAAAAAATTAATTTGACAAAAAACTCCCTGGTCGAAATGCTAAACATTTTTAAGCTATGAACAAGCTATTTCGATATGGAGAAACCTAGAAACAAGGTATTAATATTCGGCAGTAACTAGAAATATATGAAACGTTTTTTTCCGGTCATTTCGGCCGATTTATAGGTACACCCGTGCAGAAATATACTCGGCATATCCCTAGTTCGGGCTAGATCCTAGTCAGTATTACTGATGATTTCCTCATGTAGATAAATCTCGCCACATCCGAGTTAGATTTCCCTTCGATCATCTAATAATCGTCTTATATTAATTATTACCCGTGTAGAAATTGATTCTCGAATCTAACTAGTATCGGGTGAGTTTTCCTTATCAAATGTTCGAACCCAGAAGGGAAATCTAGTCTGATCCTAGTTCCGATTTGTCCCACTTTTAATAGCATTTTTAATAGGGAACGAGCTTAGATTTTGGTAGGTATACCAAGCTAGAAACTAGACTGATTCTAGTCAGAAAATCTAGAAATTAAGCCAATAATAAATTATTCTAATTTTGTTTCCTCGATTAAGTCAATAATTTTTTGACTCTTTAATATTTATTTATTTAAAATAAAAAAATATATTTACGTATTTAGGTGACGCATACCATTTAATTAGCATTCATAAATTATTTTCTATATGACTATTACGTATTACGATTTACAATAACAATTAATAATTATTAATATATTTTTTATACACTAATTATTGTAAATTTTAATGTTAAACACCTTTGCTGACCATATAATATTTTATTCGATGAAAAAAATTCGACCTCCGCTGAGTATCGAACCCACGACCCTACGATTCGCAAGCTAACGCATTATGCACTATGCTAAAACGCAATGTGGGATTACTATACTATAGTTTGCATATGACCGTAAAGCACTTAAGATAATATAATAATTTTATAAACACAAGATAAAACATACATAGGAAATCAATTTTTTAAATTCTTTCCCATGTTGGAAAGATCTGCGGGTGTTTATATAGTATATATATATATATATATATATATACACACACACACACACATATATATATATATATATATATATATATATATATATGTATATATATATATATGTATATATATGTATATATATATATATATATATGTATATATATATATATGTATATATATTACACGCGCGTGCGCGCACTCATTTATTATATATATATATATATATATATATATATATATATATTATATATATATATATATATTTATATATATATATATCTATATATATATTTATATATATATAGATATATTATATATATATATATTATTTATTATATATAATTTCTGTACACATAAGGCCTTGACTACAAAAACATCGTTCTTTCCAATATTAGAAAAAGTTGAGGAAATCTAACTAGAATCAAAATAGAAGCCTAACCATTTCCTGAATTCTCCTACTTGGCAGATTCTGCCTAGAAAAACGCCATTCTTTCCAAAGTAGGGAGAAGTTAAGGAAATCTTACTAGATCCAAGATAGAAAGCCTGATAATTTCCTTAAGTTTTCTACTTGTAAAATTTTTACTAGTGGAAACACGTATTTCTTTCTAACATCAATAAAAGATAAGGAAATCTGAATAAATTCGAGAAAGTAATAATTAATATAAGATGATTATTAGATGATCGAAGGGAAATCTAACTCGGATCTGGCGAGATTTACCTACATGAGGAAATCATCAGTAATACTGACTAGGATCTAGCCCGAACTAGGGATATACCGAGTATATTTCTGCACGGGTTACTTTCTCGAATTTATTCAGGTTTCCTTATATTTTATTAATGTTAGAAAGAAATACGTGTTTTCACTAGTCAAAATTTTACAAGTAGAAAACTTAAGGAAATTATCAGGCTTTCTATCTTGGATCTAGTCAGATTTCCTTAACTTCTCCCTATTTTGGAACGAATGGCGTTTTTCTAGGAGGTATCTGCCAAGTAGGAGAATTCAGGAAATGGTTAGACTTTCTATTTTGATTCAAGTTAGATTTCCTCAACTTTTTCTAATATTAGGAAGAACGACGTCTTTTCTAATCAAGACCTTATGTGTACGAAAATTAGATATTATATATATATATAATAAATGTGTGCGTGCGCGCACGCACGCGCGCGCGCGCGTGTGTGTGTGTATAGTATATAAATACCCGCAGATCTTTCCAACATGGGAAAGAATTTAAAAAATTGATTTCCTATGTATGTTTTATCTTGTGTTTATAAAATTATTATATGATCTTAAGTGCTTTACGGTCATATGCAAACTATAGTATAGTAATCGCATATTGCGTTTTAGGATAGTGCATAATGCGTTAGCTTGCGAATCGTAGGGCCGTGGGTTCGATACTCAGCGGAGGTCGGAATTTTTTTCATCGAATAAAATATTATATGTTCAGCAGAGGTGTTTAACATTAAAGTTTACAATAATTAGTGTATAAAAAATATATTAATAATTATTAATTGTTATTGTAAATCGTAATACGTTATAGTCATATAGAAAATAATTTATGAATGCTAATTAAATGGCATGCGTCACCTAAATACGAAAATATTTTTTTTTTTATTTTAAATAAATAAATATTAAAGAGTCAAAAAATTATTCACTTATAATCGAGGAAACAAACTTAGAATAATTTATTATTGGCTTAATTTCTAGATTCTCTGACTAGATTTTGTCTAGTTTCTAGCTTGGTATACCTACCAAAATCTAAGCTTGTTCCCAATTAAAAATGCTATTAAATATGGGACAAATCGGAACTAGTATCAGACTAGATTTCCCTTCTGGGTCCGAACATTTGATAAGGAAAACTCACCAGATACTAGTTAGATTCGAGAATAAATTTCTACACGGGTAGATTTCCAGCTGGAACCTTGTTTCTGGCTAGTAAATGACCATTTTAATTCGGATGTAAGTTTCAAATACTAGATTTGAAAAATTAATATAATATTATAATATTATGTTGTTTATTGAATAGAAGGAAATATCATACGATACGTCAATAGATTGAAAGAATTATAAAAGAATAATAAAGTCTGTTTCGAGAATGAGTTTTTCAATATCAGAAATTTAATCTAGTTTCGCATTAACTTTTATGAAAGACCCGCCGGAAAGCAGATTTATTTTATTAATAACTCTTTAAAAAAAAGAAAGGTCCTATTCATAAATGAGACACGTATTGATTATTTCCTAAATATTTTAATGATATATTGAAAGTTAAGAGTCAATGGTAATTTTGAGGAGATATTTATACAAAAGCGGTTATATCGTGTGTTGCCGGAAGTACAATGTCTGCCATACAGGCGAGCTGACAGATGACAATGCGACGCGCGCGTAATTCAAAATAGTATGAGATATATGAAGTATTATAATAATTTATTATTATTATTATTATTATCATTATTATTATTTTGCGGAGTCTGTGAATGCTGTTTATGCATCTCCGATGGTCGTTCAGCAAGAATGGTCCTCAAAAACTACCACCGGAGTATGTGCGACTCGACAGAAAACCCATGTCACTACGCACTAAACACATATCTCCGTGTTGCATCGAAGCCAGCCCGGAACTGTTATACACATTCCTTCAGCCTGGGCGGCAGTCCTTGCGTGGTCATTTCACGTTCATATCTTTCATTCCAGATTCTCATGCATACTCGATATTACATTCACTCTTCATAGACTTTCAATCGTCCAAACATCCATCTGCTCTTTTCTTCTGAAGCACATTCATAACGTATTTTGCGATAAACCGCCAGCTGTCCGCGTCCGTCATCATAATTTTCGTCACGTTTTCTGGCGTGATCACTCCTGTCCTCGTCTGTAACTCTAGTCGTGGCTCAGTCCAATGTTCGCACACAAAAAATGTCTGCTCCGCATCGTTCCAAGCCCATCCGCAGTACTTGCATTCTGAAGAGGCGACCCTCTTCATCTTGCAGAGGTACTTACGGAAGTATCCGTGTCCGGACAGAAATTGGGTAAGGTAGAAGTTCACCTCTCCGTATTTCCTCTCTTTCCACGGACCGATTTCGGGTATTAGTCTTTTCGTCCACCGTCCTCTTTCGTCCGTCGTCCACCGTCTCTGCCATGTCTCGATGGTCTTCGTCCGTTCTTCAGTCACAACGTCTTCCCTTCCAACGTTCGAGCTCCGCTCGTCAATTCGCTTCCGTTCGGCCGCGAGCAGATCGATGGGAATGACCCCAGCAATTACGAAAACGGCGCTCTCAGACACGGTACGATACGCGCACGCGATTCTTAACGCGCCCACCCTTTGTACGCTTTTCATGGCGTTTACGCGTTTCCTGATATTCATCGCCTCGGCCCAAACCTCCGCCCCGTAAAGCAAAAAAAGGGTAACGCTCATCAGCAGTCTGCGAATTCTGTTTCGGTCCGTTGGTATTGGCCATCAGTCTACTTAGAGCCTTGGTCTTTTCTGCTGCCTTTGTCGCCGCGTTTTGTAAGTGGGGCCAGAAGCTCAGCTTCGTATCCAAGGTAACGCCAAGGTACTTGACTTCACTCCTGGTTTCCAGTCTTTCCGTTCCTAACGTCATTGGAACCACCGTCTGTATACGTCTGCGAGTCAGCAGCAACAACTCAGTCTTTTGCAGCGCGAGCTGCAGTCCGTGATCTGTCATCCATTCGTTCACGCGTCTCATGACCTGATTCAACTTTAACTGAATCAAGTGATAGTCGCGTGCGACTATCACGGCTGCCACATCGTCGGCATAGGCAATGAGACGCGCGTCGGAGGTCATGTCTAGTCTCAGCAAATCGTCGTATTGTACGTTCCAGAAGTCGGGGCCTAAAATGGAACCCTGCGCCACCCCCGCTGTCACGCGTTTCCATTTCTTCCCGTCCAAAGTATCATACGTCAGTCCTCGGTCTCGTAAGTAGTCCCGTACGATACGAAGGAGGTAGGAGTCAACCTTGAAAGTCAACTCCAACGCCCCCAGTATCTCTGTCCATTTTGCAGAGTTAAAGGCGTTACGAACGTCCAGGGTCACCAACAGAACCAGTGGTCTGGTTGCATGACAGCCCCTGTTCGCCGCGTGAAAGATGTTCGACACGTCACCTATAGCTCCGATTGTCGACCGTCCTTTTCTAAATCCGTGTTGTTGTTCGGATAGGTCTCCGGCGTTTTGACAGTCTTGGTCTCAGCAGTAGCTCCAACAGCTTCCCTGCCGTATTTAGTAGGCAGAGAGGCCTGTATGAAGAAGGCAAATCGGGGTTCCCCTTAGACTTACGGATGAGAACCAATCGAGCCTCCTTCCAGAGCCTGCTAAAAACTTCCTCCACCAGACACCCGTTTTACAAACCCAAAAGGATGTCCGGGCGGCGCGAAGCGACCACCCGTAACACCTCACTAGGTATGCCATCGGGACCCGGGGCCTTGTTAGGCTTCAACGCATTCGAAGCTCTGCGGAACTCTTCCTGCGTGAAGAGAGGGATCTCTATATCTGTCATTTCATTTGTTGCGTCCGTTCTGTTTGGATGGGTTGGGAAAAGTCTCTCAACTATCCGCTCCATCACTTTCGCGTCTCGTAGTTCCGGCGGACCCCGACCTCCCAGGACGCATGTTACAATTTTATAACCGTTGCCCCAGGGATCCGAGTCTACCTCGTCGATTAGTTTTGTCCAACACCGTTTCTTACTGTCATTGATCGCGTATCTCAGTCGCTGTCTGGCGCGACTATACTCCGTAGAGTATAGTCCCACTACGCCTCGATTTCGGGCTCGTTGAGCTTTCCGTCTCAGCTTCAAACAATTGCTTCTGAGATCCGCGATCTCGGCTGTCCACCAGTATGTTTGTCGTCTGTTTAGTACTTTCCGTTTCTGGGGCATGGTGGCATCGCATAGGCGCTGGAGAAAGCCAGTCGTTGCCGCCGCTAACGCCTCCACCCTGTCCCGGTTCGTCAACTCTTGAGGCACCTCTCGTAAGGGAGGTTCTGCATTTTGCAGATACCTTTCGAGTTCGTCTATGTCTAGGCGTTTGGGGTTCCACCCCGTAGATCTTGTGCCCCGTCTCCTCGTCTGTCTCGTCGCGTCTGTTAGTTTGAAGGCAATGTACTGGTGATCACTGGCCGTATAGTCCTGGATCACCCGCCACGCCCTTATCCTAGTTCGAATTCTGTCCGAGGTCAGAGTCACGTCTGGTATGGAGGTACCATACCCCGGTCGTCTGTACGTCGGTATCGTTCCTTCGTTAACTACTGCCAGGTCCAGCCTTGCGGCCATCTCCAGCAGCAGTCTTCCCCGTCTGTTGGTTAAGGGCATTCCCCACTCGATCGACCGCGCGTGAAAGTCGCTCGCCACGATCACGTTACCAGGGATTTCCCGTAACGCGTCCTCGATTTTTCCAAGTTTAGCCGCGTACTCGGAGGCACTGCTGTTTGGGCTCAGGTAAATACTGACATAGGTTATGTCAGCGACCGTCACCCAGACACAGTCCTCCTCAGTCCCGCTGCGTACGATATTCGACGCAACCTTTCCACGTAACCAAACTGCGGACTTGCCCGAGCTGCTTGTGAGCCAAATCGGTAATTGTCTGTCTTTGTATTGCTCACTGATAATCAGCACGTCGATATTCAGTTCCGCCGCAATCTGCGGGAGCAGTGCGTCTGCCACGCTACTCCCGTTCATATTGCATTGGAGTATCGTCGTCGTCATTATGTGACTGTCTTTGTCTTCTGTTCTGTTAGTGCTATCCTGAACGCGACACACGAGGACGAGCCGGGTAAGTGTCCCCTGTCTCGGATATTATCCTCAGTGCACAGGAAACACTCCCCACGACTCTTGCAGTCCTTGTGGGAATGACCCTCGAGGCCGCATCGCCAGCAGCAGCTTCGTCTGTCCAGTCCTTTACAGTCTTTCCGTACATGACCGAACCCGAGGCATCTATAGCATCGCGAGACGCGTATCCTTGCTCTTATTCTTGATACAACCCACCCGATTTTAATACGCCCTTTCCTTAAGAGGTCGGTAGCCTCTTTTACGTCAAAATCGCAGACCGCCATTCTCTGTCCTCGACTGTTAACGTCGAAAACATGGGGCCGACGGTCTGCAGTCCGTCCCGTTTCCCGATTTAACGCGTTCGCGATGTCTTCATTGGTCGTGACACAGTCCAAGTCTAGAAATTCCAGTGTCACCCTGGAGGTCAAATCTTTTACGCGACCAGTCTCTCCGACAGCGTCTTGAAGAACCTGTCGGAAGTCCGTCTCGTTGTTCTGTCTGGAGAGCTGTAAAAGTACCGCACCGTCTTTTGTCTTTCTTATTGTTCTGACTTGAGTATTACACTTGTCAGGGTCCACCTTTAGCCGTATTGTACGTACCACGTCGACGTACGTCTGTCCCTCAGCCGGCTTGATCATGATCGCTCCTCCCCTGCCTTTGAGGTTAGGGCGATCAGACCCGCGACCTTGGAGTGTCGCTTTTGTCTGCTCTTTTGTCGGTTTGTTGTCCGTCTCGGTCGTTTTCGGTTTTTTATGTTTTGAGACCACCTTCGCCCATGTTTCGGTCTCGATCGTCGCTGTTGTGCGGCCGCCTGCTCCGGAGTAGGGGTCTGACGGTCTCTTTTCCGTTTCTGAGGAGTTGCCTCCTCACATTCACTCCGTTCTTTATCTTTCTGTTTTTGTCGGAGCAGTCTCATTCGCTTCAATTCATACTGTCCGATTTCCACTGCTTCATTGATCTCACTCAAACCGTTTTTTATTATTTGACTTACATTTTTTCGTACACAAGTCCTTTCCATCATTTTACTTAGGACTCTGCTTATTGTGTAAAATTGCTCCTGCAATTTACACTCAGCTGCTTCCCAAGTTGCCGGCGATTTATAAACATTCGCACTTTCATTCATACTGCTACCTGTAACATTTTCTGTCACACCAGCCAGGTTGCCTACTGGTGTGATAGGAGAGCTGGGAAGCTCCATTGACTCTACTGAGTCGCTTGCAGGCGGCACTCGAGAGCCTGCTATAATTTTTTTATTACCTTTGGTGATAAAATGGTGACTGGCGACAAAAAATGGATCACATAAGACAATATTCAGCAAAAACGGTCGTGGTCCAAGGCTGCTGGACCCTTCCAAACTGTGGCCAAGCCAGGATTGAGGCCATGAAGGTTTTTCTGCGTGCTTGGTGGGATTGGATGGAAATCATCTACTATGAGCTGCTACCATATGGCTAGATTCTTAATTCTACAATCTACTGTGAACAATTAGACGAGTCATCAACGAAGTTTGTGGTCTGGCGTTGTTCTGGTGGTACACTACACCCTTCCTGTTGGTCAATAGTGGACGCTTCTGGTCGATAGACTGCTTCAAGCGGTCCAGTTGTTCATAGTAGGTGGTAGAATTAAGCATCTGGCCATATGGGAGCAACTCATAGTGGATGATTCCCTTTCAATCCCACCAAACACGCAGCCGTGAAATTCATAAGACAAAAAGACGGAAGGCAGATATTTGACCTCATATATATATATATATATATATTGTATCAAATGGTCGGCGAAATATCAGCTATTTGAAGTGGACGCTGCTTGAAGCAGCTTTTTATACAGAAGCTATGATAAGTTGCGACGACCAAAAATATGGCCGCGCAAATTCATCAGGACCGTTACACAAATTTTACTTTTATAAAATTACCGCAAGAATACGGAATGATTTATATACGAATACATTAATTATTTCCGTCACACACGCGAAAATAATAATAAGTAAAGCCGAAATATACGAAAATAAATTTATCGAATATGAAATTAAATTAATATATTACACGCGATAAACGTACCGAGAAGGAGCAAAGGTCACGACGACTACTGTAGAAGGTAGTTGGCAAAACAGCCAAAAACCGAAGAGAAGAAGTAGTCTAGAAAGAGTAGAAAAATTGCGTAAGAAGGATTACACCTCGCGCGCGAGCCGCTCCAAGTGTATTAGGCTGGTGACAGTTATTCCCCTCTAACACATGCCCTCACGCAGACTAACGTGTTCTCTCGTTAATCGACACGCGCAAGTAAGGAATACCATGGTAGGGGAACGCGCAAGCCTCTACACTGGCACGCGCATTCCAGATATGCAACGGGTGTCCCAAACGAATTCACCCGCTGTATTTAACTTATAAATACATTAGAATATTATTAACACCAAATATATATATATATATATATATATATATATATATATATATATATATATTTATATGCGTACATATATGTACGCTATTGTATGTATATAAAACAATATTTGTACGCAGTAAACCAACTGCTATAGGAATTATAACTATAAAAATTATTATTATTATTATTATTAAGAGGTCCAGTTATTCACAGTAGATGGTCGAATTAAGCGTCTGGCCTCATAGTGGAGCAGCTCATAGTGGATGATTCCCTTCCAATCCCACCAAACACACAGCAAAACCTTCCTGGCCGTCAGTCCCGGCTTGGCCACTATTTGGGACGGTCCACCAGCTTTGGACCACGACCGTTTTCGCTTGATATTGTCGTATGTGTTCCATTTTTCGTCGCCAGTCACCATCCGCCTCAAAAGTGGGTCGAGTTCGTTCCGTTTCAGCAGCACATCGCAAGCGTTGATTCGGTCCAGAAGGTTTTTTTGCATTAAATCATGCGGCACCCAAACATCAAGCATTTATTTGTATCCAGCCTTCTGCAGATGGTTGAAAATGGTTTGGTGACTAACTCTCATCTCCTGGGTGATGTCACGAGATGCCACACACCGGTCTAACTCCAGAAATTCCATGATTTGGTCAGTATTCGTCGTCACAGGTCTTCCGCCGGCTGGCTTATCCATGGTGTCGTTTTCACCGGCTTTGAATCGTCGAAACCACTCCTCTGCGGTTCGAAGTGATAGCGTGCCATCCCTCAAAATACCATTAACTGTAGCGCTTTGTACATAGCCGCGAAATTCATAAGACAAAAAGGCGGAAGGGAGATATTTGACAACCTAATATTTACGTATCGTATGATATTCCTTTTATTCTATAAACAACATAATATTATAATATTGTATAAATGTTAATTTTTTCAATTGTAGTAATTGAAATTTACATCCAAACTAAAATGTTCATTTACTAGCTAGAAACAAGGTTCCAGCTTCAAACCTAGTTTCTACCTACCCTGGTAGAAATGCATTCTATTTTAAAGGTATAAGCAAGGTATTTTAAACGTATAAAAAAGATATTTTACAGTCATTCCATCCGATTTATAGTTACATTTTTGAAGCTATTTTTTAGGCATTTAATAGCTATAATAGTTAATTTGGAGTAAATATATTTTACGTTTACAATAAAGGTACCTTGAATCTAGATATGTTTTACCTATTGAAACTGAAATTATTTTTAAACATAGAAAATAGGTTGTTTTTATTCCTTTTCATCCAGTTATTCCCTACACTAAAAAAATTTTTTCTAATTCTAAGGAAATTTTATTGGAATCAAATAAATTATTATTTCGAATACTAGTAAGATCATATTAAATTAAAGTAGGGTAAATAATTTTCTTATCTGAAAGAAATGTTAACTTGAAAAAAGTAAATATTTATTTGAGTAAAAAATTGAATTGTTAATTTCTAAAAAATGTAAATTAAATTATAAAACTGTTTTTCTTATATTGAACATACATTAAGTTGGATTAAAAAAATATATTTTTGAATTCAAAAAATATCGATTAACTTTAAATAAAATTTACTTTCATTTTAAAAAATATTATTTTGTAGCTAAAAAACTTGAACTTCTATTTAAAAGATACGTTTCTGATTCTAAAAAACACTTGGTTGAATTAAGTAAATATTATTTTGCTAGAAATAAATTAAATTGTTCATTAAGAAATTTGATTTGTAATTTAAAAAAATATTTACTTAACTCAAGTGAATATTTTTTTCAAAAAAGTCAGTCAGTTGAATAATCTTAAACTAAGCAAATCATTCACTTAATGTCATTGGCAGTTAATCTATATAGGATTATATATTATATATATGTTACATCCGTTTTATCATATATACATGTATATATATATATATATATATATATATATATATATATATTAACAACTGTTTCACAAATGTACACATGGAACGCAACGCAACGCAACGCAATTAGGTTTTTATACGCAAACACTCTCCTACTCGGACGCTTTATGCAATGCAATCGTTAATGCGTCCTTATATAATAACCAAAAGAATATCGCGTTATATGCGAGTGTAGTGAAAATCATGCATCCATCTGGCGATAAATTTTTTAACTAAGACGAGAATATTTACTTGACTTATTTTTTATTTAATTTAAATATTTATATAAGACTTTCCAAGAAGCTATATTGATATTTATTATCGAATAGAAAGGTCGGAATATTATGTGTATATTTATATTATATAATATGTGTGTTTTTGAAACAAGATTCGTGGTAATCAAGCATCGCGTATTAGTATAGACGATAGAACAGTTTCGTGTGAGCATGATTAATCATCAACTGAAAGTCGAAGGCGATCGAAACGATATTTTCGTGTGTCTCGTGCAACATTTTCTAGGGTTGTGCTCCTGGGCAAAAGTGAAATAATTAGATTAAGAAATTGCTGACAATGATGTCAGGGAAATTTTGAATAAATTTGAAGCTGGAAAATCTACAAAACATCTATGAAAGTAAGTATAATATTTAGTATAGAATTTCACAATAAAAAAAAAAACAATGGAATCAGAAGAAGTTTTTGGCAAATATAAGTTATTAGCTCAGTGTATACGGTTTAGACAAGTATTGGATAAATGTTGGTTATTTGTACATTGTATTTTTTTGCAGTGATTAATTGTAATCGTATAACATACAAGCCTTGCAAGCATTACTTTTCTTAAGAACCGATATTAAAATAGTTCAATACTTTCAGGTAATAAAATAACAATGGACATTTTGAACAACTTAAATGAAAATTTAATTTGCGAATTGATTCCGGCCGTTGGCGAAAGAATAATATTTCTTAGATATTGGAATTTTAATTTCAAAAAACAAATCAGAGACAATACATCTTTAAAAAGAGTATACGAAGTATTTTTTATGCTCAAGAAATGTGTAAATACAATAATTTTAAGATTTACTTGAAATGTTTAATTTTTAGAAACAGGATCTAGAAGATTCCATTCCGTTAAAGATTTGTAAAGAAAATGAATGTTTAAATGAATCCTTAATCAATAAATTATTTATTGATAGAGATACATTTAATTTACGCAAGCTATTAGAAGAATACGAAATTAGTAGAAGAATCTTGATTGCATACAACACAATGAATCATTTAACTCGCAATGAAAGAACTAAAATTTGTGATATTATAGTTACAGATTTGGAAAATCGTTCTATTACGTATGAGTATATATATATATTTATATATATAATATATATAATTGTTTATTTTAATAGTTTAGTTGTGTAATTAATTTATTTTTTTATTTATACACTAGATAATGCTTTTGCCAAAGAAATAGCTCAAAATATAGTTTCAATTTTTCCCACAGAAGTCGTCTAAACATCCCGTGCAGAAATATACTCGGTATATCCCTAGTTCGAGCTAGATCCTAGTCAGTATTACTGATGATTTCCTCATGTAGGTAAATCTCGCCAGAACCGAGTTAGATTTCCCTTCGATCATCTAATAACCATCTTATATTAATTATTACTTTCTCGAATTTATTCAGATTTCCTTATCTTTTATTGATGTTAGAAAGAAATACGCGTTTCTACTAGTCAAAATTTTACAAGTAGAAAACTTAAGGAAATGATCAAGCTTTCTATCTTGGATCTAGTTAGATTTCCTTAACTTCTCCCTATTTTGGAAAGAATGGTGTTTTTCTAGGCGGAATCTGCTAAGTAGGAGAATTCAGGAAACGGTTAGACTTTCTATTTCAATTCTAGTTAGATTTCCTCAACTTTTTCTAATATTGGAAAGAACGACGTCTTTTCTAATCAAGATTTTATGTATACGAAAATTAGATATTATTTATATATATATATATATAATATTTAAGCCTAATGTTAAACGATGAGAAATTGATTCTATTTTTAATACCTAGTAACTACTTTTCAACCTATTGGAAATTGTTAGATTTCTACCAAAACTGTAGATATTCTGTTTCATACTATATATACGCTTTCGCTATATCAAATTATATATATATATATATATATATATATATATATATATATATATATATATATATATAGTATATAAACACCCGCAGATCTTTCCAACATGGGAAAGAATTTAAAAAATGGATTTCCTATGTATGTTTTATTTTGTGTTTATAAAATTATTATATTATCTTAGGTGCTTTTCGGTCATATGCAAACTATAGTATAGTAATCCCACATTGCGTTTTAGCATAGTGCATAATGCGTTAGCTTGCGAATCGTAGGGTCGTGGGTTCGATACTCAGCGGAGGTCGGAATTTTTTTCATCGAATAAAATATTATATGTGTTCAGCAGAGGTGTTTAACATTAAAATTTACAATAATTAGTGTATAAAAAATATATTAATAATTATTAATTGTTATTGTAAATCGTAATACGTAATAGTCATATAGAAAATAATTTATGAATGCTAATTAAATGGTATGCGTCACCTAAATACGTAAATATATTTTTTTATTTTAAATAAATAAATATTAAAGAGTCAAAAAATTATTCACTTAATCGAGGACACAAAATTAGAATAATTTATTATTGGCTTAATTTCTAGATTTTCTGACTAGATTTTGTCTAGTTTCTAGCTTGGTATACCTACCAAAATCTAAGCTCGTTCCCTAATAAAAATGCTATTAAAAGTGGGACAAATCGGAACTAGGATCAGACTAGATTTCCCTTCTGGGTCCGAACATTTGATAAGGAAAACTCACCCGATACTAGTTAGATTCGAGAATAAATTTCTACACGGGATATTTTATACCTGCAATACATAAAAACGATTCTGCTACACAAAAATCAATTACAGCTTCTGGAAAGCTAATTTCTATGTATAGAAATAAAAGATGCCAATAGATGCCAAAGATGCTAATATATATATATATATATATATATATATTATTACTCACTGAATTAAAAACTTAGGTATTTGCATCGCCGTCATTACGTAAATTACATTACGTAAAATAAACATCTATTTTAAGACAAAAAAAATATATCTTCAAAACTGAATTTTTCTTTTTTTTGGAATTTATAAATTAAAAACTGCAAATAAAAGGAATGGGACTATCGTGAATACAATAGTAAACACAAATTTAGTCATTTTAATAATAATAAAAAGCAAATGTTTAATATGATAAATATTGTTTGGAAATATTATTTAAAAAAGGATCGGTAATGAAAAACTGATTTAAATTTAATGCTTTTTTATATCAAATTTAATAGCGATAATACAATATATAATGATTTATATAAGATCTATAGAAATATTAAGAATTAAATTTATTTAATTTACGAACATAAAAACGCTATTTTTAGAAGGTAAATCGTTGTAATTTATACACTTGTAAGACTCTGTATTTTCTATTTCATATACGTACAAGTGCGCAGAATATATTGCTTTACATAAACATTTTTACATAAAAAGAATATACAGTGCCTTTTTTATTATTACAACTCTGGTAGAAATCTAACAATTTTTAATGGGCTAGAAAGTAGTTACTACCCGTGTAGAAATTGATTCTCGAATCTAACTAGTATCGGGTGAGTTTTCCTTATCAAATGTTCGAACCCAGAAGGGAAATCTAGTCTGATCCTAGTTCCGATTTGTCCCACTTTTAATAGCATTTTGAATATGGAACGAGCTTAGATTTTGGTAGGTATACCAAGCTAGAAACTAGACTGATTCTAGTCAGAAAATCTAGAAATTAAGCCAATAATAAATTATTCTAATTTTCTTTCCTCGATTAAGTCAATAATTTTTTGACTCTTTAATATTTATTTATTTAAAATAAAAAAATATATTTACGTATTTAGGTGACGCATACCATTTAATTAGCATTCATAAATTATTTTCTATATGACTATTACGTATTATGATTTACAATAACAATTAATAATTATTAATATATTTTTTATACACTAATTATTGTAAATTTTAATGTTAAACACCTCCTGCTGAACACATATAATATTTTATTCGATGAAAAAAATTCCGACCTCCGCTGAGTATCGAACCCACGACCCTACGATTCGCAAGCTAACGCATTATGCACTATGCTAAAACGCAATGTGGAATACTATACTATAGTTTGTATATGACCGTAAAGCACTTAAGATAATATAATAATTTTATAAACACAAGATAAAACATACATAGGAAATCAATTTTTTAAATTCTTTCCCATGTTGGAAAGATCTGCGGGTTGTTTATATCTATATATATATACTATATATATATATATATATATATATATATATATATATATAATATATGTATATATATATGTATATATATATGTAATATATATGTATATGTATATATGTATATATATATATGTATATGTATATATATATATGTATATATATATGTACAATATATATATATAGATATATGTATATATATTGTATATATAATATGCTATATATATACTACGGCACTCATTTATTATAACGCGCGTAGCTCTATATATCTTATATATATATATATATATATACTATATATATATATATATATATATATAATATCTAATTTTCATACACTAAGGTCTTGATTAGAAATGACGTCGTTCCTTCCAATATTAGAAAAAGTTGAGGAAATCTAACTAGAATCAAAATAGAAAGCCTAACCATTTCCTGAACTCTCCTACTTGGCAGATTCTGCCTAGAAAAACGCCATTCTTTCCAAAGTAGGGAGAGAGTTAAGGAATTCTGACTAGATCCAAGATAGAAAGCCTGATAATTTCCTTAAGTTTTCTACTTGTAAAATTTTGACTAGTGGAAACACGTATTTCTTTCTACATCAATAAAGATAAGGAAATCTGAATAAATTCGAGAAAGTAATAATTAATATAAGATGATTATTAGATGATCGAAGGGAAATCTAACTCGGATCTAGCGAGATTTACCTACATGAGGAAATCATCAGTAATACTGACTAGGATCTAGCCCGAACTAGGGATATACCGAGTATATTTCTGCACGGGTAGGTAGTAAACATAAAATTGATCATCGTGGCTAGAAACAAGGTAAATGTTAAAAAGCAAAATGTAAACGTTCTTAATAAAATTAAGAAAAAATTAGAAACTAGGTTTAAAAACTAGTTAAAAACTAAGTACAAACTATGTTGTTTTAAACCTTGTTTCTGGTTAATAAATGAGCAATTTATTTAACAATTAAAATATTTATATAATATTATAACATTATGTTGTTGATTTAATAAAAGAAAAATCATAAGATACGGAAACTAATAATTTAAGAATGACAAAATAATTATAAAGTCTGTTTTTCATTCAATTTTGTCATCTTAAAAATTATACGTAAGAAATTAATTTTGGTTAAGTTTTCCTTTAATTATCTAATATCTAAAATTTCGCATGAAGCAATTAATTAAAAAATACTATTCTTTGAAGTCTTATACCGGCTTCAATTATTGGTTGTTAATTATAAATTCTGTTCTATTTATTTATAAAATAAATAATAGCATTTGATATTTTCAAATTGTTGAAAATAAAATGAATTTTTTAAATTAAAAATCATGATGATTTCATAACTTTAATTCGTAACTTGAATTTATGGAGAGTGCACATCCCTGGTGGAAATTGAAAACATTTTTAGACCAAAAAATGATTAGTTTAATGCTCTAAATGGTCAAAAAATGGCCATTAAAATTGGCCAAGTTTCCTACCTACATGAAACGCTAGTTCGTATCTATTTATGACCATGAAAAATGCCAAGTAAAATGGCCAGTTATAGAGCATTTATTGGGCATTAATAATGATCAAAAAAAGAACTGTCCAGCTTTTGGCCAAGTCTAGTAGTTGATCAAAAGCATTTTTCAAGCATATATTGGCCAGTTTTAGAACAAAAAAAATATCTAATTATTGCCCAGTTACTGGACAATAGCTGGTTAAAATAACCTAAAAAAAGGCACGTTCATAATTCTGTTCTATGTGTGCGTGCCGGCGTGTGTGCTCTCACTCTCTCTCTCCCTGCGTGTATATGTGTGTGCGTGTGTACGCGCGAATAAAATATTTATTTATTATAAATATTTATTAGAATTAGTACACTCAAATAAATATTTATTTAAATAGTAGTAAAATAATTATTTATTTGCTTTAAATAAATATTAATTTGTTATTATACAAAGAAACGTTTACTTGATTGTACTAATTTATCTCTCTGTTTCAGCTGCTTTTTCCTCCCTCTCTCTCTCTCTCTAAGTTCGTGCGTTTCTAAAAAATCGACAAATGTTTTTAATTCAATCAATGTAAGTTAACTGGTTTTTGTAGATCTAAGAGAGTTAGAATTAAGGCTTTTAATAATGATTGACTAAATATGAAAAACATTTTTTATATTTCAATAAAAGCAGTGATATTTGTAATCGCACAGATTTCATCTCGGGTCTATTAATAATAATTCAAAGTTCATTATAAACTATAATTTAGTCTATCTTATTTAATTCAAAATCATTTTCTCCAATTAGTAGTAGTAGCAGCTTATATGTACTAATTAATTGATCATCACTTTCTTCATGATGTACTTCAACTGTTATTACTTCATTTTCCACTGGATTATTGAAAATTTTATTGGTTCTATGCTGAATATCATTATTAACAATTTCTAGTGGACCTTCTATATTAACATTTACCATTAATATTGAGCCACTCCGGATGGTTTTACAACCTGAAACGTTTGTTAATATGCTACTTCCCGTGTAGAAATTTATTCTCGAATCTAACTAGTATCGGGTGAGTTTTCCTTATCAAATGTTCGGACCCAGAAGGGAAATCTAGTCTGATCCTAGTTCCGATTTGTCCCACTTTTAATAGCATTTTTAATAGGGAACGAGCTTAGATTTTGGTAGGTATACCAAGCTAGAAACTAGACAAAATCTAGTCAGAAAATCTAGAAATTAAGCCAATAATAAATTATTCTAATTTTTTTTCCTCGATTAAGTGAATAATTTTTTGACTCTTTAATATTTATTTATTTAAAATAAAAAAATATATTTACGTATTTAGGTGACGCATACCATTAATTAGAATTTATAAATTATTTTCTATATGCATTACTACGTATTACGATTTACAATTAACAATTAATAATTATTAATATATTTTTTATACACTAATTATTGTAAATTTTAATGTTAAACACCTCTGCTGAACACATATAATATTTTATTCGATGAAAAAAATTCCGACCTCCGCTGAGTATCGAGAACCCACGACCCTACGATTCGCAAGCTAACGCATTATGCACTATGCTAAAGCGCAATGTGGAATTACTATACTATAGTTTGCATATGACCGTAAAGCATTTAAGATAATATAATAATTTTATAAACACAAGATAAAACATACATAGGAAATCAATTTTTTGAATTCTTTCCCATGTTGGAAAGATCTGCGGGTGTTTATATACTATATACTATATATATATATATATATATATATATATATACATATATATATATATACACACACACACATACGCGCGCGCACACGCACACACCTACACGCGTGCGCACACGCACACACGCACACACACCCACACACACACACACACACACGCACACATTTATTATATATAAAATATCTAATTTTCTTACACATAAGGTCTTGATTAGAAAAGACGTCGTTCTTTCCAATATTAGAAAAAGTTGAGGAAATCTAATTAGAATCAAAATAGAAAGTCTAACCATTTCCTTACTTCTCTAACTTTGCAGATTCCGCCTAGAAAAACGTGAGTTTTTCTAAAATAGGGAGAAGTTAAGAAAATCTGACTAGATCCAAGATAGAAAGCCTGATGATTTCCTTAAGTTTTCTACTTGTAAAATTTTGACTAGTGAAAACACGTATTTCTTTCTAACATCAATAAAAGATGAGTAAATCTGAATAAAGTCGAGAAAGTAATAATTAATATAAGATGATTATTAGATGATCGAAGGGGAATCTAACTCGGATCTGGCGAGATTTACCTACATGAGGAAATCATCAGTAATACTGACTAGGATCTAGCCCGAACTAGGGATATACCGAGTATATTTCTGCACGGGAACCCGTGCTCGGGCTAGATCCTAGTCAGTATTACTGATGATTTCCTCATGTAGGTAAATCTCGCCAGATCCTTCTAATAATCTGGCTAATAATCGTCTTATATTAATTATTACTTTCTCGAATTTATTCAGATTTCCTTATCTTTTATTGATGTTAGAAAGAAATACGTGTTTTTTTATAGTCAAAATTTTACAAGGAGAAAACTTAAGGAAATTATCAGGCTTTCTATCTTGGATCTAGTCAGATACTTGATGGAGGAAACAAAATTAGAATAATTTATAAATCGTCTTAATTTCTAGGTTTTCTGACTAGATTCTGTCTAGTTTCTAATTTGGTATACCTACCAAATTCTAAGTTCGTTCCCTATATAAAGTGCTATTAAAAGTGGGACAAATCGGAACTAGGATCAGACTAGATTTCCCTTCTGAATCCGAACATTTAATAAGGAAAACGAACCCGATATTAGTTAGATTCGAGACTGAATTTCTACACGGGTTAATGCTGCTAAAATATCTTTGTCATTTATAGATACTTTTATCCGAGGCCGTTCTTCTTTTATGAGTCCTAAAAGAAAATTAATCAGAAAATTAATTAATTAATAATCAATATTAAACATTAATTTTCTTATCATACATACCTTCTATAATTATAAAAAAATTTTGTCTCTTTCATTACTTTTTTATTTAAAACCTTTTTTGACACTGTAAATTGTACTACAATCTTTTTCGATAAAAACATTGTTATTATATTTTTCTATGCTTTCGAATTGACATTGGATCAAATCTTTTAAATTCTCGTAAATATTCAAACGGAATGTTATATTTATCTTTGGATGATAACTCCTTACTGTTACTAATAAAGTTAGCAGAATTCAATCGAGAAGTTTGAATAATATAGCTTTCAATCAATTGATTTCAGTACTGTGTGTATTTATTCCACTTTTTAAATCTTTAATAGCGTATAATATTAAACTTAAAGTATCTGTACATATTTTAAGTATAATGAACAAAAATAATTTATTTTTTAATAATTAAGGAAATGAAAATAATAAGAATACCCATTTGTCAGGAACCTCTCTTTTCTTGACTTTTCTTGACACAAATCCTGTCTTAAAATATTTAATAGAGATTCCAAATAATTATTAGGAATCCTAGAAATTATGGATCAAACACGAAACTTTTGTATAATCAACTGTTCGTTTGTGTCTCGGTGGTCACTGGAAGAATTAGAATTTTCAAAATCTTCACTTTCACCTAATAAATAATCATTATGATAACCTAAACTGTTACTTCTACTGCTCAGGACATTAAAATTATCAATTACGTAAGATGAAATCATATTATTTCTATCTGTATCACTTTCATTGTTTAAAACATTAGAACATTCAATTATGTGATTTAAAAACGTATTATTGTAATAGGTTATACTTCCATCGTTTGTATTATAATTTTCAATTATATGACCTATACTCAGATTTTTATTACCTACTTTGTTTTCATTATTTGTACATGATTCATCTAATCTTACATCCTCACTTTCATGTTCATTTGAGTGAATGTTACCAAATGTATAAACTTTCTTTTCTTTTACTAGACTATATACTGGTCTTATTATTGATGATTCAACAAGTTTTAACATTTTAGAATATATTCTTCGTTGTTCTTTCGGAAACAATGTTTATGGACTCGTTTAATACTGGTTATATATTCGGACGTTTTTTCTATTGTATTTATAACCATGTTATCGTATAATTGTTTTGAAATTCGAAGTATTGTCAAAAAACTGCAATAATATTATTACGTTATGTTTATCTGTAAAATACATAATAATTTAATTAATGAAAGTTTATAATTTTTTATTATTATTTATTTTATTAATTACATACTCCAGATAATGATGTGATCAATGATGAACCGTTCAATGCAAATAAATAATAGTTGCATATAAAAACTTTTATAAAATCTCAAAAATCGCTTCCAAAGATATTTATGATGATTTATATAATAAATAATATATTTGAACTTACCTTTTATAACGCTAAATTGGTTCACTATTTTTATTAATGACACAAAAATTGATAATTCGTGAAAAGAAATATTGCAGAATAAGAAAAAGTAATAAGGTACAACTAGCTCTCTGTTCATGGGTGTGCTTTTGGCGATGTTCATTTGCTATTAACAAGGCACAACGAAGGAACATGCAGCTTGCTGCATATCTTTGTCTTGTGCCACGCACATGTTCTTAATAGGCCTAACCTCAAAAACAGAAGCCCGAAAGCGCTCATTTTTTGCGGAATTACGCAGTACGAAAATAGTATAATTAATTTTGTACGCTTGGCTAGAATTATATATTTTTTATAAATATTATTAAAAGTCTTGCTTGCCATTCTACCATATACCCGAAGAAAATAAAAGCTTATTTAGTATGAATATAAGAAGACTGCTTTGAGAAGAAAAAATTGTCCAAACCAACTAACCCGATCGTATCATATCGTAACATAACATATCATATCATATCATATCATATTAATTTATAAAGACAAAGCGTATTTTTGTTTGTACACGATAACCGAAAAAACTACTGAACGGATTGTTCTGAAATTTGACATATACATTCTGTATTATCTGGAGAAGGGCATAGGCTATGTTTTTTTATTGAAAATCATTTTACTTTCATCAATAAATTAAGTTAATGGTTTAAACAATCAGTTTCACTAGCGGCCACTAGGTGGCGTCTTAAATTACGAACATCAATTCAAAGTAGTCCGCTTAAAGTATTAATACCAGGCCAGCTCAAATGAATGTTCATATCCAACTTTGGGATTCGTATCCTAAAGAAGATGTGGCGTTAGTCGGTATTACATTTTTCGTTCTTCAGGTTAATCTGACACTACATTTATACCTTATGGATATCTTTAGATTTTTGTAAATATTATTTTCTCTTACGTGAGAAAATATCTCTCTCTCTCTCTCTCTCTCTCTCTCTCTCTCTCTCTCTCTCTCTCTCTCTCTCTCTCTCTCTCTCTCCATCTCTCTGTCTTCCTTTCTCCCTTTCTTATAAAATGGTTCTGTATGCCAAATCATACTGAATATAATTTGTGACAACAATTATATTTTTGTTTTTATACATTATATTAACATCAGAATTGTGACAGGAGACTGTTTTTTTTTTAGTTTGAACAAAAGAAATGATTGCAAAATAGGGTTCTTTTACCAACAACCTTGAAACAATTCTGATGAATTTGGCAAACTGTACATCTAGGTGAAGTTAATTTTTCAAACCGAACGTAGATTTTCTTTCAGTCATATTGATTAAATTATAATAATTAAGTCTATCATATCATAGCATATCATATCATATCATATCATACTTCATATCATATCATAGCATATCATACTCATACTAATTTATAAAGACAAAGCGTGTTTTTGTTTGTACACGATAACCGAAAAAACTATTGAACCGATTGTTCTGAAATTTGACATATAGATTCTATGTTATATTGAGAAGGGCATAGGCTATGTTTTTTATTGCAAAAATTTTACTTTCATCAATAAATTAAGTTAATGGATTTAACAATCAGTTCGACCAGCGGCCACTAGGTGGCGTCTTGAATCACGAAAACATCCAACTTTGGGATTCGTATCCTAAAGGAAGTGTGACGTTAGTCCGTATTATATTTTTTCTTCTTCAGGTTAATCTGACACTACACTGACACCTTATGGATATCTTTTGATTTTTGTAAATTTTTTTCTCTTACGTGAGAAAATCTTTCTCTCTCTCTCTCTCTCTATCTCTCTCTCTCTCTCTCTCTCCGTCTCTGTATTCCTTTCTCCTTCTCTTATAAAATGGTTCTGTATGTCAAATCATACTGAATATAATTTGTGACGATAATTATATTTTTGTTTTTATACATTATATTTTATACAATTTCAACATATTATACAATATTAACATCAGAATTGTGACAAGAGACAAGTTTTTTTTTAGTATGAACAAAAGAAATGATTGCAAAATAGGGTTCTTTTACCAATAACCTTGAAACTATAATATATAATATATAATATATCGTCACTTCTGCTGAAAAAGGAAATATCCATCGTCTACTTAAAAAATATGCTATTCGCCATACCATTTTGCTTGAATTTCAGTTGGCATCACCACGAAAAAATTCACGGTATTTACTTGAAAAAACGAAAATATATTAAATATGTAATATATATTGTATGTTTATTATATTGTACATATTATATATACACATTTTAAATATGGTTTCTACTGAGAAATATTGTATTGGCGTGTACGGGCGGTTGATTATATTACGATATCCCGTAACCTCAAGACGATTTCTATAAGAAGTTGTGTGTTTGGATGATAGAATGCGATGTCCAGGTGTCTCTGGGCGATTTTTACGGGGAATATTATATTTAGTTGATAGAAAACGACGTCCAGATATAAGGAAACTAACTTCCATGGGAAGGTTCATGTTGAGACGGTACTCTTTCCGAACGACTTCTACGGGGACTATCGTGTTTAGTTGGTGGGAAACTATGTTTAGGTATGCCGGGAAAACTTCTACGGGGAGTTTCGTGTTCGGATGATAGAATGCATTTCAAGGTATTTTAGTCCGAACATGATGCTCTCTGTAAATCTCGTCTCGAGACACTTGCACGTCTTTTTCTACCGCTCGAACTCGAAAGTACAATTTTTTCCATTGAAGCCGTATTTAATATGCATATATATATATATATATATATATATATATATATATATATATTGTATAAAATGGTCGGCAAAATCTTAACTTTTTGAAGTGGACGCTACATTGAAGCAGCTTTTTATACAGAAGCAACGATAGGTAAATTACGGTAAATTATTTATACAAATATAGATTTGAATTTATAAGAATACTTTTTACTTAGATATTATTGAATTGTTTATGAAATCGGTTAAAATATTATCTCGGGCGAAGCCGTGACGGGGGATGCTAGTATATATATATATATATATATATATATATATATATATATATATATATATATAAAATTATTACTAATAACTGAAACAGACCTATGATAAAAAAAATATTTTTGAAGTTGCTTCACCAGTAATTTAAGCAGTAAAAATTATGTTTAAAAATGTGTACTTATGATCTTGATATTAGTTTTTTGTTCAAATGTTCTAATTCGTTTGCGTGTGCTGTCAACGTAGCCAAAACCAACGAAGATAGACGGTTATAGAAGCGTAAAGTCTATAGACTAATAGGTAACAAAAAATCGTAGTACCAAGAAGTCTGTCAGATGGCATCACTATTGTCTACAACACATCATTATTATCATTATACAGCGCATATGAGCATGCATCAGCATATGATCCGTCGTTCTTGCGTAAAAGCAGAAAAGATTACAGGGCAGTGAGTAGTTTTTTTCAGCACTCGTATGAATTCATGTCACGTGTATGTATGGAGCAGTGTGTCCTACACACTCGTTAGAATGAATGTATACGTGTTGTCTTTAATATGTATATTAATGATACAGTGTTGTCTTAAATAAAAATTTAATTTGATATAATATTTAATTAAATAAAAAGTAGTTGATGTGGGTGTAAATTTTAATAAAGAGTAAATTTTATTCCTAGTCTGGAAATTGATTATTTACCTTATGAGACATATCGCACTCCAGCAAAGCGAGAGTGGTAAGTCTCAAGAAGGAAATAATTAATTTCTTTACTAGTGTTACACGATACTTTACATCACATCTAAAAAATCATCCTAAAGTTGTGATTTTGAGGTTGTACGATGTAATTATGTATATTTATTATTTTATTTATATACATTATTATTTTTCTCTTGCATCTACAACTATCTAAATTTATTTAAATTATTTTAATATTCACAATGAAAGTTCTTTTTCAATGTGAATAAATCATTATTAATAGAAAATTAAATAAAATGATAAGTATATGGTTACTGATCATTATATCAGATAATACTTTCCTGTTTTTTATACTGTATATATAACTAAAGTTTATATATATATATATATATATATATATATATATATATATATATATATATATATATTCATGTATATTAATTACAATAAATACAAATATTTTATTTATATTTATTGTAATTCATCTTACATGTGAAATAAATCAATTTTATAAAGTGTATTCGTTTAAAGATATGATGAAACGCTTTCCAACATCTTTTTAGCATTTTATAGAATCATCATAAAAAGCTATTCTGAAGCCATAAATATGACATTTTTTAGCGATGTAATAATTAAATTAAAATTTTCAATTTCAATAATCTAAATAATTCTTCACTTTTTATTCTCATCTATAAATTTAATATTTATTGAAGATTATAAATGGCTTTCGATGTATCGGGGAGAGGTAATGTTGCATTATGTATATTATATTTATATGTATTACATATACGGGATTACATTATTAGATATATTATTATTAGTTATCCATGTACATTATAAATAATAATTTTATTTCACTTGAAAAAAAGAACATTCAACCGATTGGAATCGAACCTCCGACCCTGTGTTTCATAAGCTAACACATTTTCCACTATGCTACAGATTATACATAAAAATATTGGTTACTATTGTACTAGCATCGGTTCGTAACAAATTTAGAAAGAACTATACGCAATTCGTGTTTAAATGTTTTTTTCACAATGTGATGCTTTTCTACATGTTTTATAGTTGTCATAATAAATAAAAATCATTAATGAAACCAAGAATTCAATAAAAGATGTTGTAGAAACGGTATAACTTACATGTTCACAATATATGAATGATAAGATTTTGCTATTTTTCAATATATATATATATATATATATATATATATATATATATATATATATATATATATATATATATGAATGATAATTTAAAATTAAGATCCATTTCTAAATAGTTACTATATATAACTCCCAGGTATAATTACTAACTATTATCAAATCATTTAAAATATCTACAATAAGAAATGATTGTAAATAGAAAATTTCGGTCCTCATGAGGAAAAATATAGTCCTTACCTAGTATGAAAAGACTTTCTTTCGGACCTCGTTATAACCTTCGGCTTCACCTCAGGCCACAAATCTCTCGATTTGTAAATAAAGGCTTTCCGTACTCGATAAGATATGTACTATTCTCTGTATCTTTATGATTGCCAGAGATATGAATAGACTGAATTTTAGTATTTGCTTTGTAAAACTTTTCAAGTTTATTATACATATTTTTGTATACATTAAAAATGTATACTTTCTGTAAAAGGAATTTAATAATCTTTTCTTTTTAATTTTCAGTTTTATATAATCGATATAATCATCTATACTTTGTTCGTTATTGCCATTCTGTAGAAACTGCCTTAGTAAGTCTCTTGGCTCTACCATACTCTAAAATTCTAAATACACTAAATTCCACCAAGCAATGGGAATCCTATGAATAATTTTAATTTCCAGACATTTATAATGAAATATTGGTTTTTATAGAATTAATGAATATTTACACATAAATAGAAAATTGTTGCGCAAATTAGTATTGCAATAAGAAGGAATTAGAAATTGGAAATAGTTATTGTCTAGGTATTTATTCTTTTCATTTCAGTTTGTACGCTGTAATTTAACATTAGCAGATTATTTTATAAATGTTTTTCTTTTTCTTAGAAAAAGTAAAAATCGGACAATGGTCTGACCAGAATGTTTTTCCATGTACTTCAAAATTAATTTTGTGTACAATATTGCAAGTAGAGAAAATAAGATTTTTATTTGCAAAAATGCACAATTATTCTGTGATAAAAAGTGTTATTTTTAAAAAAAATTAAGTATAATAAATAAGAAAGAACCTATGAGAACCAGAAAATGAAATATAACTATATTCGAAATTAATCGAAATGAAGTACGACCCTGCGAAAAGTTGAAGGATATCTTACTCGTAAACTCTATTCTCCGTAACAATTAAACTCGCATAACAGCGGTATTTCATACACCACGCTAGAGGCCAAATAATACCAGTTCGAACCTGTACCAATTAAGTCAAAATACCTAATGAATTAAGAGGTCTATGAAATCTCCAGTTAATTATCATTATTTTTTAACGAAGTTATACATTTCGTGTACTAGATAACTAAATATATGTGAAAATGCATTACTGTGCAAAATAGACAGTTTAAATTAAAAAACAGAGATTGGAACAAGAACAATATAAATATTTATTCCCCTCTCTGTCTCTCTGTCTCTCTCTCTCTCTCTCTCTCTCTATATATATATATATATATATATATATATATATATAGAGAGAGAGAGAGAAAATAAATAATTTAATTAATTAAATTAAAGTACTTATGTATGTTTAGAATTATGACCTGCACAACTTATAGGAAACAGTTAACAGTTTTTGATACAATTCATAGTTTGCAAACTATTGATAAAATAGAAAAAAAGGCTTTTCTGATTTATATGCATTACATGTATATATATATATATATATATATATATATATATATATATATATATATATAACGAAAGATTATATATTATCCCTCTTGAAAATGTATTAATAAGGTTAATTCCAATTCATTGAAAATTTATTTCATCTCCACGACGTATCATAATTCTAAAATTATTAATTAAAAATTATTTAATCATTCTTAAATTAATAAACTTGAGTGACTGTAATTAATTTTATTTGAATAGACTGTTAAAATTTTCTTGCATGTTTATGAAAACAAAATATAATTTAAAAAATTGAAGCACATTATTTCAATTATTTTTAAACTTTAATATAAAATTTCGGAATGAAAAGCGTCAAGGGAAATAAAAAAATTTTCAGAGAATTTGAATTAATGTTAACAACCCATTTTCATCAGGCACATGTATTTTACTATTTAAAAAGTAGATATTAATAACAGTGAAGATAATACATTCACGTTTTAATAATTAAATAATTTTTTTTATTCAATATTACTTAGACTATACAGGAGCTATTTTTGCAGAATTTATTCATTATTAGAATTGCACATCCTGCATATAAATTTCATAAATGGCGGTCACGGCCGGGGAACTGAGATACTTGTATGAGCGCCACCTGGAGTTCGGGGAACATTACTAATTATCAATGTTCCCCGACAGTAGTTAACTACATGCCTATGGGCTTTACGCTTCTATAACCGTCTATCTTCGTTGCAAAAACTAACTACAAATTGATCTAACATCAACCTAACCTCTCAACTCTCAAAGTATTTCAATTTATATATCGAATCGTATGGAAATCTACCTCGTAGGTATTGAAAAATACCAAATCATAATGTTGATGAAAACCAAAAGAATAACAATCAAACAAAGTCTATTGAATAATATTTACAGTTTGTTCCTGCAGAACAAAACATTTAATATTCTTTAAATTTAAAATTTTTAACTAATATTTAGAATCAAGATAATTATTTTTTTTTTAATTTAATTTCTTTTTTTTAAAGACTGCAGAATTTTTCTGTTGCTTGTCATAGTTAAAATAATAAAACAAAGCCATGTTCATTTATAAAAATCCTTCTACAATACTTATTTATAATATAGAATAACCATAATATTATAAAAATAATAATGACATAAATTTATTACTTTTTTTGTTATATTACTTTTTAAAAATTTTTATTAATTTTTGTTATAATACTTCACATATCTCATGGTATTTTGAAATGCGCGCATGTTGAATTGTCAAATATTGTTTGTTAGCTCGTCTGTACGGCAGACTTTGTACTTCCGGCAACACACGATATGATCGCTTTTGTATTTAAATATATCCTCAAAATTACCATTGGCACTTCACTTGTGTCTCATTTATGAATAGGATCTTTTAATATTTTTAAAGAGTTATTAATAAAATAAATCTCATTTCCGGCGGGCCTCTTATAAGAGTTAATGCGAAACCAGGTTAAATTGCTGATTTTCAAAAGGCTCATGTTCAAGAAGTGCGAGAATTTGTGGATGATTGGATCGCGTCGAAACCGCCATAGTTCGTTTGCCATTGTATCACCATATTGCCAGAAAGATGAAAAAAAAATAGTAGAGAATGACGAAAAATATTCTGATTAAGTTAACGTGTATCCATTTTCCATCATAAATGTCGTTTTTCCGTTAAAAAAGCTTGGAAACTAAGTTCGCCTCCTAATATTTTAATATTGTAGAAATATTAATATTTTCGATTGTAGTAATTGAAACTTACATCCGAATTAAAATGTTCATTTACTAGCCAGAAACAAGATCCAGCTTTAAATCTATGTTCAAACAATGTTCACATTTTTCATTCTAAGATTTGCCTAGTTTTAAGCTATGATAGTTCATTTTATTTTGAATACCTTGTAACTACTTTTCAGCCTATTGAAAATTATTAGCTTTCTACCAGGGAAGCTGCATTTCCGTTAAAATAATTTATTTATTATTATTTTTTAGAGATTTAGATATATTTTTAAGACGTTATTGCTTTATATAATTTATTTTTTGTTAATCTATTTCGGAAGTTTTTAGAAAAATATTTTATATAAATTTTTATAAAATACATGTAAGATTTCTATATTGTAAATTTCTAATATGTTAAGAACATATATTATTATGTTTCCCTTTATTACAATCAGTAGGACATTTGACTATATTAGTGAACTGGTTTTTAATTTAGTAATAGAATATTTTTTGTGTTAATATATTTTAAATTTTCAAAAAGTGTTTTATATAAATTTTTTATAAAATACACCATAAGATGTATTTAAAATTCTTACTATGCTAAGAACACGTCAAACTCTAACTATTTTATAATATAAGATAATAAAGAATATTATATTTTAATTAATTTTTTCATACGAAAGTTGAGATATATAATCAATGGATAATATTTCCAAAACGATTTTATTACCTATAATTTTTAAGATTACAAAATCGAATGGAAAACAGACTAGTTTCAAGGTAACTTTATTGGAAACGTAAAATATATTAATTCCAAAATATCTATTATAGCTATTAAATACCTAAAAAATAGCTTAAAAAATGTAACTATAAATCGGACGGAATGGCCGTAAAAAACGTTACATATTTTTCTATTTACTACCGAACAAATATACCTTGTTACTAGGTATCTTGATTTGAAAATACCTTGTTTATACCTTAAAAATAGAATGCATTTCTACCAGGGCAAGGCTGATACATTTCTCATAGCGGTGTTTTAGACTAGTAATGCCATCTCTATAGACTGGTTCACCAAGCTCCTCAAAATACCCATTAACAGCTTCGATTACTTCTTTATTGTCTGCAAATCTCTTACCGCCAAGCCATTTTTTGGGGTTAGGAAACAGATAATAGTCACTCGGGGCTAGGTCTGGAGAGTAGGGAGGGTGCGGCATCAATTCAAACTTCAGATCGTTGATTTTAGCCGTCGCAACGATTGACGTGTGCGCTGGTGCGTTATCGTGATGAAACAAGATTTTTTTCTTCGCCAGATGAGGTCGTTTAATTTTCACTTCGTGGCTCAAACGTTGCAATAATTCTGCGTAGTATTAAACAGTGATCGTTTTATCCTTTCCAAAGTAATCAATGTATATAATACCTCTTGCATTCCAAAAAACAGTAGCCATTACCTTGTTCATCGAAAAAATTGTTTTTGCTTTCTTTGGAGTTGGTTCCCCTGGCCCAATCCACTGTTTAGGCTGTTGTTTGGTTTCAGCAGTGTAGTAGTGGACCCAAGTTTCGTCATCGGTTACGAATCGACGCAAAAATTCGCTTGGATTACGCTTATCAACGCCCAATTGGCGATAGAAATGTTCTTTTGAATCAATTTTTGATCGACTGTTAGCAAACGCGAGACCCATCTTGCACAGAGCTTTTCCATATACAAATGTTGGTGCAAAATATTTTGTACACGTTCATATGATATCTTACAGGTCTCAGCTATCTCACACACTTTTCATCTGCGGCCTTTCAGTACTATTTGATCGATTTTTTCGATCATATCTGGAGTTGTGACCTCAATGGGGCGTCTTGAGCGAGGCTCATCAGAGGTGCTCACACGACTCTTTTTAAACTCGGAAACCCACTGCTTAACGGTTGAATATGATGGGGAGGATGTCCCCAGTGTTGAGCCCATCTCTTCTGTGATTTCCTTTGGCTAATTAACCCCTTCAAATAGAAGGATTTGATGACAGCACGATTTTCCAGCTTTTCCATTTTTACGAAAAACACAGAGGCGTCTTGTTCAGCGTGCTCTCAAACCTAAATTAACGTGGCGATCGGAGTTAAACTATAGCTACAAGCTATCTAAGGATGGTACTATAGAACGCCACCTTAAGGTAGGCCTAGTGGCGCCATCTCTTGGTCAGGCCGGAAACTTATCAATCCACCCTCGTATCTAAGGCTATATCTATTTTTTCTTGATCTTGGTAGTTCTCAGAAGTGTGATAGGAAGTAATTTTAGTTCATTTATTTTTCAAAATTTTGGTGTATTCTATATATACTTTTGGCTTGCTTAAACTTTTGTCGTATTTTAAATTTGATTTTACTTCAAAAATATTGGCTGTACATTTATTATTTTAATACAGGTTATTTCGATCAACTAATTAGATTATAATTATTGTTTAGCTCCAAATACGATTCGGATTAGTGTGATAATTCTTTCAGAATGCATTCTATCTGTTCTAAATATCATAAGTGCAGTACTTTTGTCAATTTTGTCTTTGATGATCTTCAAATTTTTGTCCATTACCGATGATACACCGTAAATAAAAATGTCGATATCACCGTTTATTTACTATAGTTTTAGCATTCCAAAATATTTTTTTTAACATTTTTATTGTAAATATTTGCTGTAATAAAATTTGAATTGAATTTCTTAGTATCGACTATCATTAGTGTAGTACAATTTGTACGTTTTTTAGTTTCATAACCTTCTTTTTTGTTTTTGTGAATTTTGTTTTGTGGCATCGATTATCTACACAAGGATATATTTCTTCTATGATAATGATTAAATTTATGTTATCCCGTATTACAAATCTCTTGAGTGTTTAATTATTTTTAATATTTATGAAATGAACTAAGTTAGTTAAATTTTGAATTATATTTAATGGCTATTTCTTTTTTAATTTTTTTTACATTTGTGAATAAATCCCATAAGATATTGTGTGATTCATTTTCTATTGGTATAGAACTAAATGTATTACTTTTACTATTTAGTAATTTTGAATTGATTTGTTTTTTACTTTTGTAAAATTGTATTTATTTTCGGTAGATAAGTTGATTGAAGAATCACGATTGTTGATGTTTCCAGTTTGGTGAGTGTACACAGCTTCTGTTCTAATGTTTTGAAATTTTTCAGTAGTTTTAGTAAATGGAGCCATTCCTTTAACTTTACTTGATTTTCAGTTTCATTGACTTAGCTTGAATTGTTGACTACCTAGTTCTTCGAAATGTTGTAAGTTTTATTTTTTACTTTTGCTTACGTAGAATTTCGAGAGTATAGTTTAGTTATATAGCCTTCCTGTTTACAAACTCTAGGGCATCAGTACATCAATATATACAGCAGCACGCTGTATCTTCATAATTTATTTGTATAAATTTTATTAAGATCATTTCATCTCTTTATTGAATATATACTTGTCATCAGCGTTACTGTATATGTGAACATCGCGGTTTACTTAAACTTGCTTTAATATTGTAAATAGCTGACGCTAGTGAAATACCTTTTCTTTTGAGAGCATTAGCTAGTACATTATTTTTAATATGAGTTTGAACATTTGACATTATTACTCCCTTATTTATTGTCATTAAGGGTCTGATCTTAAGGTTCTTTAAATCCTGAAGGTTTATTATTTCACTGATTATTTTTCTAATATTGATATATTTGTTAAGACAACGCAAACTAAGTAACATTTTTCAGGCCTGCCAAAGATTGAATCACAATGGCTTAATCTTTATTGGCTGAGTAGCTCTTAGATAGTTTTTAAAATCCGATAGAGTTGCACTAGATTTCATTATTATTTGTTAGGGTAGTGATCCTTTGGTGTTTGTCGGCATTTGGGCGACATTACAATATTTCGAGCTTTAAAAAATGTTAAAGAATTTAAGAGCCCGAAATGATATTTTTGTTATGAAAAACCTCACTTTATTTTAACTATATACAATATTTTCCCAGTATATAAAATTTATAAAAATCAAAAGATATCCTTAAGGTGTGAGAATAGTGTCAGATTAACCTGAAGAACAAAAAGGGTAATACCGACTATCGTCACACCTTTATGATACGAATCCCGAAGTTGGATATGATTATTTGCCTGAGCTGGTCTGGTATTACTACTTTAACAGATAACTCAATTTATTGATGAAAGTAAAATTATTTTCACAAAAAAGGTAGCCTATGTCCTTCTCAAGATAATATAGAATTTGTATGTCAAATTTTAGAACAATCGGTTCAGTAGTTTTTTCGGTTATCGTGTACAAACAAAAACACACTTTGTCTTTATAAATTAGTATATGATATGATATGATATGATATGAAAGTCTCATTTTTGGTACTTTTATATTATTCAATATATAGCACGTTAATCAAAGAATACGTGCAAGTAAACATTATAATGAATACACGAATAATTAAGTGTGTGCGTACGTCCTTAAGGGCAAAAAGATATTACTTATGTGTAGTTATAATTGGGCTTATATACTAACCAAGATAATGTTTTACCACTTGCGGGTATGGCAAATCATCAGATATACCGTATGAACACTCTCCATAAATTCATGTTACGAATTATAGTTATGAACTCAGCATGATTTTTAATTTAAAAAATTAATTTTATTTTATAAAATTTCAAAAATTTCAATTGATTTTATTTATTTTATAAATAAATAAGAGAGAATTACTAACTAACAACCAATAATTAAAGCCGGTATAAGACATCAAAGAATAGAATTTTTTAATTAATTGCTTCATGCGAAATTTTAAATATTAAATAATAAAAAGAAAATATTTCCAGAACTAATTTATTACTTATAATTTTTAAGATGACAAAATCGAACGACAAGCGGACTTTATTATTACTTTGTAATTTTTTAAAATTATTAATTTCCGTATCTTATGATTTTTCTTTTATTAAATGAACAACATAAAGTTATAATATTATGTAAATATTAATTGTTAAATAAATTGCTCATTTACTAATCAGAAACAAGGTTAAAAACAACCTAGTTTCTACCTAGTTTCGACCTAGTTTCGACCTAGTTTTTAACTAGTTTTTAAACCTAGTTTGTACCTTTTTCTTAGTTTTATTGACAACGTTCACATTTTGCATTCTAAGATTTACCTTGTTTCTAGCCACAATGATTGATTCTATTTTTACTACCTAGTAACTACTTTCTAGCGTATTAAAAATTGTTAGATTTCTACCAGGGTTATTATAACTTGTTACAATAAATGCTATTGTTTATTATTACGATAATTATTGTTATTGTTATTATAATTATTTTCTAATAATAATTATTATTATCGTGCATTTGTATTAATTAAATTAATTTATTATAATAATAATCACCATCAAAGGTATTATAATAACTAAATATCATTTAATACGAGTGAAATAAATTAAGAAAAACATCGACAGAATTATTATAATGTATCATTTAAATTATAGAACACGAGCGTTGCCAAGGACGTAATGTCAGTTTAATTAGTATTATAATAATTTGTTATAATAATTATTATTATTCTTGAAATAAATAAGTACCCGAGAGAACTAAATTACGCCTAAATGTTTATACGAATACGACCCTCCTCAAGGGCAAATTCGCAAATTAGCCTTATAATTATTATAATTTTAATGCGATATTATTATTTTAATATTGTAAAATCATTATTATTACTTTTCGGCGGCTCGATACGAATTTAGTCGAACGGTGGCGTTAACACCCGATTAACTAATTTTTCGTTTATATAAGAGCGAGTTTTCTGCCCCAAAGGCAGTTCTCTCGGCGGTACGGCCGAAAATCCTGAATCATAGAGTGGCGATCCTGTTTACGTGGCGCTCCATTAAACACCAGTGGCTTCACTAAAACTTCTCTTTTTTTCCTGGTGAGACTTGATCGTGGTTACACGACGGTCCGTTAAAGACCAGCGGCCTCACCAGAAATCACTCCTGCACCTTAGTAAGGGTTGATCGTGATTGCGTGGCGTGCCATTAAAGACTAGCGGCCCTACTAAAGGCCAGCCGTTTCACTCCTAGCCCCGAAAAATGTCGTGATCCTGGGTTCACGAGCTCTGTCGTGTTTTAGTGCTTACGAAAAGAACCTGGTGGCGTACTGACCGACCAGGGGCCGAGGCGTGTTGAGCCGGTGCCACAAAGTAGCAAGCACCAAGCAACGATCAGGTCACTCGCTATAGACCAGCAGGCTACATTCGTCCCCGAAACTCACCCCTGGCCCCAGTAAAAGCTTACATAAATATATAGTGCAACATTAGTAAATTAAGTGCGTTTAAATTTAAGTTGTAAATATCGTGTAAAATAAATAACGTGCGAAAAATAGTGTAATAAGGTATAGTATAAGGTTTAACATAAAATTCTGTCTTATATGTTATAGATCGGAGGACCCGAAGCCAGAAAGATTTTCTTTTTTACTTTTGTAATATTTTCTTTTGTGGTTTTTATTATAATATATTTTTGTTATTTTTTATAGTGACATAATTGAGTAAAACGTGATTTTTTCCTGATCTTGCCTAAACTTTCCTTTCAAATCGATGCTGGCACTACCGCGTAAGTTGACTCGAGGGGAAAAGGGAAACGTTACAGAATTAAGTAGCCAATCTTCGAAAATATGCAGATAAGACATGGGAATGATGATAACAACAACGACGGAATCTTAGAAACATTTTAATAAAAAAATAAAAAAATGACGAAATCTTACAGAAAAATGATGGTCAACTCAAATGAACCCAAACAGGATGTCATTAGCCTACTGATGACGTTTCGCTGTTACATCACTCACTCGATATTTCTCTGTGGGTCAGAAGTATGGACTGATGGATGTATGTCAAGAATTCCGTAACCGAAATGAGGGGCTTCCAAGGGTGGATGTTTTAAGGTAGTACGTCCCAATATCAAATCGAATTTTTTGAAATTTGGTATGTACACGAAGTACATAATCATTTATCAGCTGTCAAAATTTCAGTGAATTTGACCGAATCAAAAAAAAAGTTATAACACATTACAGCAGACCAGAACACATATGTTCGATTCACTAAAGAAATCTCGTTTGAACCATGAGTAATAAAGTGGACGTGTTCATCGCGTGCTCGCAGTCTGCGGCACGTGCTAAACGTGTATAACGCTTACTATTACTCGTGCGTATTCCTAGAGTCGGTGCTTTTATTTTCATCTGTTTTACGATTTCGGATTACCGGCCGCATCGTGCTCTCTCTCTCTCTCTCTCTCTCTCTCTCTCTCTTTCTTTCTTCATACTCTCCAAATCTAATAATAGGATTGACAAAACATAAATGAATTTTATGCAACGTTCTGCACATTTAGTTCTGACTACGTACGTCTGTTTCATTCTGGCAAATGTGTCTTCTTTCCTTTTCTTGTATATTTCTTTTTTTTATTCGCAAATTTACCATTACTACTGCGATACATATGCATTGCTATTGATTAAAAAACAATTAAAAGTAAAAAGCAACTTTATTAGTTGGTAATTACACACACACACACACACACACACACACACACACACACACACACACACACACACACACAAACAAACAAAATTACGTGAGATTATCAAGAATTAAATGGTAAAAAGAATATCTCGGGTGAAAAAATAAAAAAATAGATCGATGCAAATACCACAAGAACTGGACGCGTACTAAAGTTTTTCTACCTAATTGATCTAGGATTTTGAAGAGAGTCTTCATAACAACAACAAAAACTGCACCCTCTAAATAGCTGTCATAAAATCCCCTAATAAACGGTGCATCCTTGATCATGCTTGGCATGATCAAGTTTGCTCTTTTCGAAGTGCAACGTTGCCAGATTTTTTTGTTTACAATTTTTCATCGAATCCTTGAATGTATTGTCATGTATGAATATACCTTGCTATGTAGTAGTAAGCCAGTAGAAGACAACTGAACTTTTGCTGAACCCCTTTACCCCACCCCTAACACTCACTATTACTATCTCATAAGTACTACCTCAAGAATTGCGTGTGCATATTATGCAGTGTCATTGTTGAAAGGGAAGACGTCGCGACAGGCAAACGGAGCAAGAGTGATATACAAGATTTGACTGAGCAAAGTGAACTGAATCTAAAAATATGAGAATAAGAGAGAATCATAATAAGAGAAAGTGTGAAGACAAAGTATCATGATTTCATAAAGAGGATCGATTGAATTTTTATAAGCAAAGGAAGCATATAAATATAGAAAGCGGATGTAGAAATTTAACTAGGTACGATTCTCGAAAACTTAAAAGAAGGTCCGAGGAGATTAATTGGACTAGTCAGTAGGAACAGTATACATCAGATTCATGTTTATTGTACTCCTTATTTTAATGAATTTATTAGTACAATTCTTCATGCCTTTTTATTTTCTACAATCCCTTGATTACCCTACAATAGTCAGTATGTATTTTATTTTATGAAAAAAAACTTTAACATGTAATACGTAAGTAATATAAATAATAGATATATTCAACACAGATTAAATTAAGAATTTCGAAAAATAGTTATAAAATGTATATTTTATGTTATGATAAAATTTTACATGAAAAATCACAGATTAAAAATATAATAATTTTATAGAAACATTTAAAATAAAGCATTTATATAATGGATTTTATATATAATTTTATAATATCAATATTCATCCTGTTTACATTGTTGCAATTATTATTTTTCATATTACAAAATTACGAGCTCCACATAATATCGGTCGATTTACCGATTGACGATTGCAATGTAACTATTGAATAATTATGAAATTGAATCAGTACATTAAACGTTATACCTTTTAATAATATGCACATTTTTAATTAGTTTTTTATTTTTTCGATACACTGAAAAAAACTCCTGAATTTAAGTAAATATATTTACTCGAAACTTATTTACTTTCTTATAAATATTCATTACAATTAAATAAATTTTACTGAATTCAAGAAAATAATTAGTTGTATTTAAGTATACATTTCTTCAATAAAATATTTATTTAATTTAAGAAAATTTTATCTTGAATAAAATGATATTATTTTAATAATAATGAATTAGTTACTTGAATTTATATAATGTATTTACCTAAATATAGAAATCGATCATAAGTAAATTGTTTTCTTAATGTAATTTGTAAATTACTAATAAATAACCAAAACAGTAATTAAATTTTAAGAGACTACTTCAGTAAATACAAAATGCTAACATTAAACAAATTGTTTACTTTAACTAATAAAACATTGATTTTGCTTTAATAATTTATTTTCTATTGCAAATATTTTATTAGGTAAAATTCACCCTGTTCAAAAAAAAGTTTTAAGAGAATATTTTCTTAATTGGAAAAGTATTATCTTGATTTGCTTAAATCAAAATCTTAACTTTATAGACAATATTTTCGAAAATAATATATTTAAATTAAATAACTCACTGCTTTTAGAATATTAAGCATTTCTTTAATTATAAAAAATTGTTTACTTGTAATCAGTAATTATATTTAAAGAAAAATTTAAAGAAAACTCAGAGTTTACTCGATTTAAAAAAAGATTTGTTAAATTAAAATAAACATTTACTACTGTAAAATCAGTAAGTTATTTGATTGAGGAAAATTTTTTGTAAATATTTTTAGAGATATATTTAAAAGAACAAATAGATGTAACATGATCGAAAAATTAATTGTTCTTTAGAATATTGCCAGATATGACCTATGCTAGGTCAGCGTCTCGGCCATGGGTTATGTGATGTATGTGCTTATATTTCGGAGAATTTTAACACTGGTGGCTGCGTACACATACTGAATCTTCATTATTCGTAACGTACATTTAATTCGTGCTTGCGAAACGAACAAAGAAGGATATGAGTAATAACCATATAACTTAGTGTCGTGTGTCAATCGTTTCAAAATTAAAAAATTTGTACGTAATTTAATTTATTTATAACAAAAAAAAATATTTACTTAAAATAAGATGATATTATTCTATTTTTCGAATAAAATTATCTGAAATTATGAGTTTTTAAGTAAATATTGAATTTAAATTTAGAAAATATTATTTTGTTTTTAGTATCATACTATGTTATAGTTTTTAGACCATAGTATGGATGAGTTTAATTTCTGATAAGGTTTACTATATTGAAGTAAATAAGTTCTTTTATTTTAACAATTATTTGTTAATATTTAGTAAAGGTTTATTTGAATGGAAACACACACACACACATCCATCGTTTTCACCTGGATAATAATGATTTCTGCCCCATCTGTCCGACATTGGTTGATGATGCCGAGCACATATTAGTAAGCTGCCCTCGTTTTAGAACACAACGTGAGCAATTGATGAACACCATCAATAAGCCAATAAGACCAGAGAGCACCCTATCAATAATGCTGGAATCTTCTGAAAACTGGAAGACAGTAGCCAGTTTCGCAAAAGAGGTGATGACCAAACTTAGAAATGCCGATAGAATTAGGCGAATGGCTCAGGATGAATTAGGCTAGCTGATTCTATTTTAAGTTGCAGAGGACGAACACCGAACCCCTGATCACTTGTGTGGATGGGGGACGTAGGATAATGTCATAAGAACAGGAGCCGTATAGGCTAACTAACAGCCCCGCCCAAGTAATATTAATATCGTATATAGATATATACGTTATTTAACGTCGCTCTATTTATGCTTCCAAATACCAATGCTAATCAGCGACGGAGGTCTACGATGTGTAATACTTACCTTACGTAGAGGCTACCGAGTTCATATATTTTTTTATTTCTTTTTAAAATAATTAAAAATGTCCAAAAATTGAAGAACTAACTTACCATACATTCACTTATTATTTTTAAGATTTTAAACATATTTAAAGATCTTGTTACATTTTTTATTTAAAAGTATTTGAAAGACAATATACTAAAATTAATTTTTTTTAATACAGTAAAATATTATTTATGTATAAAAAATTTTTATTTTCAATAAAAACTGCAGTTATTAATTTTCTATATATATATATCTAGGCTGCACAACATATACTTCCCTTGAATGCTACTTTTTCAAATGTGTTTTTTTTATTAGAAATATTATGTAATTACTTTTATGTTACTGTTATGATAATATAAAAGTAGACTAAGACAACTTAAAAAAAGTCGAATTGGCTGCGTAAACGTATTCAGTAATCTGCATCAATGGTATCCACACAGACGCACGTACACACATAAAACGTTAGCATAGATTGCAAAACAAATCTGTAATTGAAACTCTGTAAAAGAATTAATATCTATATGTATATATCTATCTATATCTATGTTTTCTACAAGCGCGGAAACTACTGCACCGATGGCCTACAAATTTTAACCACATTTTCTACACGGTTAGAATTGGATAATGGGCTATTTTTTATTATAAATCCAAAAAAAAGATGGCAAAATGGTAGTTACCTTATCAAAAATCTCAAGATTATTAGGTGGCGTTTAGGTAGCCTCTTGAATTCTATCGAATATTGACTCAAACTAAAGAGCCTTTTGAATGCTCTTATCCAACTTTTAAGGGATTAATATACTAAAGAAGGTATGATTTTAGTCGGTATTATCCTTTTTATTTTCAGGTTAACGTGACAGTACCCAAACTTTGCATATCTTCTGTACATTTTATTTTTTCTTATGTAGAAACCCCCCCCTCTCTCTCTCTCTCTCTCTCTCTCTCTCTGTCTCCATGGCCTATGAAGAACCACGAGTCCTTAGGCTTTGATAAATAAAATTCTAATTCTAATTCTACGTCTCTCTCTCTCCGTCATCTCTTATAAGATGACTGTATGTCAAATAAAACTATATGAATTTGTCAACAAAAATTATGTTATTGTTTTGGTTTTTATACGTTATATTATATTCGGAGTGGCATAGGCTGTTTTTTTTTTTTGATTTAACAAAAGAAATGATGGAAAAATAGGAAGTTACTTCAAAAAGAACTCCAAAACTCTAGATATTTTATGAACCGAACTTAGTTTCCGAACTTCGAAATCGTTTTTTCGACATGTTCTTTTGTACTATTTTGATTTGGAAAAAGTATAGCACAAACTTATCGATTGATTCAAAAATGTTATAAAGAACAAGCTCCATAACTTACAATATCTGAAAAGTGGCTTCAGCGGTTTCGAAGTGGAGATACTGCTGTTAATGACAAAGAATGTTCTGGACGACCGAAAAAGTTTGAAGATAGTGAATTTCAAGTATTATTGGACGAAATTGATCGAAAATAAATCAGCGATTGCGAGCCATAGGCTCAAAGTTATTTTCTTGCATGACAACACTCGGCCAGATATTGCGAAAGCAGTCAAAAACACACTGTTTGAGCTTGAATGAGAAGTGTTATCGCACCCAGTGTACTCGCCAGATACGCACTTCCGATATATTCAAGAAGTGGGAGAATTTATGGATGATTGGATCGGCTCGAAACCGCCATCGTTCTTTCGCCAAGGTATCGCCATATTGTCAGAAAGATGGAAAAAAATAGTAGAAAATGATGAAACATATTTTGATTCAGCTAACGTGTATCCATTTTCCATCATAAATGTGCTTTTTCCGTTAAAACAGGTCGGAAAAGAAGAAACAAAACTATATAAACTATATGAGGCCTAAGATGGCTCGATCCCTAGAGCAAAGGATTAGTAACTTGGTGATCCGAGTTGAAATCCCCGTCTCAGCCGATTGACACAAGCACCGCTCTAATAATTTACGTGTGTTTTGTTTACAAACACATCATAGACCTTCGTCGCTAATTAGCACCGGTATTTGGAAGTATAAATAGAGCGACGTTAAATAACATGAAATATATATATATATATATATATATATATATATATATATATATATATATATATATTGGGTGTGCAAATAAGTTTCCGCCGTTTTTTATAAAGAAATAAGAATTTATTGTAACGAAAAGGTAAATATAATGTTATTTAAAAAATTGTCCATCACTTTCTACTACTTTTAAACCATCTTTCGGGCAGCAACAGGATACCCCGTCTAAAAAATTGCTCGTCTTTTGAGGCGATCCACGAATCGACTTATTTCTTCAATTCCTCGTACGAAGTAATATGCTGTTCAGCCAGACCATGAGTCATCGGCCTGAATAGGTGATAGTCAGAAGCAGCAATGTCTGGTGAATCCGGCGGGTAGGGTAGGACATCCCAATTCAGTGCTTCTAACGTTTCCTTTACGATTTTTGCAACATATGGCCGAGCATTGCTAGACTGAAAAACGACTTTATCATGCCTTTTGGCATATTGTGAACGTGTAATCTTCAATGCTCGACTCAATTTCATCAGCTGTTGTTGGTAATGTTCCCCGATTACGGTTTGATTGTGTTGGAGTAGTTCATAATAGATTACTCCAAGTTGATTCCACCAAATGGCTAATGCACAGTATTAGCTTCTTGCCATGAATTTTGGCTTGCCCATCGAAGTAGAGGCATGCTCGGGCTTACCCCATGACTTCTTACGCTTTGGGTTGTCGTAGTGAATCCACTTTTCCTCTCCCGTCACGATTCGATGAAAAATCCTTTGCGATTTTACCTTTTGAGCAATTGTTCGCAAGCAAATAGGCGACGCTCGACATCTCTTAGCTCGTAATCTTTATTATTTAGTATATCATTATTATATCTTTAGTTCGTAAGGTACCCAATTTAATTGCTTTTGGAACATACCCAGGGTTTGGATTTGTGAAATAGCTTGCTGAGTCACTCCTAACTCTTGTACAAGTTCTTCTTGCATTTGGCACGGATCTTCCTCCAGTAAAGGTTCCAATTCTGTGTCACCAGACACTTTGGATCTTCCACTGCTTATATTTTCCTTCACGTCAAAATCACTACTTTAAAATTTTTGGAACCACTCCCGATAACTTCTCTCACTCAAATTAACATCACAATGCTTCTATGAGTAATTGATGTGCTTCAGCTGCAGATTGCTTTAAATGAAAGAAGTAAATTAACAATTCCCACAAATTTTGACATCTTAACACGATGAAAACTAAGTGATGCTGGCAAAAAGTCAGAGGTATTAAAAGGTTATACTGTTTCCCTATGTCAACATCTATTATACGACTTTTTACAACTGACAGTTTCGATGTTATCTTATTGGTGGCGCCATCTTTTCAAAACGGCGGAAACGTATTTGTAGAGCTAATATATACAGATATATGAGGTCAGACTATGAAGTAATATGATCGATTTTATTTCTCGGGTTGTAAGGTAACTCTGGAAACCTGTAACTTCACTACCGTAATAGTAGATCCCTACTCTCTCGATTGAGACCTTGACGACCCTTGTACGATCACTTCTTCGTCATCTGTTTAGTATTTTGTAACAACGTGCAAGTAGTGCATTTCATGAAAATGGAACAGAGAAATTTAGTGCAACGATATGGTAGTGATGCCCTGAGTCGTATTCAGGTGCTTCGATAGCATGCCGATTTGAAAAATGGCCATGAGAATGTCAATGGCGAGGCGCGGAGCGAAAGGCCAATTCAAGTGTGAACCGACGCGAATGGGCAGCGCGTCCACACTCTTGTTCTTCAAGGCCGGCGACTAACCATTCGAATGTTGGCTGACGAGTTCAATATTAACCGGAAAACAGAATGATTTTAACCGAAGATTTCGCCATGAAAAAAAACCATGTGCGCGAAGATGTTACCGAAGAACCTTTCAGATGAACTAAAAGACCACCAAATGAACATTGCTCAAGATTGTCTCAAGCAGGTTGAAAGTGATCCTATTCTTCTCGATTGAGTTATTACTGGTGATGAAAATTGGTTCTTTTAATATGATTGCGACACTAAACAACAAAGCCAACAGTGGTTTTCCCCTGGAGCTCTAAAGCCAATGAAGGCGAGCATCAGCAAGTTCAAAATGAAAACCATGTTCATTTGCTTCTTCGACAGCAAAGGGGTGGTTGACAAAGAGTTTGTACAACCTGGACAAACTGTACATTAAGCATTCTACCGCAATGTGTTTGAAAAGCTACGAAAAAAGGTGCTCAGAGTGCGTCCAGACATCGCGAAGACTCAGACTCCACATCACGACAATGCTCCTTGTCACAGTGCGTCCAGTGTCTCTCAGTTTATGGCATCTAAGGGCATTGCGACGTTTCCACAACCGCCCTATTCACCGGACATGTTACCCTGTGACTTTTTCCTATTCACCCATTTGAAAAATTTCATCAAAGGTTGATACTTTGAATCCGTTGATTTGTTTATTCGTTTATCTATTGATTTACATTCGAGAATCTGTGACGAGGGTACTCGAAGAGGTCTCACAACACAAGAAGTGTTCCAGAATTATTACGAAAACTGAAAAACTCGGTGAAATAAGTGTATATATGCGGAATGAGACTGTTTTGAAGGAGATCACAGCGATGTACCTTAATTTTTAAATATACTCGATTTTTTAATTTTGTCACATTACTTAATTTCTGACCTCGTATATAAATATAGACTGTTATGCTAGATCCTGTACAACATGCGTGCATAGGGAAGGTTAGAGTGAGAGAGAGGGTGAGCGCGGTAATGCGTGAACGCGCCAACGTTCTACAAGCAAGTCCGGGTAATCCGTGGTTTAATCTGGTTCAATCTTCTTGGTTTTTTCTTCTCTCTCTCTCTCTCTCTCTCTCTCTCTCTCTCTCTCTCTCTCTCATTATCACGTTTTCTCTTTCTCTCTCTCTCTCTCTCTCTCTCTCTCTCTCTCTCTCTCTCTCTCTCTCTCTCTCTCTCTCTCTCTCTCATTATCACGTTTTCTCTTTCTCTCTCTCTCTCTCTCTCTCTCTCTCTCTCTCTCTCTCTCTCTCTCTGTTCTACATATATGATCATTATAGATTAAATATAATTATATCTATAGCATACTCCAAAAATATGAAAATCAATCAAATAATTTTTGGAAAATGTTTAGGCTACAGTTAATAGATTTTTCCGAATTTATTCAATTTGTAAACATAAATCAATTGCTGACAATGGTCATTATCATTTCACATTATGATTATCTTAATGTGAAATTAATTTTATAAAAGCGCCTTTGTTGCAAGATTATTGTTTTTGTTAAATAGACAAACGTTAGCAATTAAATATAATATATTGAATATATTAAATAAGAAGTACAAAGGCAAAACAATGTCATTTATTGAATACATAGAAATACTAGCACCCCCTATCTTGGTTTCGCCCGAGATAATAATTTCACCGATTTCTTAAACAATTCAATAATATCTATGTAAAAAGTATACTTTGGGTAAATCTATATTCCTATAGATAATTTATCTATCATCGCTTCTACATAAAAAGCTGCTTTAAAGCAGCGTCCGCTTCAAAAAGGTGATATTTTACAAACCATTTTACCTAATATCTACTCAGACCTTGCAAATTCATTGATCAGCCTATCACAACCAGATCGAGAAGGAAAATTTATATATAAATTCCAATCAATTTTGGACTACTGCGAATATTTTTGACGCTAAGCGCCAGTGTCCATCCACGAATCAGAAAGGGAGAAACTAAGTGGAACTATTGACAAAGAAAAAAATACAAAATAGTTGAATCTGTCGATGAGGGCCTAACTAATACGAAGGCCAATATTGTGGTTATAGAAGTGGAACTATTTCTTGATACCATTTCTCAAGACTCTAGCTTAGAACGTCTCACAATCTAATCTTTATAAACAAATAAGGGGAACTGGCATATTTCCCTCCGTTTGTCAACAAATATTGGATAGAGAGGCGTTCTAAGCGAAAGTCCGCGCTTTTTATAACCGTGGTATGGGCCTGTGTATAATTAGATCCTCATCAAGATATCCCACCATTTTTTTCTGCTTCGTTCTAAGCAAAGGAATTGAAAAGTGAATTTGCATCAACAAAGTCAGTTTTTATAACTCCGGAACTGGTCTGCGTCTTAGTTAGACTGTCATCGACAGATCCCGCCATTTTGTTTTGTTTCATCGTCAATAATTCCACCTAGTTTCTGCTTTTCTAGGCCCACAAGCGCTGGCCAAGATCTGTGCATCCTGATTGGTTGATAGACACTGGCGCATAGTGCAAAAATTATTCGCAATAGCCTAAAATTGATTCGATATTTTTTATAACTATTTTATAACATAACTTTTCCTTCTCGATCCCATCGTGATACGTTGATCATATATTTCGAAAAGGCCGTACATATATTAGGATGTGAAATATCTCCCTACCGCCTTTTGGTCTTATGAATTTCGCGGCTATGCACAAAGCGCTACAGAGCTCGTATCTGGCAATACTATACATCATTTGAAAGATCTTGACATAACGTACAAAACGACGCTATGCATGATTAGTTTGGATATTGCGTTCAAAAGTTATAGACGTGTAAACATGGAGTTCACTAACGCCGAAATTCGCGCTATTTTAAGGTTTTACTTCGTCAAAGGCAAATCAGCTAGAGAAACGTTCCGTGAAATTAATGGTGTTTTGGGGGATGGCACGCTATCACTTCGGACCATAGAGGAGTGGTTTCGACGATTCAAAGCCGGTCAAACGACACCATGAATACGCCAGCCGGCGGAAGACCTGTGACGACGAATACCGATCAAATCATGGAATTTATAGAGTTAGACCCGTATGTGGCATCTCGTGACATCGCCCAGGAGATGAGAGTTAGTCACCAAACCATTTTCAACCATCTGCAGAAGGCTGGATACAAATAAATGCTTGATGTTTGGGTGCCGCATGATTTAATGCAAAAAAACCTTCTGGACCAAATCAACGCCAGCGATGTGCTGCTGAAACGGAACGAACTCGACCCACTTTTGAGGCGAATGTGACTGGCGACGAAAAATAGAACATACGACAATATCAAGCGAAAACGGTCATGGCCCAAAGCTGTTGGACCGTCCCAAATAGTGTCCAAGCCGGGATTGACGGCCAGGAAGGTTTTGCTGTGTGTTTGGTGGGATTGGAAGGGAATCATCCACTATGAGCTGCTGCCATATGGCCAGACGCTTAATTCTACCATCTACTGTGAATAACTGGACCTCTTGAAGAAAGATATCGACCAGAAGCGTCCACAATTGGTCAACAGGAAGGGTGTAATGTTCCACCAGGACAATGCCAGACCACACATTTCGTTGATGACTCGTCAAAAGTTAAAGGAGTTCGGATGGGAGGTTTTATCGTATCCACCATATAGCCCGGACATAGCACCAAGTGATTACCACCTGTTCCTGTCCATTTCAAACACTCTTGGTGGTGTAAAGTTGGATTCAAAAGAGGCTTGTGAAGTGGCTGTCCGAGTTCTTCGCAAATAAGGAGAGGGTTTCTACGAGAGGGGTATTATGAAATTGCCGTCTAGATGGAAACAGATTATCGAACAAAGCCGCGCATATTTGAAGTAAATCCGACCACTGTAACACTTTTTATAAAGCATTGAATGAAGAGCAAAAAAGCAGAAGGGAGATATTTGACAACCTAATATTGCATGCCGTTTCTATGGAGAAAAGGTACTTTCGAGTTAGAGCGGTACAAAAAGATGCCCAACTACCTTGAGGCTTCTATGGGAAGTTGTCTACAGAAGTTGGTCAGAGGTACCTGGGCATCGTTTCCTGCCTCTCAACATAATACTGACCGTAAAAGTCGTCCCGAGACATCTTGACATCGTGTTCGACCTTCCAAACACGAAACTTCCCGTAGAACTTGTTGCGACATACCTGGTAATCGTTTCCTATCGACTATATACGAAAATCTCCGTAGAAATTGTTCCAAGACACCGGGGTATAGTATTAATTCGCCCGTACACAAAACTACAATATTTCCCCGTAGAGGCCGTATATAAAATGTATATGTATATATACATTTATATTTATATGTATATGTATATATGTATCTTTCCGTATTTTAAATTAAATACCGTGAGTATTTAGTTAGTCGTCCCAATGGAAATTAAAGCTAAATAATGGTCTGTGAATAGCATATTTTAGATACGTACGCTTTAAATATCGCCTTTTGAAACGAATTCAAGAATGTATATATATATATATATATATATATATATATATATATATATATATATTCATAGTAATTTCCCATTTTGCCATAATTCCTTTTGTTTTTTATAACACTAACATACACACACACACACACACATATTATAACTTATAACAGTGTAATACATTTCGATGTTTTCATGATGAATTTTTTACAATTTTTTTTAACAGTGCATGATTGCAGTATGTTCTCGGCGATGTAAATGTCCTGGACATTTTATGATCATGCTGTCATTCGCCAAGGCTACTGTGATCATGCGGAAATCTAAATATGTGCTCGCAGTAAGAACTCTACAATAAAAATTGCTATATGAAATATTAAGTAATTGCTATATGAATAGTATAGCTATATGCTATATGAAATAGTAAAATTTAAAAACAACATTTCAAAAAATCGTCGTACACTTGATTAAAATAGATATTTTTTATTCTATTCAATTGGTCCCTACCAGCAGTATTTTTTAAGGAAAATCTATACGAAGGATTTTGTACTGAGTATGTGGGGACCGTTCAGGGGGTCCTGAAATGATTGAACTTTTTGCAGTACTATTGTTTGCACTGAAAACTGTATAGAACAAAGAATATGTATTTTAATGTGCTCTATCATTATGACTTTAAATATTTGGTAAATTTTACTTTAAATATTTGGTAATTTATTAATCATCAGAGCAATGCTATATTTATGAACAGAGGTAACGTATATAGAGACCCTTAAAAATTTAAAAATTCTTCATCGATTAAAAATTTTTTAAAATCATAATTATACAATTTCTAAAAATAATATAATTAAGTCTGAAAATGTTTTCGATAAACTTATTTTTAAAAATGCATTTAAAAAGTGATTCGTGTAATTGTAAAAAATTGACAAAATCAAGAAAAGGGTTTATTTTTAATAATATTATTATGAAATTAAATTATATGAATATGTATTTTAATGTGCTCTATCATTTTGACTTTAAATATTTGGTAAATTTCTTATTTTCTAAAATAAATTGAGCAAGCCATGATTTTTATGGAGGTTTCATGGATTTAGGAATACATATTTAATTTCCGATTAAAGCTGTTGTGATATTCGTAATTAGCTCCTCAAAAATCATCAATATTCAAAAAAATAGAACGACGGGACTATCTCGCGACTAAATGAATACAGCCACATCGCTGAAAATTTTTCAGGGGGTCCTGAGACATGATTCTAGATCTTTTTCTGCAGAAACATTATTATAGGTAAAATTATCTATACACAACATATTTTTATATGTACATATTGTATTGTTTACAAGACTGTATTTAATTATTTGATTAGTTAGTTACGTCACTATGTCGGGCGAAACCGAGATGGGAATGCTAGTATGTTATAAATCTTCTAATATGAACAGAGCGAAATAGTCAAAGTGATAATCCTCCCTATATTTAAAAAATATCGGAAGCACATCTGTCAGAGTTCTCAGTAAGTTGGTAATATTAGCCAGATTTGTTTGCCACTCATCAGTCATCTCTGAGCACAAAATTAAATACTTCAAGATACCACCTATTGTTGCACAGTTATATATATATATGTAGTATGTCTTTGTTATCCATGACAGATGGTCAAAGCTTTGTACTGAAGTATTCACGAGCTATTTTTTATTTTTGAAATTAATATTTCTTATGCTACACTCGGTTGGGTCTACATTAAAATATTTTCGGATCGAATGCTTTATTTGAGAAGTCAAAATTGAAAACCTAACGGATGTATACTCGACCCACCCTTTCCCGCGTTTACTCTTATTTCAGAAATGATCTTTGCAGCCCTGTAAACTTCCTTTTAGTGACAAATGTCCTACATTTGATAAGTGTGTACTCATCAAGGAATAAACTCAAAAACTGTTTAGTTCTAGAAGATTAACCGGAGCGGTTGGAAACATCGGGCATTAAAGATAAATTTTAATTTAAGATGATGGGAGCAGTAAGGTTGTCCTTTACTAACATAGAATATAGGTTATTTTGTTTTTCTTTTTAATTTTTAATTTAATTTAATTTTTTTTTTGTTTTTTAATAGTAATTTCTATTTCAGATTCTATGGGAATAATTATAAACAAGGACAGTCTAACTATCATTAGATTAGTACAGTGTATTATTATATAAAGACGGGAAGACCGATAATAATATTTATTAATATACATTACGGAGCTAACTATTTTATAAACTATCATTATCATGCTGCTCTCAAATTTCTTAATTTCCTAAGAAATTCATTTTAATGAACAGTTATATTCCCTTAAAGAGTTTTTTTCAACAAATAATGACAAATTATATAGCCATTACTCGGTGGTTTGAATTTTTTGAAAAATTTTTTTCGAATAACTTTTTTTACTTCAGGACGAAATATTACTTCATTGATTTTTTAAAATTTTGAATGCGTACATATAAAATATACTAGCTTTCTCCGTCTTGGCTTCGCCCGTGATAATAATTTAACCATTTTATTGAGCACTTCAATAATATCTATGTGAAAAATACTCTATGTAGAAATCTATTTATATTACTATTGATAATTTTACGCATCGTCGCTTCCATATAAAAACGTAACTATCTCAGAGTCTGCTTCATAAAGGTACTATAGAACATGCAACTATAAACTGTATTTAATTTAATATACGAAAATATAAGTAATATATTACAGCTGGACATCATATTCTATCTTCCAAATACGAAAGTGCAATATTTCCTCATAGAAGCTGTATGTAATATATATATATATATATATATATATATATATATATATATATATATATATATATATAATATGTCTTTGATATGTACTAGATTTGCGTAATTTTTGATAATAAATAACTGAATTATATCTATACGGATATTATCACGTGCTGCAGCAATGATAATATCAGAATGGATAATACATAATTTTCATTTTGTTTTGGATAAATGCTCATTGTAAATATATTTTAGATTAATTAATTTTTCTTCAAACAAAAATCTATTTATGTCAATATTATACAAACATCTAAGGGCACCGTATGTACATATATTTTACAAATGTCAGCTTATACCATGCAATATAAAATATTAATTTATTGTAACTAAATTTTATTATGGGTTTCCTTCATAAAGTCTATAAAATAAGTATAGAAAAAAACATTCAAAACGTTAGTATTTTTTGATATTCCTGATGTTTATATAATATATTAATCATCAGAGCAATGCTATATTTATGAACAGAGGTAACGTGTATAGAGACCCTTAACAATTTAAAAATTCTTCATCGATTAAAAATTTTTTAAAATCATAATTATACAATTTCTAACAATAATACAATTAAGTCTGAAAATGTTTTCGATAAACTTATTTTTAAAAATGCATTTGAAAAGTGATTCGTGTAATAATAAAAAATTGACAAAATCAAGAAAAGGGTTTATTTTCAATAATATTATTATGAAATTAAATTATAGAGATAAAATTTATTGGCTTTTTATGTATCTTATTCTCCACACTTTTAATTCTTCTCGATTCGGTGACATAGGTAGGTTGCATGAAAAAAAACTTTTTTAATTTTTTAGAAAATATTTATACTTTTTTTATTTTTTCACCTAAAAGATACGATGTATAAAAATTAAAACTATCTGTAAAAATTATAAAAGAATGTTTAAAAGTATTCCGAAAAAAGTAAGTAGAATATGGTCAGATTTTGGAATCTCGAATACAAGAGGGATCTAATTTCATTACTTGAAGAGTTCATAAAAATATTTTGCAAAAACTTGTATAGGAATATAAAGCGCGGTGACTGTATTAAATAATTAAGCTAGAAAGATATTTATATGAAATCATTTATATTATTTAAACTTGACCTTTTATAATAGTATGAAAAATGTTTACAACTTCTATACGTAGAAATAATGAATGCCTATTTCAGGATTTTTCTTAAAAAACTTCTTTATTGCAATATAATACTTTAAATTGATTAACATAGACTATATTGATCGCATCTATTTCGAATTTATTCACTTTACACTTTGTTTTGTAAATTAATTTAAAAGTGTATTAAAAAAAATTCATAATTTAATTGTTGAACTAATTGTAACACGCCAGTCACTCAACTGAAATCGGTCTTGAAAAAAACTATTTTAACCTAATATTCTCATTTACAAAATATTATTCTCATTTATCAAAAGTTTTTAAAATATGTAACTTTTGTAGCGCGCGGCTCACGCTGCACTTGCGATTCTCGTACTAGTACATAAATTAACTTTACAAGTGATTGGTTTATCCAATTAAAAAATTTATACATATTGAATCTTTAGAGTATTGCCTTTATTCTTCATTCGATTATCTCGAAAATCCATTTTATAAAAATGTTGTGTTTATGTTAGATCAACAATTATTAAATATGTAACAACGTAGCATGCTGAGCGTGCGTTAAAATTTTTCAGATGCTTGTATATATTTTTCAATTTTAATATTTATTATGTTATATGACGACTTGGATATGCTTATTGATTAGGTTGGAGTAGGATGATTAAAAGGCTTTTTGAATTCTTAGATTTGATTCAGTCTGTCATGTGCAATCGCAGTAAAGTTGATGTTGCTGTTACTGGAAAATTGAGAATTATAGTGTGGGTTCCGGATCGGCACGCTACATAACTTGAATGTGGAAATATTTAATAACTTTTTATCGAATAGAGACATCATCTTTTTTAAAAATGTATTTTATAGATGAAAGAATACAAAATAAAATAATCGATTTTATATATGTTATTAAAATAATAATTTCACAATCGATTTCAGTTTGGTGTGGGCATGTGACAATTATTTAACAATTTAATTGTTTATACATTTAATTTTTTAATTATTAACTTTTTTTAATTTGCTTTCAAAGATTACGTAATAAAGTATATAAATGAACAAATTTCGACATAGATGCGATTAATATAGTTTGAGACAATAAGTTTCAAGTATGAAAGTTTTGGAGTAAATCTACCAATTTTTTTTAAATTCTTGTGTGCATATGTTCGAAAAAAAAATTTTTGATCAAAATCCTAAAATAGGCCTTCATTAATTTTATATAGGTAAGCTGTAAAAATTTAGAGGATTTTAAAGTATCGAGTTATTTTCACGAAATTTGTGCAATTATTGTAAAAGAATTGCCCATATACATAATTAACTTGAAATGACAAAATTTCCTGATTTAAATACGTATGTATTCGTCATTTACAATACTAAAATCATGTGTAGCACCTGTATGTGAAAATTTTGCAAATTATGAAAACCTAATAGAAGAAAACTGTAACAATACAAAAAATGAATATAAACAAAAATGTATGCGTTGTCAAAATGTGCAATAGAATTTCTCTTGACAATGTTAAAGAGAACAATTTTGAATGAAATGACTTCTATTAAACATTTCATATCGAAATATATCATTGAATATATCTTCATTTGCTTGATAGACAGTATAATCGCTTCATACTACAAAAAATTAAAATATTATTAGGAGTGTGAATAAGTCTTTCCCGTTTTTTGTAAGAGATGGCGCCACCAATACTGTGCGAGTATTCAATGGTTACATATGTCATAATCAAAGCTTATTCATATGTCAACAATTCCATACTAACACATTAGTTAAAATATTTTCGCATCATAAATTTTTGATATCGTGAAAATGTCGAAATTTGAGCCGAGTCGACGTCATTTGCGGGAAGTTTCACTTTATTGGTTCAATTTGAAGAAATCTGCTGCCGAGACGCATCGATTGCTTCAGGAGGCTTATGGAGAAGGTTGTGTCGATGATTCAAGTGTTCGCGGATGGTTTCGACGCTTCAAAAGCGGTGATTTCGACGTGGAAGACAAGGAGCGTTCCGGGCGGCCGCAAATCTTTGAAGATCGAGAATTGGCGACTTTGCTTGATGAAGATTCTTGTCAAACGCAAGAAGAACTTGCTGAAGCATTGGGAGTTGACCGAACAACCATTTCCAAGCGTTTGAAAGCCATGGGAATGATCCAAAAGCAAGGAAATTGGGTGCCGTACGAACTGAAGCTGAGAGACGTCGAACGGCGTTTTTTCACTTGCGAACAGCTGCTTCAGCGACATAAAAGAAAGGGTTTTCTGCATCGTATCGTGACTGGCGATGAAAAGTGGATACGTTACGATAATCCGAAGCGAAGAAAATCATGGGGACTACCCGGCCATGCATCATCATCGACGGCCAAGCCAAATATTCATGGCGGCAAGCTCATGCTCTGTATATGGTGGGACCAGCTAGGTGTGGTTTACTATGAGCTTCTGAAACCGAATGAAAGGATCACAGGCGAGGTCTATCGACGACAATTAATGCGTTTGAGCCGCGCACTGCGAGAAAAACGGCCACAATACTCCGACAGGCACGACAAAGTTATTTTGCAACATGACAATGCTCGCCACATGTTGCACCGCCGGTGAAAACATACTTAGAAACGCTCAAATGGGAAGTCCTACCCCACCCGCCGTATAGTCCAGACGTTGCTCCGTCTGATTACCATCTCTTCAGATCGATGACGCATGGCCTGGCTGACCAGCACTTCCATTCCTACGAGGAAGCCAAAAAATGGGTGGATGACTGGATAGAGGCCAAACCGGTCGAATTTTTTCGCAACGGGATTCGTATGTTGCCAGAAAGATGGGAAAAAGTTGTAGCTAGCGATGGCCAATACTTTCAATAATTCATTTGTAACCATTTTTTCACAATAAAGGTTCAAAATTTGAAAAAAAACGGGAAAGACTTATTCACATACCTGATATTTTGGATTTTTTATTTTCAACTGCATTTACAAATATATTTCTATTATTTTAGTCAAATGTATATTAGTATAGATAGTATATTATTGAAGATTTTAATAACAAGTTTCAAATTCTCTCCGAACGTTTAATATTTATACCATTGGACATAAAGGTGATTGAATAACATACTAACTATTGGTTTATACAAAAAAATTTTAATTCAGAAAAAAACACGTCTGAGACTCGACTTGCCAAACAAAGCGCTGAAAAGAGAAATTTGATCAACGTTCTAAATTATCTTTTGTATTATTTTAAAATTACTTTACACAAAAGTATAAAATAAGGCAAGTATGGTGTGCATTATACTTCATAATCATTTAAAAGCTCTTCTCTATAATCTATTATATTTATAAAATGAAATGAAAATTTTTTCCTAATTATATTTCATTGTCAATTACACATACATTACATAGTCAAGTATATGTAAATATGTATAAATACTAATTCATGTAAGTTTAGAAATGATTACTTATTATTATTTATTTAAAAAGTTGCTTGTTAAAAGTGTGTCTATACACTCACTTATAATGTGGAAATACAGTACTATAAAAATAAAATTTAATAATTATTTTGACATGTACTTATGGGCCTGTCTTTGAAAACCTTTTTGTTAAACAAGGGAATTCTAGATATTAAATTATTTCATTTGTTTCTCCAAAATAATGAAACCATTTTGAAATTAGTTGAAAACCAGTTTTGAGTTTCAATAAATTGTACTTTCTATCAAATCTTGGGAGAATACTGAAAGTTTAATTGACAAAGTAATTGTAATGCTATGAAAATGTAATTGAAAATCAGAATAATAATGATTTTTTAAAAGTTAATGTTATTGACTCTTCAGCGAAGATCATAGTTATCTTTGAAGTGATAGATTACATCAAGTAGTAGATAGAGAAATACAAAAATTTAAAAAAAAAAACAATGTAAATTTATTTACCAACAATAAATTGTTTTATAAAAAACAATATAATGAAATATATGTTGAAAATTGATCCATAGTTAACAATCTCGATGACAAAAAACATTGCTGAATCCATCCTCTTTATTTCATAATTTAACTGGATTTATCGATAAAAGTTTGAAATATTCAAGTAATTCTGCATTGATATCAGTGACGGATCCAGGGGGGCCGATAGGGGCGATGGTCACAAGAATGTAAGCTTCGAAAAAACATTTTCAAATGAGCATTAAAAAATATTTCATCAACATTTCATAATAAGCTTTTCGAAGAATAACAATAATTTAAGGAGAGTTTTTATTTCAAAATGGAAATATAAATTTTCTGTTTTGCTTTCTTATAATTTATTCCATCAAATTTCAGTAACATATATATAGAGTTATATAATATAAAAAATTCGGCGAATTAAGTGTGCTATTGCACATGCGATCAATATTACTTTTTATGCTTAAACATTCTTTTATTATTATTTTATAGAAGTTACTTTTTATCATACATTTTTTTGACCTCCGTAAAAATCCATGTATATCTTGTAAAAAAGTTGTAAATTCAAATTTGATTGTATCAAAATTTTGAACGTAAAATTATTCAAATAACGATACCATCGGGCTTATTGTACCTTAATTAATAAGTAAAGGCTAATGATATATGGATAACTTTTGTTGAAGAAACCTTCTTAAAGCACACAGACACCATCAACAATACTATATCAATCGATGGAATTATGCAGTAGGTGGCAACGTATTTTTTTGGCGCTCAGGATTCAATTAACCACCTTACATGCTTAAGTACGAGCATTTATTAGCTCTGAAATCGTTGTTTAGTAATTGTCAGTATCATATTTTATTCGATTAATATTAAAATTGCACAATTCTTTAAATCTTTTGAGATTTGATAAAATTGTAAAATTTCATAAGATTATATATATTAGTGGTTCTTATTGTCTTCTGCAAGTAGATTGAAAAGTCTAAGATCTTATGTAGTCGTCTTTACGAACGTAAATCATAAGATTTTACCATCTTTTTATTTTATCTCTTGTATTATTGCTTGCACAAATATTATGTAAATAATATGATTAATATTTTAAATATGCCATCGCAATCTAGTAATAATACTCAAAATAAAATTTAAAAATCTTTTTAGCCGCATTCCTCCCAAAAAAGATACGACTAGATGAGTCAAGAGGAATTGATATAAATAATGCAGAAAAATGTATGGCCAAAGCAAATATTTGTATCTTACATAATGAACCAAATAAAGATAGTATTAATATTATAAATAGTTTTTCTGATACATACATCAATGTTAATAAAGAATCTCTTGGCATTGGAAATTATATTGGAACTACAGTGGATGATTTTATTAAAAAAATTAATCTTAAATCATTGGACTCCACCTAAAGAATGTCATTTTCCTTACTCCATACATAACAAACAAGGAAAGCCAAAAAAGAGGTATGCTAGTAAAAAGTATTTAGAATCTTAGGACTGGCAGGTTTTTTCTGATGTAAATAAGGTTACTTTTGTAAATATTTCACTCTTTTTATAAATGAAAACCTTGGGGGTTATCGTCAAAACGTTCCATTAAATAAATTAGTTACGCAACCCTTAAGATCCTTTGCTAATCTTTTAGGCAAAGATGGTATATTACTGAGGCATGCAAACAACGATTATCATAAATCTGCTGTCATAGCAAAGCGGCAATCAGTCGAAGAAAATCCTGAGATAAATATAGTCAATCGGCTTGTTAATCACAGACTGCAAAAAATAAATAAAAATTGCCAGTGTTTAATACCTGTTATTGATAGCATATTCTTTCTTGGGCGTCAAAATATTCCATTTCAAGGACATCGTGATAATGTACCTATCAATATTGATAGTACTATGAATGAAGGTAATTTTAGAGAAGTGTTAAAATTACGTGTTAGAAGTGGAGATGTTCAACTAGGCAATCATTTAGAGCAGTCATCTTCACGGGCTACATATATTAGTAAAACTACTCAGAACACTCTAATTAACTGTTGTGGTAACGAAATTTTTTCACATATTTCTCAAATGAATTTAGTTTTAAGATATGTGTACGAGAATACAATTCATAAAGATTTTATGAAATTCATAGATCTGCATAAAGAATGATTTATTTGATGATATTACTGAGGAAGAGGTTATATTAACAAGTGCTAATATAGGCAGAAATATGCTTCTATCTTTAAAAGAATTAAATTTGGATCTTAAACATTGCGTAGGCATAACAATAGATGGATGTTCCGTTATGACTTCTGAATCACGAGTTGCTGTAACTGAAATAAAGAAAGAAGCCGTTAATGCTGTTTATTCTCCGTGTCAGAACCACATTATAAATCTATCTATATCAAAATCTTCATCGGTTCAATCAGTTAGGAATGAAATAGGTATAATGCAGGTAATAACAGAATTCTTTACTGCATCATCTAAACGATTTTACATTTTTTAAAAAATAATGGGCCATTCCCTGTGTGGACTTTGCGAAACCCCATGGATCGAATGGCATAATCGAGTTTTACAATTTCAACGTTTACTTCATAAAATAATAGAAATGTTTGATTCTGTATCGTTATGGCAAGATGTGTAAACAGCTATAAAAGCTAAGACTCGATGTGTAAACAGCTATAAAAGCTAAGAGCGAATTTTTAGTCAGCCTTGTTTGTCTGTCAGAACTGCTCAGATGCACAGTTCAATTAAGTCGCTTTTTTCAGACAATTAAGATTAATTAAAAATCTACGCAAAGTATGCAACATAATACGTCAAAAGTATTAGAAAGAAAGCGTGAAGACTGTATCGGAACATTTTCTAATGTTTTTGAAAAAATTATTGGCATGGTTAAAAAGTTAGAAGTGGAAATAACAATTTGCGCCTAATAAATAGACAAAATTACCCTCACAATTATCCAGACACTGATCCTGAAACTATTATAGACAAGCTGTTTACATTCCAATATTAGAAATGCAATACAAGATCTGAAGTTTCGATTACCTAAAGAATATAATAATTACACACATGTATATATATCATACTTCATACTAATTTATAAAGACAAAGCGTGTTTTTGTTTGCACGCGATAACCGAAAAAACTACTGAACCGATTGTTCTGAAATTTGACATATAGATTCTATATTATCTTGGGAAGGACATAGGCTATGTTTTTTTTTGAAAATCATTTTACTTTCATCAATAAATTAATTTAATGGTTTTAGCAATCAGTTTCAACAGCGGCCACTACGTGGCGTCTAGAATCGCGAACATTAACTCAATGTAATCCGCTTAAAGTATTAATATCACGGCAGCTCAGACGAATCTTCATATCCAACTTTGGAATTCGTATCCTAAAGAAGGTGTCGCATTAATTGGTATAACCTTTTTTGTTCTTCAGGTTAATCTGATACACTCTCGCACCTTATGGATATCATTTAATTTTTGTTAATTTTATTTTCTCATACGTAGGAAAATCTCTCTCTCTGTCTCTCTCTCTCTCTCTCTCTCTCTGTCTCTCTCTCTCTCTCTGTCTTTTTCATTCTCTTATAAAATTGTTCTTTATGCCAAATCATACTGAATATAGTTTGTGACGACAAAATATAGTTTTGTTTTTATAAATTATATTAACTTCGGAATTGTGGCAAGAAACTATGTTTTTCTTAGTTTGAACAAAAGCAATGATGGCAAAATAAGATTCTTTACCAACAACCTCGAAACTATGAATATATCAACGTCGCTTCTGCATAAAAAACCAATATCCATCGTCTGCTTAAAAAATATGCTATTCGGATACTAATATTTTGTTTAAATTTCAGTTGGCATCACTACGAAAAAAATTCACGTATTTAATTAAAAAAACGGAAATATACGATATATACATATATATATATATATATATATATATATATATATATATATATATATATATATATATTGTGACGAGCGTCACAAGGCGCCCGCGCCGACTTGTCCAGGAAAAAGACGACGCGCGCGCCACCCCGTGGACAAGAAAACACCAAGGCGCTCGCGCGCGCCGTCGCGCCTTGTGCTCGGCATCCTCTCTCCCCCTTACCTCCCCGCGCCACGAGCCACGCCTAATCGCCGGCTGGGAAAAAGGCGAGTAGCTTGGCCTACACCACGGCATCGACAAATGCCAAGGCTGCGCACAACCAAGTGAAAATAAAGATAAAGAATTGTGCTATTCGTGCATATGAATATATTTATTACATAAAGTAATGATGGGGAAAGCAGGAAATTTGGTCTATGAAGGGTAACACAAAGAAGTGAAATTAACGCCTAGTTGGAATGGCAAATAGAATAACTGACGCTTGTTAGATGTATCTAATGTAGTATAAAAAAAGCAAGGAAAATATTCTTTGCAATTTTTAGAAAATACTTCTTCATGTTTTCTCTTTATTTGGTATTTATCAAAGCCTCATGGACTTGCCTTCAATAAAAAATGAGGATTAACACAACTTACAAATAATGCATTTATGACTGAATTTACTTAAATCTTTTTGATATTTTTCTCTCAACAAACGGTTCCTGACATGTACAGGAGTCTGTATTTATGAGCATCTAAAACTTATTTCATAAGTATAGTTTGACGGTATAAGCTAAATTAGGTATCGTCAGTGAGCGATAGAAACTGTTACCGAGGTTTTTGTCATATATTTAACAGACATGGTACTACATGTTTCTTTTAAATAAAAATTATTTATTTTGTATGTTTGACATTATTTTTTTTTGATTATAATTTTAAGGAATTTTTTTTTATTATAAAACTTCTAATGAACGTATACAATGCATATGATAACATTTATTTGATTTGTAAAAAAGAAAAAAAAAAAGAAGTATGACACATCCATGTCTGTTGTGTAATAATTTAATCGGTGTAATTGTAAAATAAGAAAGGTTTATAGTGCAAATTTTAATTAACTTAATGGAATCACTTTTTATTTTTAGTATACCTGCAAAAAAAAATATATATATATATATATTTGGTTTATTTTATACGTATAACTGGAGACTACTTATTAAGGCTGAAAAAAAAAAAAACTACAGATTCAACGGAAATATGTAAGGCTTAAAACTCGACATAGGCGGCCTATTTTCTTTAAAATTTTGTGTATGAAAAACTTGGTAAGAAAATTGTTTTTTTTTTACCCTTAAGTGTTGTCGACTTATATGACTGCTAATATCTATGCTATTTTCTACTGGCTATTTTCTTATGTCTAATACAATTTTAGTCTATGGAATGAGTTATTATATAATGTACTTCGAAATCGTGTTTCTGTAGTTTAAAAACTCCAATAAGGTCGCTGCGTCCTTGAAACTAATTAAATACTCAATTGAAATATTGATGCACATATGTAAACGAAAGAAAATTTTGGATACAGTAAAAGGATATAAAGACTAATTTTTATGTTTTTTGTACAAAGCATAAAGGTTTTTACGTTTATTAATGCAGTGAAATTTTCACTTTGCTGTAATCTAAACTTACACTTAAATCATTATGCAACCATTGACAGGCGGCGAATTACGCATTTCTTTTTTTTTCTCGCGATTTGTTTACTTGGCACAAGAGAGTATTTAACTATCATACCTTCACAAGCACTTACAACTATAAATGTTATTCAATTATTTGTTCGTTTAGAAAAAGCCATCATCTTATCTTACAAATGTTGTCACTTTTAAGCGCGTGTTCGGCGCGTCACGACCGCGGTCGGCCGTCGCCGGCAGCCGCCGAACTTCCCCCCCTCCCCCCTTCCCTGAGAGTAAGGAGACACGAAGACGCCGCGCGCCGCCGGGGAGTCGGAGAAGAAGAACAGACGGAGTGAGTTAGTGCGCTGTTGGCCGCCGGAGCGAAAGTAAAGGAAGAAAGTGAGAAGTAAGAAAGAAGTGAGAGGTAGAGGAGAGAAGAGTAAGGAAAGTGAAAGGTGAGAAGAAAGTGAAAGTAAAGGAAGAGAGTGAGAAGTAAAGGAAGAAAGTGAGGAGTAAGAAAGAAGTGAAAGGCAGAGGAGAGAAGAGTAAGGAAGAGGGAGAGAAAGGCTGAGTAGAGAGAAGGAGAGAGAGGGTGGAGTAAGAAGAAGAAGCCGGGCGGACGCGACCGAAGGAGCCCAGAAGACCACCGGGGCAACCACCACCGCCGAGAAGGTGAGCTGAAGAGAGAGAGAGTGACAGCCGGAGGGACGTCAGCACCCTGGCGAGCGGCGAACACCCGCCGCGTGTCTCTCTTAGTGTGTCTCCCTTGTGTCCCCGGTCCCCTCCTTCCATCCCCGAGCACCCTCCTCCCAAGTCGGCAAGTGCGTCGGGACGCGGGTCGCGGTCGTGGTGGGCCGAGCATGCGGACCGGACAAAATCCGCCATGTTAGTGTAAAAAAAAAAAAAAAAATTTTGTGAATTAATAAACGGGGTGAGTTAAGCATTAGTGGACGCCGCATAATTTTTTCCCAGTGTGTTTGTCCTTTCAGGAAACCAAAAAAAAAAAAGAATACCCTTTTCCTCGCTTGCCAGACCGACGGAACCCCCTCCGAGAATTAAAGGTAAGAGAGTGAAGTAATAAATACAAAAACATTTTTTTCGCGCCCTCACCGGGGTTGAAATACGATTCAACTTTCGGAGAGCGGATCGCGGCATTACAAAAATGGTGCCCAACGTGGGGCTCAGCCGGTCGGGATCGCGGGATTAAATTTATCGCCACTTGGCGCGGCCATCTTGGCCACGTGTTGCTGTGCGACCGCGTGCAGCGGAAACGACCGTTGCCGTGCGGGCGGATGTGCGCGACCGAGTGAGCGCGAGTGACTGAAGACTAAAAAATGTGATTTTTTTTGAAAAAAAAGTTTGTGAATTTTTTTTGAAAAAAAATTTTTGTTAGAATTTTGAAAGGAAAAATTAAAAAAAAAAAAATTTCCTTTTAAAAAAAAATTTAATTAATTGTTTGTGTGAAAAAAAATTTGTGGAAAAAAAAAATTTTAAATTAAACTATTTTTTTGAAAAGAAAAATAGGAGAGAATTTTTGATAATTTCATTTTTGTTTGTGAAGAAGAAAAAGGAAAAAAAAAGTTGAATTTTTTTGTTTGTGAAAATTTTTTTTGAAAAACTTGTGACAAAAAAAAATTTACTTTGAAATTTGTGAAAAAAAGAGAGAAAAAAAAAATTTGATTTAATTTTGTTTGCGAAGAAAAAAAAAGTAAAGGAAATTTAATTTTTTGTGTTGTGAAATTTTTAATTAAAAAAAAAGTTTGTGAAGTAAAAAAGAACTTAATTAATTTTTTTTGTGTGAAGAAAAAAAATTGTGAAAAAAAATTTAGAATTTAATTAATTTTTTTGTGTGAAACAAAGGGAAATAAAATTAATCTTTTTTTTTTGAAGAAAAAAGGGATATTTTTAATTTTTTTTAATTTTTAAAAATTCACAATTCACACCTGAATTACTGATTTCTTATCATTTCTTGATTTTCACGGAAGATCTAGGGAGCAAATTTATGTTTAAATTTAAAATGATCACTAATTTTAATTGAATTTAAAACTTCTTTTTGCAGCAATCACATAATTTTTATTAAAAATTTTTTTTTGAAAAATTCCCATAAAGTGATATATGAATTTCTTTCTATTTTTACTTGAATTTTTGAATTGTTTAGTAAATTAAGCTAATCTCTTTTTGCATGAAACTATATTGTACGTAATTTACTTTTTTTTGCTTAAAATTTATGCACTTCAATTTATAAACGAAAAAGCTTTCGTGATTGACAAATAAATAGCATTAAATTCGCTGTGAATACAATGAGTATTTTTGACAATAAATTAATAAATTAATAAAAATACAAGCTACTAAGAAGTAATAGAGGTGAGTCAAAAACAAACAGAGAAAATGGGCATTTTAAAATTTGTAAATGATTTCAAATAATGTTTTGTCATTTCATCGTCTATGCAAAATAATTTAGTTGGAAACAAACAATTATTGAAGACTTTCTGCTGAACGAAAGCAGTAATATTAAGTAAAAATATCATTGAAAATATCAGACATTTATTTTTATGCGGACTTACTTTAATTAATTCACATATAGATTATTTTTTGAGATTGCGTTACCTTTTTTTAACATTTATAAATTTCAATTTACACTAAGAACAGACTAGTAATTTTTGATCGGCTCATTAAATTCATAATCGTGTGAGTTATATTTTAAGCAATGGGTGTGCATGCATATGCATATACATGCATGTATACTTTTCGGCCGTCCGTGTACTGTTCGATATGGAAACACTAATCCACTTCTTGCGTGTAGATGTTGCTGTGATACTTATTTTTTTTCATGAGCGCGAATCCCTATCGTAATTCGATTTCATGTAAATTTGTAGATTTTACTTAACCGATTTGTTGTATCCAATCTGTGACTAACAGAAGATTTATTGTTAATCTATAGCTAAATTTATTGTATAGAGAGTATAGAGGTTCCATAGGCTGTAGCTCTATTATTTTTTTTTATATCAAATTAAAAATTTTTGTTGATTTACTCAAAAAAAAAAAAAAATCTTTTTTGTTACGAAACTGAAAATTGGATTTAAGCTTGTAAAACGTGTTCGTTTAAAATTTTAAACTTTATAATACTTTATAAATTTTGAACAAATGGCGACCTGTTGCCTCGTCAATAGGTAAAATTTTTTTTCTTAAGAACATTAATCTTTGAGTGTATTTTTGTAGTTGCAGCCTCCTCTTCACTTGATGTTATACAGAAATTGATGTATTATTGCTACTGGTTCTCAATGCGGTTTCAATGACTTATGGGCGTTCTTTGTTAAATTAACTTTGGAAAAAAAAAAAAAAACAAAAACTGCAAAATCGTAAACAACGATGTCCTTTTTAACAGTGCAAAGCGAAGTAATTAAGAAAGATAAAAAAGTTTATGCTTATTAAAGCACTTCCATCATTATATTCTGCGCTGTAAGAGTTTCAAAGAAATTATTTAAGGAGAAATGAAGTAGAAATACTGCAGGAATACGACTGAAAGGTTTACATACCCTTATAAGCTATCATAAAAATTTCGTTCTTTTCGAATCGGGAGACGAGCCTGGGGCATGGTAGCCCTAAACTTAATTGTCGATTGAGGTACGTTTATTGATTTCATTATATGTTACAAATTTACTATTGATTGATTTGATCACTGACTGTCACGCATTATTATAATTCTATATATATTTACATCTTTGCTGATGTCCATCGGACAATTCCGATCGCTTGCCAGCCAGCTCGCGTTGTTTCCCTTTTTCAGGAAGATAACTCAGAATTAATCTAAAAATCTACGATCGAGGGAATTTGCGAGAATAGTGGATCAGATTACGGAAGAGGTCGAAATGCCTAGACGAGATAGTATCGACGGTATTGTAAAACCGATGGTTGAAATCTTGCTCGTCGAGTTGTTTATTCTCTCTCATTCGATCCCTTCTAGGTACAAAAAGTAAGGTAATCGCCAGATTTATGTGATTTAATTGATGAATGTTATAATTTCAAATTTATTGTAAACGATCCCGCTAGCACGCGATTCGGTCCCCTACCCGTTTGCACCCACACACGTGCACCCCCGTTTTTCGTCCGCTGTCCCGCCTCCGTTTGACGATTCCGGACGGCAAAGCAGATCGCGTCTCGAACAGGGCAATCGTACACAGAAGCGAATAGACGAGGCAGAATCTCTAGAAGTGACCATGGCGTCCGTGAAGAGCGACACAAGCAACGCGTCGTTGGAGCTAATCATGGACTAGTACGATGGGGCCTGGGCGATGTATGGTCGGATTCGCCGTCTAGACCAGGACCAGCTAAAGGCCGTCTTAAGCTCACTAGGTGCAAGCACGTACGGCCACCGTCGTACGCTACAGAGACGCCTTCTAAGGGCTGAGCTCCGTAATCAGGACCCGTCCTTAGAGATATCCTGGACAACGGAAGACGAGGAAGATCGGGACTCGTCGCCTGCCCGCGGTGCGGACCAGACCCGAGTCGTGGATGACTCCCTCGTCGATAAGCGCCGTAGATGGACAGGACGTGGGCGTGGACGCCCGATGACCACCCTGGACGAGCTGGAGATTCCTGGACGAACTACGCCGCCGACGACGGTGGGGGTGAACCCTTTCGAGAGCCTACGGACTTCGCCGCCCGAGGCCGCGCAGATTCCCGGCAGGGCTGTGACGGTCACCGCGACGACGTGCACTACCACCACGTCGAAGTACACCATGGCGGGGAGCACTATACCGACGTCAGACACTCAATCGGTTACGATCAACCCGGGGGTGGTGTCAACGGTCAGCCTGGCAGATCAGTCGGCTTCGTTGCGCCGCCTGGAAGATCAAAAAACGGGTGGCAGGTCTGCAACTGGATTCCATCCTCCAGATGGCTATGGAACGCAATGAAGAAGAGCGGCTGCGGTTACAGGACGAGATGGAGCGTCGATCAATCCTGACGCAGTTCGACCAGCAGTGTCGGCGCCGTAGCGTTCCGCCCCAGTCGCAAACGAACCAACGAGTGATCGGCGATGGCAGGAGCATCGCCCGCAACGTATCAGGTCCTCGCGCCAGGGAGGAGGTCGACGACGACGCAAACTTGGCGTCTGACGAGGACAGTCAGCACGGAGGAGGCGATCGGCCCGAAGCCACGCGCGCACCTACCCCCAGGACGGGAACTAGCAAAGTAGGTCGGACCGAAAGCAGAGCCGCAGAATACGGACCGACCGTGACGCGAGAACTCCCGCCGACCGAACGGACCGGAAATCCTGGCCGAGATTGTTGTCCGCCGCCACCTCCCGTCCGCAACACTATCCTAGAACGGGACGCAGTGAGGCCAACCTCGCCCCCGTGTGCGTGTCCACACGGGAGCAGTCGGGGTTACGGACAGCACTCGCCAGCGAGAATCCTAAAGGACTGGGGTATCAAGTTCTCGGGGACCGACCAGGAGTATCCGGAAGAATACCTCGCGGACCTCGAAGAGTGTAGATACTCAGCCCGCCTGACGGAGAGCGAATTAATCAGGGCGATCCCCAGCACCCTGAAAGTAGATGCTAAGCAGTGATATCGACCTATACGGGCGGAGACCAATAGCTGGGCAGCCTTTGAAGAGGCGTTCAGGCTTAGATTCATCAACCAGCTGGGCGAGGACGACCTTCGAAGGGAACTTTATTCGAGGACCCAGGACCGCAGCGAGACCGTCGCCACCTTCGTCGCCAAGTTCAGACACATTGTCTCGTACTTCCGGAGACCGCCGCCGTTGAGCGAGCAGGTGATGGTCGCTGCCAACAACCTACGACCAGAGTATCAGGTCTACATGGTGGGCAAGACGTTCACCAATTTTACCGAATTAACACGTTATGGCCTCGAGATGGAGCGAACAATGGAGCTCCAAAATCGGTGGAGCGCACCACCAGCGAAGGACAAGATGAGACTTCGTAGCGCTGCTCCCGCCGTAGCTAAGGCCAAGGCGACGATGGTCGCGGCCATTACGCAGGACTGAGTCGACCGATAGTGAAGGATACAAGGAGACTCGGAGGAGGACCAAAGGATCGAAAGCTAAGGTCAGAGAGGTAGCGGCCGTACAGGGACCAGTGGAGACCCAGACGCCGAGACTGATGGCAACGACCAAACCGGAGAGACCGCAGAGCTACGCTGCAGCCGTGAGACGGCCATCTCCCAATGTACCGCGACAGCGGCCAAGAAGTTGGGAAGCTCGGCAACCAAGAATCCGATCGCCACAACGTCCGAGTCGCCGTTTCGAAGACAATGCTCGGTGGCAGAATCGTGGCCGCGAGGAGACTCGGAGGAGCTCGCCGCCAGCGCGCGACAGGGAAGACGGACGGTTCTACTTTTCGTGCTTCCACTGTAGAGCAGTAGGACACCGGGCGGCGAACTGCCCGAGCATCTCATGCTACCGGTGTCATCAACGCGGCCATTATGCCACCGACTGCCCGAGCAGTCGGAGAAGCACGCTGTCGTGCCAATGGTGCGGCCGAGAGGGAGTTGCAATCCGTGACTGCCCTGATTGCGCCCCCATCTGTACGTGGTTGGGAAACGAGAGGACGGGGGGACGCAACAGTCCCACAACCCCCCGTTCACCCTCGGGATGCCGTTAGGACCGAACCCCATGCCGGAGTCCAAGGAAGCCATCCCGAAGAAGAAGGAGCCACTAAGCGGTGACGTCCAGCCGCAAGTCAAGCGTGAACCGGAGAGGCCTGCGTGTGAGGCAGCAGATCAAGTGGAGTATGCGAGGCTAGAGCGAAAGGTACCGAAGGAGAACACCGGAGTCCGGTTGGAGGGGCAAGAGAATCGCGAGATCGAAGATTGTTGGATAGGTCGAGTGCAGATCGGGGAGTCCCCGAGGGAGCAGCAGACCGAGGGAGCAAAGTGGTATACGGAGGAGAGACCGTGTATAGTAAGACCGCCCCGACCAACGATAGATGCGAGAGAAGCGTCCGAAGCCAAGAGTGTCCCGCAGAAGACTAACTACGGATTAAACGAGGTACTGGAGAAATTAGAGTTCCCGCCACCGAGATGGCCGGGAGGTGTGCCTCCAGCCTGGCTAACGCCGGGACCTCCCCACAGTAAAGTTCAGGGGGGGAGTAGGGCTGGAGTGGAGTTAGCTCGAACATCAGGACCTGAGGAGTCCCAGCACCTGGAGAAAACTGTACAGACGGAAGAAGCCGGCCCGGACCAAGATGGACCCGAGGTAGCCGGTGCGACGCTAGAGAATCGATTGTTTCTTCCCGTGGGGATGAACGGAATGAATTATCGCGCATTGTTTGATCCTGGAGCTGTAGTTTCGGTCGTCGGACCTCGAGTAGCCGAGCGATTCAAGGATCGACTGCGGCCGACCTCGACGAGGCTGAAGAGTGCCCTCGGCGGAGGGACGACCATGCTAGGCGAGCTACCGCTAATAGTAGAAGTGGATGGAGTTGTCGGAGAGTTATCAGTCAAAGCCGCGAGTTTCCTGGACCACGACATTATATTGGGTATGGACTTTTGCCAGATTTGGGAGGTCGAAGCCCGTCTTGGACCTGGACAGTGGCGTATACGAGGCGGTAGGTGGAGAAAATTTAGTCGCACGGGACAAGAGGCAGAAGAGGAATAGTTAGCAATATCTGCCGAATGCGCGGGTATCGTCGAAGCCAGCGAGGACCAAAGGACCTTAGTCGAGGACCTCGTGAGTAAGTTGTTGCCCGAGGCCGCTGAACGATTGGGAGCGACTACCCTGACCGAACATAGAATAGAGGTACAGGACGCGGCTCCAGTCAAACACCGACCGAGACGCATGTCGCCGATGATGATGCAAGTAGCACAGGATGAAGTGAAGAAGATGTTTGAGAAAGGAGTGATCGAGCGCTCGGCCAGTGAGTGGAGCAGCGCGCCTGTTATCGTGAAAAGTCCGACGGTTCGTTCCGTTTCTGTGTGGACTACAGAGACCTGAACGCTGTCATCGTCAAGGACGCCTATCCGTTACCTAGTATGGATTCTATCTTAGATAAACTGCGTAAGGCCAGATTCTTATTGAAGGTAGACCTGAAGGAAGCGTACTTCCAGATACCAATGGACGCAAAGAGCAGGAAGTTCACGGCCTTCGCAGTACCCGGATCAGGTCTCTGGCAGTTCACCAGAATGCCGTTCGGCCTGACGAACGCCCCCATGACCTTCCAGCGGCTCATCGACGCACTGTTCGGACCAGAGTATGAACCCAACGTATTTGGATACCTGGACGACATCATCGTAGCGACAGAATCGTTTGAGGACCACATGGCCTGGCTAGAGCGCGTGTTGAAACGACTGAGAGGTGCAGGACTATCAGTAAATAGGAAGAAGTGCGAGTTTTGCTGTTCTCAAGTGGAGTACCTCGGCTTCCTGTTGGACCGTGAAGGTCTCAGACCGGACCTAGAGAAAGTACGACCATTGTTAGAGTACCCAGCCCCGAGGACCGTGAAGCAACTGCGTCGGTTCCTAGGCATGGTTGGCTGGTATTCGAGATTCATCGATAAAGATTCGGAACTGAAAATCCCGTTAGTTAAGTTATTACGGAAGGGCCAACCATGGGCCTGGGACACAGATCAAGAAGAGACATTCAACAAACTCAAGGAGGCGTTGACGACCGCGCCAGTGCTCGTACGGCCGGATTTTTCGAAGTCATTCTCGGTACAGTGTGATGCGAGCCATTACGCGATCGGGGCAGTACTGACGCAAGAGGGAGAGGATGGTGAGCATCCGATCGTCTACGTGAATCGCGTATTGACCGCGGCGGAGCGCAACTATACGACCTCAGAAAAAGAGTGCTTGGCGTTGCTGTGGTCGATCAAGAAACTGAGACCATACTTGGAAGGCTATAAGTTCACAGCAATTACGGACCACAGTGCACTTCGCTGGCTCCGGAACCTGAAAGAACCTACTGGCCGCCTGTCTCGCTGGGCCCTAGAGATGTAGCAATGGGATTTTGAGATAATACATAGACGCGGAGCCATTCACCACGTCCCGGACGCGTTGTCCCGGATGTTTGAGAACGAGTTCGAAGAAATTGCTGCATTCGAACCGTGTGAGGATGAATGGTACACCCAGAGAGTTCAGGAAGTCATAGAATTCACATACAAGTTTCCGGGGTGGATGGTACGCGACGGTATGTTATACAGGCGCAGGGTGGACCCTATTTTGGAGAACGTGACAGAGGACCACGAGAATTGGAAACTCGTTGTACCAACGGACCACAGAGAGAGAGCGTTGCGTGAGGAACATGAGGAACCGTCAGCTGGCCATCTGGGCGTCAAGAAGACGTACGATAGAATCACGAGAGATTACGACTGGCCGGGGATCTACCACGATACGAACACCTACGTTCGCCAGTGCCCCGAGTGCCAACGGCATAAGCCCACGCAAACAGGGCCACAGGGACTGATGGGTCATCGCATCGTGGAAAAGCCTTGGGTCGTTGTGGCTGCCGATGTCGTCGAGCTCCCCCCGAGTAAGGGGCAATACAAGTATATATTGGTCTTCCAGGACCTATTCACCCGATGGGTCGAATTAAAGACGTTGAAGAGAGCCGACGGCAAGGCAGTCGCCAAGGCTTTCGAGGATTTAGTCCTATTCCGATGGAACACGCCAGACTACTTCTTGAGCGACAATGGGACTGAATTCGATAATCACGTACTAAAGAAGATGTTAGAAGGATATGGCGTGAAACATGTCACTACGCCACCATACCACCCACAAGCCAACCCTGTGGAGCGGAGTAATCGGACCTTAAAGACCATGATTTCTATATTCGTGGAACCGGACCACCGCGATTGGGACCTACATCTGTGCGAACTACGTCACGCCATGAACACAGCGACACAAACATCAACGAGAGTGTCACCAGCATTTTAAACTTCGGCCGGCATCCGCAACCGGTCAAAAGCTTGAGAAGAGAGGTTGAGGGACGCGAGTTGGTTTCGAGGATCGACCCCGAGGTATGGAAGGACCGTATGCGGCGTTTAGACGCGTTGAGGGACCTAGTCGTCCGCCATATCGACGGGGCAGGGGCCACTCAAGAAAGGTACTACAATCGGGGTAGACGACATGTGAGTTTCAACGTGGGAGACCAAGTGTTGCGCAGGGTACGCGTGTTATCGAGCGGGACCCAGAGGTTCTCCTCCAAATTGGCTCCTAGGTACGAGGGCCCCTTTCGGATTTCCGATCAGCTTTCCCCGACGGTTTACGTGCTCGAGACGGGCTCGAGCCGGCGAAACGCGAAGGTGCACGTGTCGGACCTAAAGGGTTATGTCCCCTCCCCTCGCGACGTTGCCAGTCCCAGGCTCGGATTATAGGTTCGCGATGAGACGCCCGGTTTCCCTGGGTTTTCCCTTTCCCTTCCCTTTTTACCTTGGTAGTTAGACCGGACCAGTGGTGAAGCTATCCCTTAACTCCGCACTTATTCTTTTAATGATGAGTCACATGCGGAGACATCACCGCTCGGGGCTCGGAAGAGAGGTGGCACGACCACTGATCTCCCGGCCTCGGGCAGGCCATCGACCGTTCCCGGAGTTTCAGCCCGTCCCGGGGGAGCCCTGAACGGTGGGAGAGTCGCTACCTCCGATCCGTGGCGGTGGCTCCGAGTCGTCCTGGTCTTCGTCGTCCTCGGATGGCGAAACCGTGGTCGAACGGTCCGTCTCGCCGCGGGAGGACTCGGTGCTTCCCACAGGACTCACGAGAGCAGAACGCCCTCATGTGGAGCTTCGTCCGGAGCGCCCATACGGAGAGAGATACCCCCGCTTGACGGGGGTACTCTTTGATGGCCTAGAGCCGATACGGACGCGGCCCAAGGTGGACCCACCCCGGCGGCACTACTACAACTGTTGGCAGACGGGGCACGCGCGCAGGAACTGCTCCCGACCCGTAGTTGCAACGTACTGTCGCAACTGCGGACGACGCGGGGTCGTCGTTGAGAGCTGCCCTCGCTGCCACCGGGCGTATCGGCGCTATATGGGGTGGCCCACCCGGACTACGACGGGAAGCCTCACGGTTTCTCGCGCTCCGGACCATGCGCCCACGGCACCAACATCGCCGTGTGAGACCCGAGATGACCTGCCGGCAGCAGGAGCATCACCGCA